>NW_004624871.1:3248490-3310751 GCF_000247695.1 Heterocephalus glaber
TTTTTCTCTTTTGAGTCAGGGTAGTTCAGGCTATGTAGTTCAAGGTGGCCTTGAACTTATGGTGATCCTCCTGCTTCAGCCTCCCAAGGACTGGGATTAGTGGTGTGCAACACCACACCTGGATTCTCAAGCAAATTTGGAAAACACTGATGTGGTGTGTTTGAGTCCTGATTGTCCCTTGTTACACCATCTAGTATTGTGCTAAAGCTGCCTCTAACAGGTTCGGCAAAGCTGATTATTAAATTTTCAGCAAGTTTACCAGCTATATGTTAAATACATCCATTATTAAATATTAAATGATATTGAGGGTGGGGGATTTAGCTCAGTGGTTTCACCACCTGCTGTGCAACCTCAAGGACCTGAGTTCAATCCCCAGTAACAACAACAACAAAAAATGATATTGAAAGCAGGGATTTGAATAGATACTTGTATATCAATGTTAATAGCAGCATTGTTCATAATAAACTAAAGGTGGAAACAACCCAATTGTCCTTTAACTAATAAATGGACAAACAAAATGTTAGGCATATGCATGCAACAGAATATAACTCAGACATAAAAACAAATGATGGTTTGATCATAGGCACTGTAAAAAAGAAAAAAATTCTGACATATGCTACAATGTGGATGAATCTTAAAAACATAAGTGAAATAAGCCAGACACAAAAGAACCAATACTGTATGCTCTCATTCCTATGAAATATCTAGAACAGGCAAATTTACCAGGACAGGAACCCCTTGCACTCTGAGAGACTGAGACAGGGAGGTTGCAAGTTAGAGTTCAATCTGGGCAATTTAGCAACTTAGTGAGATCCTGTCTCAAACATAAACAATTAAAAAAAGGGTTGGGAATGTAGATCAGTGCAGAGGCCCTGGGTTCAATCCCCAGTACTGAACAAAAAAGTACTAGGTTTGAAGGGTGGGCTCCTGAGGAAAGGGCACAAAGTTCTGCTTGGGCTGATAAGAAAGTCCTGGAAATAGAGAGTGGTGGGGATTACTCAGCATTGTGAGTATATTGAATGCCACTGAATTATACAGCATGCTTAAAAATGGTTAAGATGGCAAATTTTGTTGCGTATGTTTTATCATAGTAAGTTGAATTCTGTTTAAAATTAAATATAAATTCACAATGAAATACATTATATTGAAAGTGAAGCTTTAATAAATACTAAAAACTCAGCAATTCCTAATTCTTTTTCTTCATTTTACAACTATCTTTGCTCCTAAGGTTCTGCCTGCTATCCGGTCTGGTGGGAACCACGTCTCAGGGCCCAGGCTCCGCTCCTCTTCGCAACTGTGCCTTTGTCATCTGAGCAGAGGCTGCTGTGGCAGTATTTACACACAGAAACCCGCAACAGTATGAATCAGAGTCCTCTCCTCCCCGACACACTAGTTAAGCACTTACTAGCACACCACTGACCCTGAGCCACCATTTCCTCAGTAGCACAAAGGAAATAACAAAACGTACCACACAAGAGCTTCTCTGAGGGTTAAATAAGACAACTCAGGGTAAAAGGGCCATGTTGTACTTCCCATGTGTGTTTGGTGAGTCTTCTTCCCTTTCACTATGGACCATGGCTCTTTGAGGGCAGAATCCTGTTTAGCAGCCTCAATAAATATTTGTTGAATTGAGTAAGTGATTGAATGCATAGATATGCACCAATGCAGAAAACATTTTCTTTTTTTTTTTTTCAATACTAGGGATTGAACTCAGGGCCTTCATTCCCAGCCTTGTTTTACTTATTTTTTTAAATTCTGATGTAGGGTCTCATTGAATTGTTAAATTGCTTAGATGGGCCTCAAACTTGTGATTTCCTGCCTCAGCCTGCCAGAGCACTGGGATAACAAGAAAATATTATTATCCTAACAGCTGGCGCCAAAATTACTTTTTTTTTTTTTGGTACCGGGGATCAAACTCAGGTCCTTGTGCTTGTGTAGCAGGTGGCAAAACCACTGAGCTAAATCCCCAGCCCTACCAAAATTACTTTTAAGGAAAGAAAATTTAAAAAGCTGCTGGGGCAGAAGGTGAGTCCTGAGGGTATATAGCAAGAATCTTATTGACATGCATGATGTTGCATGCCTATAATCCTAGCACTTGAGGGGCTGAGGCAGGGGGATCTTCGTGAGTTTGAGGCCAGCCTGGGTTACACAGTCCAAGGCCAGCCTGAACTACACAGTGAGACTCTGTCTCTCTCCCTCTCTCTCTCTCTCTCTCTCTCTCACACACACACACACACACACACACACACACACACACACACACACGCACACAAAGAGTCTTATCACCAAAAAGAGACTGCTAAACTGCTTTGAAAGGGAAAAGGAGAATCGGGCCTTTTGTTTTTGATCTAGGAAAGGTTGTTGCCAGGGAGAAGTGGAAGATAGAATAGGGATCTGCAGAAATAAAAGCTAAGAAAATAGACAGGAGAGAGGCTGAGGGTAAACTGGGCTTGGGTTAAATGGAGGTTACGGTCCCAATAAAGCATTCTTAAAGACAGAGTGACCAAAAGCATCAGTATGGATTGTATTTGCTGGAAGGTACCAGATGCAACTGTTTATTATAACACAATATATTCCAGTGAAATTTCTGGTCTACTGGAGACCTGAACATGTGTTTGTTTGGGAATAGGATGAATTAAAAAGAAGCTAAATGCTGGAGGGGCTGTGGGAAAAAGGAACCCTTCTCTACTTTTGGTGGGAGTGTAGACTGGTGCAACCACTGTGGAAATCAGTGTGGCGATTCCTCAAAAAAAAGCTGGGCTGGGCCAGGGATTTAGCTCAGTGGTTTCGCCACCTGGTGTGCAAGCCCAAGGACCCAAGTCAGATCCCTGGTACCAAAAAATAAAAAATAAAAGGAAAACTGGTAAAATCCAGACAGTCTGGAGTTTAGTTAGTAATATACCTACCCTGATGTCTGCCTTGACAAGTGTATCATGGCAATAACTTTAACAATGAGATGAAGTTGTGTAAGGAAGATACAGAAACTTTCTATACAATTTTTGTAACTTTGCCATGAATCTGAAATTATTTCAAAGTAAAAAATTTTAGTGCTAAGGATGTAGCTCAGACGTAGGGTGCTTGCCTCACACGCACAAAGCCCTGGATATGATCCCTTCCCCTTTTAACAATTTGAGTTATAGTCAGGTGTGGTGACATATGCCTGTAATCCCAGCACTCTGGGAGGCTGATACAGGAGGTATATTAGTTACTTTTCTCATTGCTGAAACAAAATACCCGACACTCAAAGCTAAAGAAGGAGAGGTTTGCCGTCACCTGCCTTGCAAGCACAAGGTCCCAAGTTCGACCCCTGGTACAAATAAATAAATAAATAGATAGATAGATAGATAGATAGATAGATAGATAGATAGATAAAAATAAAAGAGGAGAGGTTTATTTAGCTCACAGTTTTTAGAGGTTTCAGGCCATAATTGGCTGGCTCCAAGGCAGGGTGGCATTGAAGAGAAACAAGCAAAGCAACAAGGGATGACCACAGCTCTTTCTATCCCCTATATCTTATCTAGACTACTCAGGACAGGCAGCACTCACACCCTTAATCCTGGTACCCTTGCTCCTAGCATTGCACCATGAATCAGTTCAGAGTCACACACTCTAGATCCAGCCACCTCTGAAAAAGCCCCACCTATGACTGCATGAGGCTTTGGAAGGACATCTAGACACAAGCCATAACAACTACCATGCCTGACTCATGTGTTGTGTTTTAAGCCACTAAATTTGTGGTGATTTGTTATTGAAACAGAAAACTGGAACACTGTGTCTTAAAGGACATTGTATCTTTTTCTCTTTGCTCCTTTTGATTTCTCAGTGGTTACTTCCTTGGAGAAGCCAACTGCCCTGTTGATTTTTTCATTACAGATATTATGTTTTTTACCTCTAGAAGGTTAGTTTAGTTTTTTTATCTTCCATTTCTTTTCTCATTATGTTCAGGTTTTTCTTAAGTATCTAAATACAGTTATAATTTGCAGTTTTATTTTTCTTAACTGATAATTACATTATTTCTGTCATTTCTGGGTCTATTTCTATTGATTGATTTTTTTCCTTTTTCCTCCTGCTTCTTGGCATATATAGTATTTTTTTTTTCTTTTTGGCTTTTTGATATGGGGGTGGTCTCACTATGTTGTTTAGGCTGACCTGAACTCATGATGTAGCCCAGGCTGGGAATTTATAGCGATCCTCCCACCTCAGCTTTCTGAGTGCTGGGATTATAGGTGTGCAGCACCATGCCAGATTAGTAATTTTTTATTAGATGCTAGGTTGTTAAATTGTTGAGTGTATTTTGTAGTTCGTTCTATCTATCTATCTATCTACCTATCTATCTATCTATCTACCTTTCTCTTTTTTTGAGACAGGGTCTCCTTAGGTCACTGAATTGCCTGAGCTAGCCTTGAACTTTCCATCCTCCTGCTTCAGTCTCCCAGAGTGCTGTAATTACAGGCATTTTAGTACATTTTTAATTAGTACATAGTGATTACATTCCTTGTGTGCAGTTGGTACATGTACATAACAAACACATTTAATTCTTTTTTCCATCTCCTTCCCTTCCTCTCCTCTCTCTCCATCTCTTGCTGTAGTCTTCTCTCTTTTTCTGGTACTGGGGATCGAACTCCAGACCTTGCACTTGCAAGGCAGGTGGCAGCACCATTGAGCTAGATCCCCGGCCCAATGTAGGCTTTGTTTACCAGTTAACTCATTTTCAGAACTATTTTGATG
The DNA here is from genome assembly GCF_000247695.1 of Heterocephalus glaber. Next base: position 3,253,219 of record NW_004624871.1, read on the forward strand.
TTTGAGTATTTATTTACTTACAGCACTACAGATCAAACCCAGGTGCTCATGTATGCTACCTAAGCACTCGTCCACTGAGCGCCCACTTTCCACCCCAGCCCAGTTTGATATTTTTGAGAATAATTTTTAAGCTCTTATAAGCACATCTTCCATATACTTTACTCTTAGCCTAGTTTAGAGCAGTTAGTTAGCTGTTAGGTTGGATTCTCCCATGATCTCTCCTGAACTTATTGAGCTGCCGTTGAGGTATTTCTACTCAAATTGGTCAAATTTGAATGTTTTCCATCCCACTCTGACCTCTGGGAATTGCTCAGCTATGTCTTTATTTGCTCTTTGTTCAGCCTCCTGGAATTTAACTCTATATAGGGGTGCATTCATATTTAGCAAAGACCCAAGACCTTATGTAGATTTTTGTAGCTCTTTTTGGAATTCAGTGTAGCAACTTCCAACTATTTTAGGTTCCATGACCTCCAATCACTGTGCCCTCAACTTGATGAGACTGCATGCTCTGATTTTATGATCCAGGACAATTGCAGAACTTGCCTCATTTGTTTTCCTTCTTACAGTGATGTCAGTTCTGCACTGCCTATTGCCCAGTAGGGCAACTAACTAAGGACAATTGTTTTATATATTTTTATTTAGCACCCTAGTTGCATATGGCAGAAGAATAAATATGGCCTCTTTTTTTTGGTACTGGGGATCAAACTCGAGTCCTTGTGCTTTCGAGGCAGGTGGCAGAACCACTGAGCTAAATCCCCATTCCCAAATATGGCCTTTTTAAATTCCATCATAGTCAGAAACAAACATGCTTTGTTTCTTTGGGATTTGGTTTTAAAAAGCCAGTCTTTGAGAAACAGATCAACTTAACAAAATAGAATTTATAAACCTAAAAGTTCCTCAACTCAGGTGACTGTACTAAGAATACTGTTAACCAGGGAGACCTTCTGGGGGTCAACAAGCTGGTCCAGATTATATTTCACACTCTAATTTTCTTTCTCTTTCTTTCTTTCTTTCTTTCTTTCTTTCTTTCTTTCTTTCTTTCTTTCTTTCTTTCTTTCTTTCTTCCTTCCTTCCTTCCTTCCTTCCTTCCTTCCTTTCTTTCTTTCTTTCTTTCTTTCTTTCTCTTTTCTTCTTCTTTTTGCTTTCTGTTTTTTGAAACAGGCTTTCCCTATGTAGTTCAAGCTGGCTTTGAACTCACTGTGTAGCCCAGGCTGGCCTCAAACTCTCAGCAATCCTCCTGCCTCAGCCTCTTGAGTGCTGGGATTACAGGTGTGTGCCACCATGTCCTGCTCACACTCCAATTTCTTAAACAAAAGGGTCACTCAATAAATATTTGTTGTGTAAGTGAATTACTGAATGAAACTATTTAAATTTAAGCATGTTCTTTCTAGGATCTGAAAGAAAGGCCTGACTGATTTTGTTTTTTCCTAAGAATTTATCAACTCCTTGATCTATGAATCTACTGCCCACAAAGTTATCTAATCATACTCATCAAGAGGAACAAGACTGATTTATCAAAGAATAGGCGGTCACTATGTGTGTGGTGAAAGCTTGCCAATGTTCTCACTGAAGAAAAATAACTCACAAAGCAGTACTGTGTTTCAGTTCATATTTTTTCCTCTAACACATAGTATAAATATAGGGTTGCCCCCCACCTGGTACTGGGAATCAAACTCAGGACCTTGTACATGCCAGGCAGTAAATATAGGTTTTAAGCATGATTCTGGAACCAGATTGCCTGGGTACAAATCCCAGTTCAACATTAACTAATGTATGACTTTGAGCAAGTTATTTAAACTTGTTAGACCTCAATTTTCTTTATTTGTAAAAAGGAGATGATAATAATAACATACTTCAAAGGCTATTGTATGGATTAACTACTTTAATAATATATGTAAAATCCCTTAAACAAGTGTCTTACATGTATAAGATTTTTTGGGGGGGCGGCTACTGGGGATTGAACTCAGGACCTTGTGCTTGTGAGGCAGGCACCGACATGTATAAGATCTTAATAAGTGCTAGCAATTATTGTTCAATTGTTTAGGACTATTTGGTTTGACTATATATCTCTTATAAAACAAACTCTTTAAATGTCTTTGGTATGGCTATGTTTTTGTTTGTTTTGTTTTTTGGGTTTTTTATTTTTGGTACTGGGAATTGAACTCGGGACCTTGCACTTATGAGACAGGCGCTGGAACCACTGAGCTAAATCCCTGGGCCCTAAGTACTTCTTTTTAGTTGTTAACACCTCTATTGTAGGCCTAAGGATTTCAGAATAATTGTCTTTGAAAGAATAAAATTGTATACATGATGGTTATGAATAAATTTATTAACCAGCCATCATATATCTTTTTTTTTTTGATACTGCGGATCGAACTCAGGACTTTGCACTTGCGAGGCAGGCCGTGGAACCACTGAGCTAAGTTCCCAGCCCATCACATATCTTTTGAAGGTACCAAAGTTTCTAAAACAAGACTTTTCATAGGGATTATTCCTTGCTTGTTTGGGGATTGTGACACTAGCTACTGGTAAAAAGACCCACCTTTTATTTAAGTGTCCTTTTCAAACTGGAAACACGAGAAGGTTGCTTCTCAGCAGCCACTGTTTTTAGAATTGGTGCTCTAAGGGCACAGTACTGGAGCTTCCAGGGAGCTAATCCCACTCTCTTGTTGTAAGGAGGCTGGGTGTATCTTCGCCTACAATTTCTCTATAAACCTAAGGAAGATTCAAGATGTCTTAGTATGGTGGGCAATTCAAGGAGCACTAAAAAGCTGAGTTTAAGTGTGCCTAAATTTTTCCTCACAAAGAGGAATTTATTCTAGAACTATCTCTTTGAGGAAATGGCATATGTCTTCTCAGAGTCTCTTGTAGACATTTCGTAGACATCTAGGCCTTGTCACTGAAGCAAACACAAAGTTCTAGCCAGGCTCTAGGGACGGGGAAATAACCTCAAGAAATATATATGTGGGGCCGGGATTTAGCTCAGTGGATTAACCGCCTGCTGCGCAAGTGCAAGGACACGAGTTTGATCCCTGGTACCAAAAAAAAAAAAGAAAGAAAGAAAAAAAGAAATATATATGTGTGCATATTCACAGAAATATTTATGTGTGTGTGTGTATGAAAAAAATAGTTTTTGGGCTGGGCATTTAGCTCAGTAGTTCTGGTGCCTGCCTCACAAGCGCAAGGTCCTGAGTTCTATCCCCGGTACCAAAAAAAGAAAAATAGTTTTTTTCCACCTTGAACCATTGAAAGTAAGTTTCATATGTCATGGTCTCTTTCCTGTGAGTAAACCCAGTGTACATTTACTAAGATCAGGTATTCAAGTCAAAAGTCACTGTATAGAAGGGACTGCACCGGAGGCACTGGTTCACACTTGGACTTGATCTAGATGATAAGCTTTAGACCTTAAGCCCACATCTAATGCTACAACAGGAGTTTTGGAGGATGGGTAAACATGTATTGCATCTTGCATGTCCAGAAGGCAAACCATCAGCAATATTTCTAGAGATTATTTCCTCTCCCCTTGAACCTGGACAGAACTGTGCAACTGCTTTAATGACTAGAATGCAGCAGCAGGGACACTGGGTCACATTTGCAACTGGGATTCAGGTGTGGTGGTGCATGCCTATGATCCCAGCACTCGAGAGGCTGAGGCAGAGGCCAGCCTGGCCTACAGAGTGAGTTCAAGGCCAGTCTGAACTACATAGTGAGACCCTGTCTCAAAAAGACAAACAAACCAAACAAAAAAGAATCATTTGTGGCTGTTTCATAAAAGGTGTTACCCTTAGGAATGTAGGGGTGAGGAAGGAGGGAAGCACAGTAGGTCCAGCTGACAGTACCAGCTAAGGTCTTTTTGACGAGGCGCATCAAACACGAGAGTGGCCAAACCTTCAGAGGACTCCAGTCCCTTGCTTTGGAGTTATTGCAGTGAATGGTAACTGGAGCAGAAGAGAGCTACTCTACTCAGTCTCGCCCAGATTGCAGATCCATAAATCCGTAAATGTAGTCATTGTGTCATGCCACCGAATTTTTGAGGTAATTTCTTGTGCAGCAGTGATAACTCAGGATCACATACAGTAGCATCAATGTACTCATTTGTGTAAAAGACCAAGATTTCTAGAATGTGATTTTGATTTATGCTTTAGCATTTTAAAAGAATGAAAGATTAGTGATGGAGTACTGAGGATGGACAAAATACTGCTTGTTTATCCACCAGGTTTCCCCTTTGGAGAGACAACGGCTAGGATGTAAGATCCTTATGTTACTTTTTGCACGATGCAACATTCATCATTGCACGTTTAATAAATGCACATGCAAAACATGTGCATTTATTAATAAATGCAAAACATTCAGGACATTTAATAAATGCACATGGTCACCTGTGAAGTAAAACTTAACTCTGCCCAAGTTTACTTTTGTTCCATACCCATAGAAACTAGATGATTTATGGGCTGGGGATGTAGCTCAGTGGCGCTGTGCCTCCCTGGCAAGCACAAGGTCCTGAATTTTTTTTGGTGCTGGGGATCTAACTCGGGTCCTTGTGCTTGTGCAGCAGGTGGCAAAACCACTGAGCTAAATCCCGGCCCTCAAGGTCCTGAATTTGATTCCCGGTACTGGAAAAAACAAAAACCAAAAAACAAAACAGGCTGATTTAGGATAATCTAGCATCTTTTTCCAGAAAGATTGTCCGTGAAGCTAGTATGTGGGGTGAACTAATAGCTAGGAAAGTGTTTGTCTCAGTGAGGTGATTTGTATCCTTTTCCTATAGATTTTCAGGGAATAATTATATCTACTGGCTTCTTCCTTAGATTCCTATTGAATTAATTGAATTGCTAATGTTATGCGCAAAACTTTGGGCCTCACTGTTCTCTTCTGTGTGATATCCTGGCTGAAGTTTATACATAGGAAGAGACCAACTCTTAACCCTTAATTATACTTTTTAGTTTTTTGAGACAGGGTCTCAAATGTAATATTATGTAATAATGTGTAACTCAAGCTGGCCTTGAACTCTATGTAGCCCAGGCTGGCCTCCAACTCAGGGTGATCCTCTTGCCTCAGCTTCCTGAGTGCTGGGATTACAAGCATGTGCCACGATGCCTGGGTTTAACCCTTAATTATCATACTTTAACCTAAGTCATTCATTGGGGGGGCAGGTTAAATTAATTTTTATTTGTCCTCATTTTACAGTAATGTCCTAGAAATATCTTTTACAAACAAAAGCACATATATGGGGTGTGTGATACAAAATTGTGTCCGTCATTTTCTCCACACAAATACTGGTTATAGGGTATCAACGTATCATATGAATTATCCTAAAAGGAGACCAACTTTAGAACAAACAAAAACCATTCTAAGTTTACTAAGTGGTCAAAATTTTTATAATCACTTAACTACACATTCACGTTCTCTATTTTCTCAGTCAACAAACTGAGTCAAATGTTTGTTTGTTTATTTATTTGAACTGGCAATTGAACTCAGGGCCTTCACACCAAGCTATATCCCCAGCCCTTTTTTATTTTCAGACAGGGTCTCGCTAGGTCACTGTGTTGCTGAGGCTGGGCTTGAATTTATGATCCTTCTGCTTCAGCTTCCCAGAGTGCTGGGATTACAGACATGTAGTATCATGCCTAACTAGTTATCCCATCGTTTAAAGAAAACATTCTACAATAATTTGAAATCATGTATATTTATCTTAATTTTACCAGTGACTGCTTTTTTCAGAAATTCTAGTTCTTCTTTTGACATAAAATAATAGCTTTAAATTTCATTGGGGTCTAGATTTTAAATTACATTCTTCCTAATAAACAAAATGTAGTCAATTTCAATTCTTATAGATTCAATTCTTCTGAAGCAACTTCTCTCATAGGATTTTCTAATTCATCTTTCAAATACCTCGGTGCTGCTCCAATGGCATCATTTTCTTCAGGTGCACCTGGATTCTTTAATGGGTGATTACAACTACAAGTATTGGTAAAACAACCAGGAAAGGTAATTTTAGCATCTGATCTCTGCTGTAGCAGGAGCTTATTTACAGTGTTGAAGAAAAAGACACTAAAAGCTTGATGTAATAATCCTTATTCAATGTTTCCATTCAGGTGACAATTCTTGGTTTTAGCTGCAATTTCATTGTTACTTTCATCAATAGGAATACGTATCTCTGCCAAGAGTTAAACCTGTTTCTCCTCAACATAGTATTTATTTTATGGTATTTGTTAGAAAATGTGTGATCACGTCCTAGAATACTCAGGCCCGGGATGCAAATGGGCTGTGGTACCTCATTCAGTTTTGGTGTTTACAGTCCTCACAACCTGTCAAGTGTAACTATTATGGCTTGTGTTTAGATGTTCGTGTCCACCCCCCCAACCCCCCCCACCCCCGCAAAGCCTCATGCAGATGAAGTGAGACTTTCTTCCTCGGACGTAGATGAATCTGGAATATGTGATACTGGGATTAGGGGCATGTGATTATTAAACCACTACACGTGAGTAATCCCAGTAGTCTGAATGTGATAAAGAGGCAGAAAGACATGGTGAGTCCCTTTTGTTGCCTTTGGTACTATGTGTGCGCCATGTTCTTTCTCCTCTGCAAGGCCTGTTTGTCATCCTTGTTTTGGAGCCAGCCGACTATGGACTGAGACTTCTATGAACTGTAAGCCAAATAAACCCCTTCCCTTTCTACTTTGGGTGTTGGGTATTTTGTCTCAGCAGTGAGAGAAAAGCAACTAATACAGTTATTCATTGGTAGCTCGGAGATCATAGTAAAACCGAAATCCAACAAAACACAACGAGTCTCTTAAGTCTACTTGAAAGCATTCCTCAACTCCTATAATTCTTACCAAGTGTTAAAAGTAGGAAATATTACCTTGCTTGTTAATAATGGATTTTAAAATTTTCAGTTGTTTAAGTAGTAGCTAGCATTTATTTTGTTGGTACAAAAGGCATTCCTGATGAGGGTGAGCTTCTTATCTTTTTGAGTTCTGTTTTTTATTGTTTTTTTTTTTAAATAGCAACAGCAGTTTATTGTCTTGGGGCCGGAAATCCAAAATGCAGGTGCAGACAGTTAGCCTCCTTCTGAAGGAAAGCCTGGCCCATGCCTCGCTTGGTTACTTGTTTTTTAGCAAAACATTTATTGGTACATTTTGATTGAATTTATTTAATTTTGTTTGTTTGTTTGTTTATTTGTTACTGGGGATCAAACTCAGGACCTTGCACTTGTGAGGCAGGCACCGGAACCACTGAGCTAAATCCCCGGCCCTAAATTTATTTAATTTTTAAAGATAAATTTTATCCCATTCCCCCCTCAAGCCCCCTCCCCTCCCTATGTACAAAAGCTTTGTTTCCATTTTTTTCTTTTATTCTCAATATTTTTTCTTTTCCCTTCCTTCCTATCTCCCTCCCTCCTCCCTTGTTCCCCTCCCCATTTGAACACTTTCTTCCCATTTCCCAAACATCCATTATACATCTCAGTGCTTATTTCCACTTTTGGTTTCTCACACTAGAGAAACAATGTAGGTTTTTTTGTTTTTTTGTTTTTGTACCGGGGATCGAACTCGGGTCCTTGTTCTTGCAAGGCAGGCAGCAGAACCACTGAGCTAAGTCCCTGGCCCACAATCTAGTATTTAAACATACATGTCCAATTTATTTCACTTAGTAGTATGGTCTCAAGATGTATCCATTTAGCTATAAATGTCTGAAGCTCATCCTTCTTTATGGCAGAGTAGTACTCCACTGTATAAAAAAACCACATCTTTATCCACTTGTCAGTTGATGGGCATTTAGGCTCTTTCCAAGATTTAGCTATTACACATTGTGCTGCTATAAACATGAGTGTGCATATATTGCTGTGGTTAATGGTACATTTTAGATATACACAAAGATAACACCCATCATAGGGAATTCGCACCTGTACATGATGTGTCCTGTCTCCTCTTCTTGTCCTGTTCTCCACTCCCTGGAAGCCCCCTCCCCTCCCTGTATGCAAAAGCTCTGTTTCCACTTTTTCCTTCTATTTTTACTTTTTTTTCTTGTCCCTTCCTTCCTTTCTCCCTCTCTCCTCCCTTGTTCCCCTTCTCATTTGAACATTTTCTTTCATTTCCCAGTATCTAGTATACATTTTAGTCTTTCTTTCCACTTTTGTTTAAAAAACCGCCCAGATCTTCCTTATCCATTTGTCAGTTGATTGCATTTGGGCTGTTTTCAAGATTTAGCTATTACAAACTGTGCCTCTACAAACGTGGGTGTGCATATATCGCTGTGGTATGACATTTGTATTTCTTTTTTTTTGGTTTTTTTTGGTACCGGGGATCGAACTCAGGTCCTTGCGCTTGCGAGGCAGGTGATGGAACCACTGGGCTAAATCCCCAGCCCCTGATGTTTGTATTTCTTTTGGCAAGATATCAAGAAGAGGAATAGCTGGGTCAAATGGAACCTCCAATTTTAGCTTTTTGAGGAATCTCCACATTGATTTCCACAGTGGTTGCACCAGTCTACACTCCCACCAGCCATGAAGAAGGGTTTCTTTTTCCCTACAGCCTCTCCAGCATTTGTTATTGGTTGATTTCTTAATAATAGCCATTCTTTCTGGGGTGAGATGAAATCTCAGCATTGTTTTAATTTGCATCTCTCGAGTGACCAGTGATGTTGAACATTTTTTCATGCACTTATTTATTTGCTCTTTCTACTTCTTCATCTGAGAAGTGTCTATCATTTCAGATGCCCATTTTTGGATTGGGTCTTTAAATTTGGGGGTCTGGTGTTTTTGAGTTCTTTATATTTTCTAGATTGTAGTTCTTTGTCTGAGGAATAGCTGGAAAAAATTTTTTTCCCACACTATGGATTGTCTCTTCATTCTGTTGGTGGTTTCTCTTGCTGTGCAAAAGCTTTTTAATAAGATAAGATCCCAGTTGTTGATTCTTTGTGATAATTCCTGTGCAATCAGGGTTTTGTTCATAAAGTCTTTGCCTACATTAATGTCTTTGAGAGTTTTACCTATTCTTTCTTCCAGCAAATTAAGTGTTTCTGTTTTAATATTTAGATCTTTAATCCATTTTGATTTTAGTTTAGTGCATGGTGAAAGCTATGGGTCTAATTTCAATTTTTGGCATGTGGAAAGCCAGTTTTTCAGGATCATTTATTAAAGAGGCTCTCTGTCTTCCAGTGAATGTGTTTGTCTCCTTTGTCCAAGATAAGGTGGCTGAGTATGTCTGGAGTTGTTTGTGCATCTTTCAATGTGTTCCATTAATCTTGGGGTCTGTTTTGTTTGTTTGTTTGTTGTTGTTGTTTTGGCCAGTACCATGCTATTTTTATCACAGTGGTCTTGTAGTATAATTTCAAGTCAAGGATTGTGATGCCCTCTGGCTTGCCTTTGTTGCCCAGAATTGCCTTTACTATCCTAGGTCTCTCCTGGCTTCAAATGAACTTTAGGATTGTTTTTTCTAATTCTGTGAGATATGCTGTTGGAATTTTGATCACAATTGCATTAAATGGGTATAACTATCTTGGATATAGGGCCATTTTCACTATATTGGTTCTTCCTACCAAGAACAGGTGAGATCTTTCCATTTTCTGATAGCCTCTTTGATCTCCTTTTTCAGAGTACTGTACTTTTCAATGTAGAGGTCTTTTACTTCCTTTGTTGGATTCCTAGGTATTTCATTTTTTTCTGGATTCTATTATGAAAGGTGTTGTTCCCTAATTTCTCTGTCAGTGAGTTTGTTATTTGTGTACAGGAATGCTATTGATTTTGGAGAGTTGACTGTATATCCAGCTATGGTACTGAATTTGGTCAGTAAATGTAGAACCCTTTTGGTAGAGCTTTTGGGGTTTTCTATGTAGGGTATCATGTCATCCACAAATAATGATAATTTAACTTCAGCCATGTGCAGACCTAATAACTTATAGATTAAAATCAATTTGGTTGCTGGTATATATAAACTGTATATATAAACAAATATATACAGTTTGTTTAACTCAAATATATTATTTTAAAGACTAAAACATTAGAGTTTTAATCCCCAGAGACAAACAATTATCAAACATGCCTATCAAACTTTAAAGCAAAACTTCTAAAACAGAAAGGGTGAGTACAGCTAGTTCCACAAGCTCAATTAGATCTTGTTATTTTCATTAAAATTTTTTTTTTAAATCCACCCTTGGAAAGTAAATATATTCCATCAGAACTCCATTAGCACAAGGACAAATCTACAGACATGCCCTAGAGACAAGTGTTGTAAAAAGATGTACTAACTATAAGGTAAAATGGCTCAATATAATTAACAATGTGAGGAAAAAGTTTTGCTTGTGATTTAACAGATAACAGAGAAACGTGGCTGCCATCCAGGAAGCTTGGATTTCCTTTCATCCAGGGTAAAGTATGGACGAGTAGAAATTTGACCTCAGCACAGGAAAGAAAGAGTCTATGTTTAAAGTTACACAAAAATGTTCAAAGTGGTATTTGTATCTATAATCCTTATGTTTTTCTTTATGGCACAGTAACCTGGAGAAAAAACTCCTCTGGTTATAGTAACTGTGTACTTGGTCACTGTGTAAAAACTGGAGAAGTTTGTGGTCAGATACTATTGGTTATGGGGAGAATGCCTAGAGTATGGATACAGGTTAATCTAATTGAGACATGGGCCTACTCCCCTACATCTTATTTGTTGCATAACTTAGTTGATCATCTGATCCATCAGACTAAAAGGATGCTAGGCCTTATTATTACAGGAGTAGTCTCATCTCAGACCTGGTTGGCCCAAAGTTAAAACTTTGTTAACTCTGAGGTCCATTCACATGGCTGGAGAACACATAGATTCCCTCCTACCCAAATATCCGATTTGTCAGGCTCATATTACATGGAATGGATTTCATAAAGATGCACCTCCACCATGGAATATATGTAGGGGCCAATTAGGAAGATATGGAAAATTGGGACCGTATGAGTTTATAGATTGGGGACCATGGAGAAATTTTATAGGAAGAAAGGACAATAATACAGTCTGGTATAAATTAAACTGGACTAACCTTGATAATGTGATTTAAAAAATCTGTCCCTACTAAGGAAATAAGTTGGATAGAAGAAGGTTTTAAACCCCTTCTCAGTTTTTACATTATGGGAAGCTTGGGCCTGTCCAGAAAACATTATGGAAATTGGCTCTTCCCTATATTGAAGGAAGCTTATGGACTAGTAATGATTTAAAAATCAGCCTTTGGCAAAACTATATTGTGTGTGTTGTTTTTTTTGGTACTGGGGATTGAACTTGGGACCTTGTGTTTTCGAGGCAGGCACTGGAACCACTGAGCTAAATCCCTGGCCCTGGCAAAACTATACTGTTAACAGAGTACTATTGGCCTGTTCGAGCTTCCATGTGTATCTATAACCCATATGTTTTCATGTATGGAAATATACAATGGGATACTAATACTTTTACCTGTCAAAAATGCACCTTGCATCATTATATTCCCTTTGGATCTGTACAAAATAAGTCTCAATGATCCTAGGGTGTATGCCAGGAGTATGGGTTCCTCTTAATCTAACTGAACCATGGTCATATATGCTTATTGCTCCTTTGTTGCAACCCCTGCTTGATCATCTCATACATACAACAAAGAGAATGCTGGGACTGATTGTTGCTGGCATAGTCTGTTTGGTGGTATTGATTTCAAGTGTCGCTGTTTCCTCTGTTGCCTTGGCCCACTCTGTTCAAACAGCTCATTTCACAGATAATTGGACTGAGACTCCTAATGAGGCCTGGAGAATACAACATTCTTTAGATGCTAGGCTGCAATCCCAAAGAAGTGTGCTTGAGACTACTGTTCTCTGGATGGGGGATCAGATTAAAAGTTTATAGCTACAACAAAGCCTCAAATGTCATTATAATATTACTCGATTTTGCATTTCTCCTTTGCCTTATAATCGGTTTAGTCACCTGTGGGAACATGTTAAAAAACACATACAAGGAGCTGTGCACAAAAATATAACTATGGATCTAGATGCTCTCCAAAAAGTTTTATTTATGTCCCAATAGACTGCTAATTTTGATGACCAGATTCAAAACTGGGACAAATTTTCTGATATACTTGATCAGCTTAATCCTGTTAATTACCTCAAGGGTCATTTCTGGTTTTATATTGCAGTGCTAATAGTAATTGCATTATGTTTTCTTGCTCTTGTCTTAGTCTGCTACAGAGGAGCTCAAACCAAACAATGTCTGAAGACATTGGAACCACAGGTCATGATGATCCAACTTCTACAAGCAAATAAAAACAAAGGGGGATCTGTCAAGAGCCACTCTACATAATTTTTTGGGGAAAATCATTTCATAATTAAAGTATGACTATAGGTGTCTAAGGCCCAATGTCACCTTTCAGGCAAGCCAGCTATGGCATGCAGAAACATAACTCTGTTTTGCCTCCAGTCACAGGTTGACTGGGCTCAGTGGTCCCAAGATACTGTGATGCTTAAGGGCAAGAGTACATCAGCTGGAGACATCTAGGTTCTTCAAGAACCGAGTAGTAATAAAAAATAAAAGATTTCACTTGGGGGAAGGACGACTTCTTTAGTACCCTGCTACCCCATCTTACCTATTGTAAGAATGCTCTCCTTACCACCCTCATCAACATAATATCCTCAGCAACCTAAGATCCTCATCAACATAGGATTACCACTGCCCGCTAAGTCAATGGATGCTCCCTCCAATTGTTGTGTGTACCCAATAAATAATGGCTAGCTTGGAGAGTCTTTGTCTTTGCCCACTCTGAGGCACTGACCTCCTGCCACACCCCATGTACTTTGAAATTATGCAAATCTCTTTTGTCTTTCTTTAGCCCACACTGTCCCCCTTTCTAGGCAGTTGGAAGATTGATCACCCTCTGATAGAAATCCACTTTGTATGCAAATAGAATAGCTCCCCCTGTTTTTTCAAGGTTCCTGTCACATGGAGTATTTTTTTCCATCCTTTGACCTTCAGTTATGAATTTCTTTTTTATGTTTTGTTGGGTTTTTTTTTGGTACTAGGGATTGAACTTGGGACCTTTCGCTTGTGAGGCAGGCAGTGGAACCACTGAGCTAAATCCTCAGCCCCATGAATTTCTTTTTAAATTAAATGTGTTTCTTGAATGCAGCATATTGTTGGATCTTGTTTCTTTCTTTCTTTTTGTACCAGGGCTTATACTCAGGATCTTGGGCTTGTGAGGCAGGTGCAGTGCCACTGAGCTAAATCTTGTTTGGATTTTGTTTCTTGATCCATTCTGCCAGTCTGTTTCTTTTGATTAAATTGAGACCATTAACATTGATGGTTATAACTGATATGTATCAACTTATACCTGTCATGTTATTTTCCTGTTGTTGGCTCCATTTTTTTCTCTTTGTTTAATTTCTTGCCTTGCCTGGTGGATTCATTCTGTTGGGGTTCATGGAATTGTAATCTGTGGGTGACTGCAATATTGATTGCCCCTAAGTAGGCTGTAAGCAGTGAAGGCTGTAAAGAGTTAACCCCACAATTTGCTTGTTTATAGAAGTGAATCCAGCCAAAGCCTATGTGCCAAAGTCAGAGTAACTCACACCAAAATTCCGTTCCCACAACTAAAACCTTAACTAGATGGACAATGTCCTAATTACAACCATATATTTTGTCTATTCTGTTCCTAATTTCAGAATGCTTTGTCTTGTCTTTTACAAGCCTGGCTTGCATTAATTTCCATAGAAACTGCATAACTGTGCATCCTCACATGTAGTTCTTCCCTTGCACATAGCTTGCCTTTACCCCGATTACCCTAATAAAAATCAGTGGTTTGGACTGGCCAGCACCTTTTTCAGTTGCACCAGCACTGGCTGTCCTGGAAACCCACTTTTTGTCTCTGTTAGTTCCGTCTTTTAGTTTTTTTCCCTCAGGCCTGTGTTGTACACTGGGCAGGAAACTAGAGCCTACTGCAGAGATTTCCAGTAACATTTCAGGGGTTCACAGTAATTGCCACCCAATATGGGGCTTGAACCCATGGCCCTGAGATTAAGAGTCTTATGCTCTACTGACTGAGCTAGCTGGGCTTGTTATCTCCTTCTAGAATATCCTTCAGAACACTTTGGAGTGCTGGTTTGGTGGTCATGAATTTCTTCAGGTGTTCTTTGTCATGGAAGTATCTCATTTCTTCATCAATTTTGAAAGATAGTTTTGTGGGGTATATCAATCTGGGTTGGAGGTAGTTTTCCTTTAGGGCTTGAAATACTTCAAGCTCTCCTTGAGAGTTTGTGTTGAGAAGTCTGCTGTGATTCTGATGGGCTTTCTTTTATAGGTGATTTGTTTCTTTTGTCTAATAGCTTTTATTATTCTGTTTTTGTGCTGAATTTCTGGAATTTTGACTATTATATACCTGGGGAAAATTTTTTTTGATCATGGTTATATGCCTAACTTATCTGTATGTCAAATTCTTTTTCCCTATTTGGGCAGTTTTCTGCCATTATTTCTGTGTATAGGTTTCTTTTATGTCCTTTATGCTATTTCCTGCTTTTTCATTGACTTTGATCAATCTTATGTTATTCTTCTTCACATCGTCTAGCAGCTGCTGAATTGATTTCTTGTGGTCCCTTGCTATTTTTAAGAAATCTCTCTTCATGATTGCTAACTGCAATCCTGTTTTCTCTATCTGATATTCTGTTGTCACATTGGCTCATTCTGGTGTGTATACTTTCAATGGAGTTTTTAATCTCCTGGATATCTGTTTGAATCTGTTGCATGGATTCCATTTCTTTCCTATGCTGGGCATTCAAGGTTTCAATCATTTTCCTGAGCTCCTCTATTTTTTTTTTTTTGCACCAGGGATCAAACTCAGGACCTTGCGCTTTCGAGGCAGGTGCCAGAATCACTGAGCTAAATCTCCAGCCCCTCTATTTTTTAAAAAAATCTGTATCTGCTCTAGAGTCACTAAGCATGTCTTTTATTTTCATCACCATCTCTGTAGGTATCTGAGAAATTATTTCTGCTTTGATTTTTTTTCTGGAGCCTCACTCATCTGCTTTATTACTTTCACTGTTACCATTTCAGAGAGTCCATGTGGGTGGCTTTCAGGTTGTTCACCTCCTTGCCCCCTGGGTTTGCTTTTGTTGAGCTGAAAGTCTGGGGAGGGTTTGCATCTTGTGTAAGTGTTATCTCATTTTCTATTTTTTTAAATTTTTAAAATATTTTTTGAGGCAGGGTCTCCCTTTGTAGTTCAGGTTGGTCCTTAACTCACCTTGTAGCCCAGGCTGGCCTTGAACTCACAGTGATCCTCCTCCTGAGTGCTGGGACTACAGGTGTGCACCACCACACCTGGCTTCTATTTTTTTGATGATACCTTTTTTTTTTTTGTACCAGGAATCAAACTTGGGTCCTTGCACTTGCACAGCAGGCGGCAAAACCACTGAGCTAAATCCCCAGCCCTGGCTTCTATTTTTTAAAAAAGTTTAATTTCTAGGTTGATGGTTGTAGATTGCTTATGGTGAGTAGCTTTATTGCTAGTATTCAGAACCCTTAGGAAATAACTACTTGTCAGAGGTATCTTCCAAGTTTAATTGGCTTTTGAGTTTTGAGCCTGTTGCAAGATCCTACTGCTTTTCTTTTTTTTTTTGTACCAGAGATTGAACTCAGGACCACACACTTGCCAGGTTGGCACAGTGTTGCTGAGCTACATCCCCAGGCTCCTACCTCTTTAATTTATTGGGGATGAGAAGTTTCTAACTACTTGGTCCAGCCACCAGTTCTTTGGCACTGGCATATAGTTTTTTGGTTTGTTTTAAAAGACTCTTAGGCAATCTCAGTCGTGGTATACCAGGAAGAACAACTGATTAGCACAATTATGTCGCCTTGGCTAAAGTAGTACAATCAGCAATAACAATAGTATAAATACAGCCTAGAAAATGACAAACTGTGTTAACTATTGTTTTGCCACTTTTAACTGTATGGACTGGATTTGTTGTTATATAACAAAATCTAAAACGAACCAGAAAATTGTATCCAGTAAATAAGCCCTTAATATGGTGATTTTACTCTTAGGGGAGAAGACTAGAAAGGGGTTTAGAGGGGAAAAATAGAGAAATAGAAGAGGAAGAGATTAGAAGCAAGCCTGGAGGGGCCAGGGATTTAGCTCAGTGGTTCCAGTGCCTGCCTTGCAAGCTCAAGGATCCAAGTTTGATTCCCTGGTACCAAACAAAACAAAACAAAACAAAACAAGAAGCAAGCCTGGAGGACAAATGAAGATTGTACTAACTTTGGGAAACTTGTTAAGAAGACAGGAGGGAAAGAGAAAGGAAGAAACAAAAGAAAAGAGCAGAACAATAAAAAAACTAGAAACTGTGTTTACACAATAAGAAAAAAAGAACAGGAACAGAAAAGCAAAAAGAAAACAAAGAAAAAGTCCAATTCGAAGCATTTCTCTGCTGTCACTGGTAGATGATGTGGGTAGATAGAATCCAGAGCCAAATTGATTAATCCCAGCAAGCTAGCCATAGCTTTATGGTGGGGTAATGGATAATTCCGGCCTGCCTGCACCTTTAGTTCCACTCAAGTTCAGGCTGGTTTCTGACTATGAGGCTGAAACTGGATTTTTTGAGCCTACAATAGTCCATGTGCCTCCTGCCCACTTGAACTCAGCTTCCTGCCAACTTGAACTCCACCCCCTGACCTCCTGCTGACTTGAACTCAGCACCCTTACTGAGACACCAGGAGCGACTAGATAAGAATCAGCCATGACTGTTCTGATTCTTAGCTCAGTTGGCCCCTCTCTAAGATGGCTACTGGCCAGTTGCCCTCTCCTAGGTGACCTCTGAACCCGAATAACTCACCACCCTCTGCAGTCTGCTGTGTCCACTGCTCCATTCCACTAGTGAGTTTCTCTGTGGGGGCCTCTGGGGTTGCCAGTAGTCACCATGTGTCTGCAGCTTCAACCCACTGTTCCCACTCAGTGAGTCCAGTCTCTGGGAGAAAGTGCTGCTTTCTTCATTAAAGTCTGTCTTCACTCTCCCTGTGGACTTACTTCTAGATTCAGATCCTTCCTGGGTCCCAGAGACCCACTTCCCTCCTCCTTTGCCTCAATTCCTTTTTTGTTCTGAGTTCTGTTTTATGTCCCCGTGCCTTTATTCACACTTTTCTTTTTTCTTGGCATGCCTTCCCTCATTATTTTGTTTTCCTACCTCACTGACTTTGTCTTCTCAATCTTCTTGCTAGTTCCCCACCTCCTGAACATTTTTTTTTTTTTTTGAGACAAAGTCATGCTATATAGCCCAGACTTGCTTTGAACACCTGATCTTTGTGTTATCAGAATCTCCTGGCTATGTCAAAATGTTATTGGGTGGCTCCTTCTAAAAGTGGCTTGCCAATTAAATGTTACCAGGTTCTGGGTTCCTTGCCTCTCCTTCTGGAGTTAAATTCCAAGTTCTTGACTTGAAGAAAGAATTGAATGAAATGAGAAAAAAGCAGTCACAAAGTTTATTTGAAAAGTAAAAGTGAAGCGTTATAGAGAAATTGGCTCTGCAGAGTGAGTTTGGGCCCAGTAAACAAACATACAAACAAAAGCAAGATAAAAGAAAACATTCGGAATAGCATCCCATTTTCCATAGAATAAGAACCAAAATGTTTAAGCAAGATTTGCCCCCATCTACCTCCCTTACTGCTACATTCACAGTTGCTTCCTTCCTGGTGTTCACACTTGCCAGAGGCGCTCTTGTTTAGGATCTAGAATAATCTTCCCTTGGTTATCCACAAGAATTGTTTCGTGGTCTCTTTCAGATTTGAGGCTAAACATCACTTTTTTTTTGCTCCTTTCTGACCATTCTAAATGTAACCTTCATCTCAGAACTTCCTGTCTCCTCCTCCTGCAATTTTTCCCAACAGAACTACTGACATTATTTTACGTTTTGGTCCTCATTTCCTTGTTAGAATGTATATTCAGTGAGAGTGCAGGAGTTATTACTTGTATTCTTTCTGTATCTTTAGTTGCCTAGAACACAGTAGACACTTTGGATTTGTTGGCATGAATGAATGGCTTATTTCTTCTTTATCCTCTAAGACATACATCCCTCAGGCTTCCCTCTCTTATTCCACTGCTTCAGTTTGGACTAAACCTTCTTCCTAGTCTGGGTTCCCATAACATCCTGTATTTATCTTGTTCATGGTAGTTCCCAGAGATTTTTTAAAAAATTCTTTGTGTTCTTTAAGGTCTAATGTGGAAAAAGAGCTTTACAAATATTATAATGAGCTATTTCCAATATTTATACTAAATGTTAGGGCAATGGGAAAATGCTAAATAGGTATGAGACTTGCCAACTTCCTCATCTACGTGAATTTCCTTCCTCTAAGAAACTCACATCTGATTCTCTCAAGGCTCCCCTCCATTAGAATACCAGTGATTGAACAGAGTTGCCAAAAAACTCTCATCCAATTCTCCTTTATAGTTTTTACATCCATTTGGAAGAAAACATGCCTGTAATCCCAGTACTTGGGAGGCTAAACACAAGAGGATCTCCACAAGTGTGAGAGCAGCCTGAACTACATAGTGAGTTCAAGGCTAGCCTGAACTATACAGCAAGACCCTGTCTCAAAAAAACCAAAAACCATATATAGGCACACCTGTCTCAAAAATTTGAATATCAGGATATTCTTCAGTATTAGAATAGTTATTAATCAAAAAAGAAGCCGAGTCTATAAATGGAGAATTAGAAAAATAGCAGAGTAGTAGTTCAGTGAAAGATGGGCAACAGAAGGATCACACTGATAGGTAAGAAAAAAAGCGTGGATCATTTGGGCCTATGAGTTTGAGACCAGCCTGGGTGAGACTCCATCTCAAAAATAAATAAATGAAATCAGTTTTGAGCTGGCCAGAAAATGTACATTCCAAGAGATAATAAGATATAATTTAAGAACGGGAAAGGCCTAAAATT
This sequence comes from Heterocephalus glaber, assembly GCF_000247695.1. The sequence continues at coordinate 3,272,122 of NW_004624871.1, forward strand.
GAATTTAAGTAACAAGATTTTTTTCTTTTTTGGTACTGGGCATCAAATTCAGGACCTTGTGCTTGTGCGGCAGGCGCTGCAACCACTGAGCTAAATCCCCGGCCCTAAAATTGAGTTTAAATCTCATCTACAAGATGAAGAATTCACAGTCAAATATACACTGTTAGAATTGTGTTTTAATGTAAATAAAAATGTATACAAGTGACTACATCCTCATTTTGTGTCTATAAGGTAACAAGTCCATAATAGTATTGGAAAATCAATTATCATATAGCCACACTTCAGAGTATTGGCCTCATTGCAGCAATCAGATTATGCATAGATCAGATGCTGTTCCACCCTTCTTACTGTTTTGGCCTATCTCTAGTGTAGCTAAGCTGCTTTGGCAAGTACTAAAATGACTGTCTGACCTTATGTCATTTCTCTGGGAGTACAAATACTGTCATTTAGGTTGCTCAATTGGAAGTAGAAATTACATACCAATGTGGCATGCTTTAAATATCTGCATGGACAACCCCCTTCTTAGGTATGTAATTATAGTTAAAGCAATGGTTTCCTAAGTATCACCCAAAGCTTAAAGTGAGTTGGCTGGCTCTTTAATGGTTTAAGTGAAACTGAACAAAGTAAATGATTAATGGAATTCCTTTCAGCCTGACAAGTAGACTTTAGATTTTCTACATCATCAAATTTAAGTACTGTAACAATTTTAAGTTATAGATGGATATTTAACATCTGAATGCCTGATGCTGCATAATATAAACCAAAAGGCAGGTTTTGATCCCAGTTTAACATTTAAAATTCCCATCAGACATAACTATCTGCCTCACTGCCTTCAATAATATGGTTAATTTAACTCAGACAAAGAAGAAATAGTATTTCTTAGTTTACTATCAACTCACAATTTTTAGAAGTGTTTAATCCATGATAAACTCTGTGATGGAGTGAAATTTTTATGGCTGTAGGGAAAGCCAGGCCTGAAACTTTACTTAATTTTTTTTGGTACCAGGGATCGAACTCAGGACCTTGCGCTTGCAAGGCAGGCGCTGGAACCACAGAGATAAATCCCCGGCCCAAGGCCTGAAACTTAAAGCCAAAATCTGAAAAGATCCTGTGTGTTATTACTGCCCTAATATATATATAATATATATTATACATAATGTTTTAATTCTATTCTTTTGAGTATTTGGTATTAATCTTCTCCTGAGATATTTATCAAATAAATATCTTCTGAGATAAACACCAGTCCCATCTTTCAAGTGGGGCAAGTATCACAAAGAGAAAATAATCAGCTTTCAACTCCACTGTAAATCAACAATGGGTAAGTAAACATCCAGGCCTATGGTACAGGGGATCTTTAGGTACTGATTGTTTTGGATAGCAATGACGACCACAGTGTGTTGAAAGTGAACTCTTTAGGGTCTTTCCTTCAAAGCTGTGCCTGCTCTGTAGACTGACATCCCATTATGATAATCTCAACTCAGAACTCAGACTGTTCAGGCTGAAGATGACTGAATTGTTTTGTCTGAAGAAGGCTGTCTACATCGAAGTAGAGATCTGGAAATTAAAGGCTTTGAAATACATTCCCAACTCCTTGATTCATGGCCTTGTTGTAATGCAACTAATCTGAGGTCTTAAAATTAACTGGAAAGGGCAGTGCTGTGACTAATGCAACGCTGCTGATCTGGTCTGCCAGGAAAGGTGAGTAGGGAAACAAGAGTATTACCTTCTTTCTCTGGCAGGGCATACGAAAATCTGTTGGCTTTAGTAACCGAAATCCTTTTGCAGGGCCTAAAGTACCTAATTGGCATCTTGAATGTAATCCAAATGGTTATTTTTCAATGTTGCTTCTTTATCCAGAAGCTTTATTCTGTGACTTTCCGGGTGAAGATTAAGGAAAATAAAGTTGAGTTAAATTTCAAGGAAATAAAAAAATCAATATTCCATTATAATGATTTACGACATTTTGTTTACCCAGTCAGGGGGCTTGGGTTGTTTTCATCTTTTGGTTACTGTGCGTAATGCTCCTATAAACATGGTGGACCACTAAGCTGTTCATATCCCTTTGAAGTACTTGGGGGTATACACTCTGAAGTGGAAGTGCTGATCATATGGTAAATCCGGGAAAGTGGTGTAATACTACACCATGAGCTTGGAAAACATGCTAATGACAAGGGGAAATACAGTTCCGTTTATAGGAAATACTTGAGTAGTCAAATTAAGAGACAAAGCAGGAAAGTGGTTGCTATGAACTGGGGTAAAGGGGAAGAAGAGTTAGTGGTGGGCACAGTTTCATTTCTGCAAGGTAAATAAAGTTCTGTAGCGATGCGGGAATGGTTGCACAAGGACCTTAAGTATACAATAAAAAAAACAAGATACTTCGCTTTGAACTGTCCTATTTGTGGAGGAAGGTAACTCTTGCAATGAAGCAAGATTATCCTTTGGCAGAGAAGTTCCCAAAGAACTTGTGCAAGAAAAGGTGGCTTGGGAGCAAGGAGGTGGACGAAGGACAGTCGGGCCTGCGGCTAGAAGGAAAGCTCGGGGCGGGTGGGGGTGGGACGACATTCCCAACTTCGTGACCTTTCCTTAGGGATCTGCCTGCCAGGGTAAGAATTCTTTTCGTCATAGGGAAGCTTTGGGACGCTTCTTTCCTTTCACAACTTCCTCCATCAAAAGTCCCCTGAGCGTTAGGAGTTCCCGGCCTGTCCTCTTCTTTCTCTCAGGAGCCGCATTCTTCCTACTTGGACCCTTAACATTCAGCCAGATCCTATTCTAAAGCGGCTCTCGGCTGGGCTACACCAACCAAGGGTCCAGCCCCGCCCAAGGGGCGGGAGGCTCAGGCCTCAAACGCCCCGGAAGTCACCGCCCTCCCTCCCGGGCGGAGGCGTCCCCGGGCGTCGCGGCCTGGGATTGGCGGGCAGGCTGGATGACGTGTTAGGGGCAGAGATGAGGCTCCTCCCCGGCGCTCCAGCGAGCGGTTAGCGTGGGGCAGGGCGGAGTGTGGCCCCGGGCGGCCATTACCTGGAACAGTCCCGGGCGTCGGGTCAGGTGACCCTCGCCGGGGCTGGCGGAAGGAGGGGGGCAAGGGGAGGGAAGAGGGCGTGAGGAGGGAAAGGGAGGAGAAAGGAGAAGGGCGGAGTAGGAGGGAGGGGAGGGGAAGGGGGCGGGGTGTGAGCAGGTCACGTGATTTGCCATGGAGGCGGTGGCGGCTGCCGGGAGGAGCCGCCGGGGCAGAAGCCGCACTTGTTAGTGTTGGGGGAGGAGGGGGTCGGGGGACGCCGACACCAACAGCCGGGGACGCCGAGGACAAGGCGAGAGGGGGTGGGGGCAGGATCAGGCTCCGACCCCCAGCTGAGGGATGAGGGGAGCATGGGCGCCAAGGAGTCACGGATCGGATTCCTCAGCTACGAGGAGGCGCTGAAGAGAGGTGAGGGGGAGGGGTCTGGGCGCCTGCCGGGGAGGCGGGCGACGGGCAGCCGGGGGTGGGGTGGGGTGGGGGGGTGGTGACCGCGGGAGGGACGCGGGTGGAGAGCGTGGGGCGGCCGAGGCGGAAAGGCAGGACGGCCGGCGAGGAGGACCATTGTGGGGGACAGAAGAGAGGTCGGGTGGGAAGCAGTGTTTGGGAATTGGGACCGTAGGGAAGGGGGCGAAGCTTTCCCCGAGCGAGGGGGGGGGGTCTAAGGCTCTGACCTGGCCATACCCGTGGTCTTTGGTGGTGGTGGTATTCTGGTTGTGTCTGGGGAAGTCCTCTCCCCTTTTTTCTTGGGTGGCTCCAGCCCTTCTAGCCCCCTTCATCCTTCACTGCCATTTTCTCTTATCACTCCTTCATAAAAACCAACAACACCCTAAGCTCATTCCTAACATCCGCGGCTGGAAGATGGAAAGGAGGCGGCTGTAAAGCGCTCTTGGAAGTCCCTTCCTATTGGGGAGCTCTGCTTTTTCGAAAGGCCTTTTCCAATCTCTTGAGGGCTATGACCATCTGCTCCTGCCACCCCTTACCCTTTGAACTGCTGACTTTGATAAGAAGGATCTGAAATGAAGTTGTGTTTGAGGTGAGATGAGACTGAACAGCGAGTGTTACCACAAGAGCTGGTCTTAGGTTTCATCGCCTCAGACGTTGACCAGAGGTTTTTGCTGCACTTGATTCCCAGTTCTGATCACCCCCTCCCGTAAAATGGCATTCGGAAATCCAGCATTGTGATAGTGGTATAGCTCCCTTTAGAGACTGCCCTTGCTGCCAGTCCTAGCCTGCTGCTATTGGCTCTGATGCGTTAACAGCCCCAGCCCCCTACCACTTACTTTGATACCGCTGTCCATGATGGCTAACTAACTGGAAGTGTCTGTTGCACAGTTTATAGCCGGAATGTGACTTAATTTTTCATGACTGGGATTTGAATGTGTGTATCTGTGTGTGCCTGTATTTCTTTTTGATGTTTAATGGATTTTCTTGGTAAGAAGTGAAAAGCAGTAAGCAGATTAGATGCTAGCTAGACATTATAGTTAACAGGTTTCTAAGTTAAGAAACCAGCCATAACAAAGGATATAAAATGAAAATTAGATTAAAAAGTTGGCATTCAAAATGATAATTCAGGGGTGAAATTTTTTCATATACAGGAAGAGGGTTGAGTGGAACATCATTTGATGAGATATGGAATACACCCAGAATAACAAATATATGCTTTTTATGTCTTTTTTTCCCTGCCTTGGAACAGTGTCATGATTTGTTCTGAAGCACAATTTCACTTGAATTTTTTCCCTGTCTCAAAATGAGAAATATTCCAAATTCTTGATGTATTTCCAGGCCTAGTAGACTAGTCAATTCCGGGATGCTATTGAGCCTGACAGGTCTGGCCTCAATTAGGCAATGGCTTACATGGCATGAAACAGAACATCAGTCAAACTGATTTACAGCTTCAAGGTTCAGAAGTGTTAAGTTTGAGGATGTGAATGCCAGTGATATACCTGGCATTAAGACATTCTAAAATTAAACTTTTATCTAACTCTAGCCTGCTTAATTATTTTTCTTTTCTTGGTTTTTTGTTTGTTTGTTTGAGGTAGGGTCTCGCTTTGTAGTCCAGGCTGGGCTGGAACTTGTGATCCTTCTACCGCAGCCTCCCAAGTGCTGGGATTACAGGTTTGTGCCACTGTACTCAGCTAGGGTGCTTAACTTCATATCAAACTAAGATTGTACATTTTAAAATATAAATGAAGTTAATGATGCATTTTTGACTAAAGAGTTTTAATTTGTCTTGAAGTATCTGCCTGTTAAAATTGAAAACACATGTATTTGATGAGGTAGCAGAGGTAGCAATGCATTTATTTGAATGGATTTTATCAGTTTGCTGCAGAGGAAAATTAAAACGAAAGAGAGGGGCAAGTTAATAAAATAGCATTTCCAAATGGAAACCAGGAGCCTTCTTAAAAAAAGTAACTTTTAAAACATGATACTGTTTACTCAAGTAAATGTCAAACTTCAATATAGAATTTCTTTTAGCAGTAAGTTTACATAGCTTTTTTTTTTTTTCTTTGAGACTAGGTCTCACTATGTTGCTGGTTTTGAATGCCTGAGCTCAAAGTATCTTTCTGGCCTTGTGTCCCAAGTAGTGAGGACTAAGGTGTGAACAACCACCCCACCAGGCTTGAAAAAGCTTTTTATGGAACCAGAAAATGTGTTGAGAACCCTTTTGGGCCACTTGAATAAGTAGCTACTAAACCTGCATCAGTTAGTTTTATTTACTTGTTTATATTGTGTAAAGTGAATGGGGTGAGGCAGATAGGATTTGACACATTTCTCCTATGTGTGTTACATGAATCGTTGTATAAACAAAATGAGCTTGATAGAACTCCTGAAATATTTGCTTTTTCCGTTTTAATTAAAGTTATTGAGCATTACTACCTACTATGTGCCATAATTAGGTAGTATTTAAAAAATAGTCTGGTGTGATCACAAACAAATGCGGAATTCCAGGCAGTATATCTTACAAAGTGGGGCCTTAGAAATGAAGTGTTATGTTAGTGACAGATAACACTGGACCTGAGTGAAAGGGCAGCCAAGTGACTCATTTACATTTTAAAAGCTCTGAAAATTAGGAAGATTGGGTTTGCAACCTATTTTGGCGAGACTATATGTCAGTTACATAAACCTTAATAGTTTTATTTTTTTTTTTTAGTTTTCTTATTTTTAATAAATTTTATTTTATCTCATTCTCCCCTCAAACCTCCTCCCCTCCTTATGTACAGAAGCTTTGTTTCCATTTTTTTCCTTCTATTTTCACTTTTTTCCTTGTTGCTTCCTTCCTTTCTCCCTTCTTCCTCCCTTGTTCCCCTTCTCAGTTTTCTTATTTTTGGCTTGTATCTGTCTACCACATAACTTGAGTAGATCAGAGGGGAAGGCTTGACTCTTGTTTAGAGTACAGGTGTTTTCTGGGGGAGTATGCCTGTTACACTTCTTTGATACTGAGAATTTCACTTGATTATGTCTATGTTTGTAGTTTGACCCCAGGGCTTTGCAATGCTAGGCAAGTGCTCTGCCACTGAGCCACAATCCCTGATATTTAGTTCTCAGAAATGTATTATAAGCTGTTGGAATACAGCATTCAAAAAATGTTACATGAAAGATGTGTTGTAACTTAGCATGTCAGAAGTCAAAGAAACCTTAAAAATGTCTAGTTATTCTTTTTCCCTGTTTCTCTTTGCTTCCTCTCATCCTTCTGGAAACAGATAATGTGCTTTTTCTGTGTATGTGTGTGTGAGAATTGGCTGAATTGAAATGGTTCTTGACTTTTAAATTGTGGTAATAAAATACAGTGGATGATTTTCTTCTAATCCCTTTCTTTAATTAGAATTTGGCACTTAACCACTTAACAGTTTACCCCAAGTGTCACTTGGGCAACGCATTTGTTTGCAGGTTGACTATCCTGAGCATAGCTTGGGTGGGTGTCATTTCAACCAGTCATTTCTTGTATAGAATAAATTTGATAACATTGTCATTTTTATATTTCTTGTTATACAAATTAATGAAAAATATGCAATTTTTGGTGTTCTATTTAAAAAATTGGACTGGTAATTAATATTAGGCTAAGTAGTGGGCTGATGAACTATATAGTATATCGGAAAGTTATATTGTGGATGCATATTTTCAAGTGTTCTTTTGTTCATTCATTCAACATCCCTGCCCCCCGGGATCTAACTCAGGGCCCTGAGCTTGTGAGGCAGGCGCAATGCCACTGAGCTAAATCCCACTGTCTTACTGAGCTCTGGTTATGAATTGGGAACAGAGGAGACATAAGCAAGACCCTATCTCTGGAACCTATGCCTGGGTCAGTGATCTCCACTAAAATTATATGCCTCATGGTATATACAAGACTATCCACTAAAGGGTGGATATAAAATACTAGAACTTAGATTTGTAGTTCTGCAACCCCCCCGCATTGAACTCAGAACCTTGCTGTTGCTGGGCAGACACAGCACCGCTGAGCTACATCCCCGGCACCCGTGGCCCCTTCTTTTCTTTTCTATGTAGCCAAGGCCAGCTTTGAATTCTGTATGTGGTATGTAGATGTGAATGTACTAGAGGCTGGCCTCGTGCATCCACCTCCTAGTGCTGGGTTTACAGGTGGGCACCACTCTGGGTGGCTTCTCTTCCCTTTTTTTTTTTTTTTTTTTGTGGTTCTGGGATTTGATTCCAGACCCTGTGCATGCTGGGCAAGTGCTCTACTCCTGAGCCATATCACCAGTCATATAGTTCTTCCTTTTACTTTTTCTTTTTTTAGTCCTGTAGTTCTAATTTGAGTATGTTTAATAATGTAGATAATTATTCAAAAGTAGTTATGTATCTATATCATTTATAAATGATTAACGTATCATATATTAAGTGCCCCAGAGCTTTAGCAGGAAGTGCAATAGGAATGTAGTGTTTGTGAGTGTCTTTGATGGCTTGGAAATGCCTCTAGGAATTTTATTGTCTGTGCTCAATAATGGTATGTTAAAGAATTTAATTTCTGGGCCAGTGATTTAGCCGGATTGTGCCTACCTTGTAAGCTCAAGGTCCTGAGTTCGAACCCCAGTACCAGAAAAAAAAAAGAATTTAATTTCCTAGTCTTTTATGGGTTTTTGTGTATGCTGGTGGAATAATTACTCATATAATAGTTGAAAATTCTAGGACGTTTTATTTTGTTTAATAATCCTAAGGGGCTGTAAAATATCAATTCTCCAAGATTTTGTTCACCAAGTATTAATATTATAATTTAATTAGTCTTATACACTACTATCATGTGATGTTAGCTTTGCATATCATTGTATAAATGAAAACCAAGTTTCATAGTTGGTAACCTTCAATGAAAGACTCTTCTCTAAAGCATTTATTTTCCTTCATCTGAATTTGTTAAATTCATGAGTAAACTCATGAGTGGATAACTAGCCTGGTCTTATTATTTGCAGAGGATAAAAATGGAACAATTTTAAATTAGTGTTCTTTTATGTAGTTACCTAAATAGCTATAAAAATGCTGTTTTTCAGAATCTCCAGTTCATACATTTGGACTATCAGTGACAAAAATACACTGGTGAACCCTGGATTTTGAAAGATAAGCAGAATGAGGTGACATCATCACTTGCTAGTTAGTAATATCCCCATTTACCAAACTGGACAGCTCTCTGATTTTTGTTGTTCATTGATGTCTTTGTGCTTAGTGAGACTTCACAGGAATAGCACTCTTGGGTTGTCTTCCAAAAAGATGTGCAACCTAGTGCTGGGATTGTGATGTCCAAGCAGCAGCTAGATATTTTCTCAGGAGGGGAAAGGGAAGATTTCTGGCACTTGATTATATGCTAGATCACAGGAAAAGTTAGAGAAAGTGATTATTATTCTTGCTGTGACTGAAGAAAATCTGCTGTTTTTTGAGCACTAGAGATTAAGGCTGACAGTTTGGATTAAAGCTTTAATGTTAAACAGCTGAGGTAGTGGAGTAATCTTATTTATGAATTAAAAGTTGGTGTGGCTTGGTGGTGGTTGGATTGATAGTTTCCATGCTAGCTTTAGGAAGCATGGCTTTTCTTTTCAGGGCTTGTTTATGCTTCTGCTTTTGCCTTTGGGGCCTCATGATGTTTTTCTTTTTTTTTTTTTTCCTCCTTAAATTCTTTTATTGGTACATTTTAGGTATACAATACATTTTACATTTATCTTTGGGAACTTGCACCTTTATGTGATGTATCTTGGCTCTTATTTTTTCCCCATTTCCTGTGCTCCCTTCCCTATTCATGATGTTTTTCTTTAAGTTGAGCTATTCAGTCTCTTCTGAATGCCAATAAGTTCTCTTGTTTGTCTTATTTAGTAATGAGGAACTCTCAGAGATTAGTAGTGGATAGTTAATTATTGACGCAAAAGCCTGATAAAACTTAACATTTTGAGTATTTACTGTTTTAGATAGAAACTTATTTATTCTAAGACCTAGTTATTCAAAGCTGACAGATATTCAAAGCCTTTCCTTACCACCTCTCTATTAGGGGCTTAATCCTTATTAACATAAGACTCTATAGGGAATTCTCAAATTCATCACTATTTTGTGAATGAGTCGGGAAAATTGAAATTTTAGAAACTTGCTATAGCCAAGTGCACTGGTACACACCTGTGATCCCAGCACTCAGGAGGCTGAGGCAAAAAGATCATCATGAGTTTGAAGCCAGCCTGAGCTATGTAGTGAGTTCAAGACCAGCTTGAACTACATAGTGAGACCCTGTCAAAAACAAAACAAAACACCGAGCGAAGTGTTTCTTGGAGTCCTTGATACGGGACTGTATTAAGAACCAAACTAAGCTGGGTATGGTGGCACACACCTGTAAATCCCAACACTGGGAGGCTGAGAGGCGGGAGGATTGAAAGTTGGAGCCCGGCCTGGACAATTTAGTGACTTATGGAGAACTTGTCTCAAAATAAAAAAAGACTGGGAGTTATAGCTCAATGTGAAGGCCCCAGGTTCAATCCCCAGGGCCATTTAAAATAAGGTTTTACAGGGACCAGGGATGTAGGTAGCTCAGTGACACCTTGCCCGCCTTGCAAGTGCAAGGTCCTAAGTTTGATCCCTGGTACGAGGGGGTAGGGGATGAGGTTTTACAGAGGAAGTTCTCCAACTTCTCTTTCATTTCTGTAACGAAGCCAAGTTGTCCAAGTATCTTACCCCTGCGGAAAAAGCCTTGTAAAGTATGCTATGGTTATCTTTTGGTAGTGATTTATAAAAGGATTTGGAGAAATTCCTTTATGAAAAGTATTGTTCTGGAGAATGGTGACAGGGAGGTACATACATTATAAATGATTATAGAAATGATGAGGATTTGGATTTTGGCATGACAGAAAAGTGGAGCAAAAAGGCTGGCATGAGATAAATTTCTGAAATGGTAGAAAGAAGTTCGTGGTTGAGTAGAAGGGTTGAGGTTTCAAGGAACTGGGAATGTGGTGCCGGTAGAGGTGGATAGTAGTGGTTTGCAAACTGAGTGTCATACCAGGAACAGTTTTTTTTTTTTTTTTTGGTACCGGGGATCGAACTCTGGACCTTGCGCTTGCGAGGCAGGCAGCAGAACACTGAGCTAAATCCCCAGCCCTATACCAGGAACAGTTTTGAGGGGAGTCTTAATCCTTGAACATCTGTAAATCAAGGGAGGGCATGTAGACAATGGATCAGTGGTATGACTGACACTCAGGCAAAGACTCAGCTTTTGGATTGGTAAGAAACAAATGCCTCCTTTGACTAGCTCCAAAGAAAGAAAGTCCATTGGCCCATGAATATATCACTCTCCAGAACAGTGATCATAAGTTTGATAGAGTGGACAGCAATAGTCTTAGGAACTCTAATGAGCCCTGATTATGGCTATAGGTAGAAAGTGGAAGAAGGATACTGCTTTCGAAGTAGAGTAGGGAGCATGAGCAGAGAAGCCAGTTGGGGTTTTTCTTGGTACATTTGTACTGTGGCAAGAAAATACCACTTACTTGGTAATTTATAAAGAACATAAATTTATTTTCTCACAGTTCTGGAGTCTGATCTAGATGCTGATAGTGTTCAGTGTCTGGTGAGGGCCTGTTCCCTGCTTCTAAGATGGCACCTTGTTGCTGCTTCCTTACAAGGTGAAAAGGGGAAAGAGATGAACACTCTGATCTTATGTGGCAGAAGAGATGGAAGGGAAAGAACCCACTGACTCTATCCATCTCTTTTAAAAGGGCCTGCTGGCATGGTGGTGCATGCCTGTAATCTCAGTATGCAGGAGGCTGAGGCAGGAGAATCATCATGAATTCAAGGCCAGTCTGAACTATGTAGCAAGACCATGTCTCCAAAAACAAAACAAAACAAAACGTGGGGCTAATTACATACATGAGAGTTCTGTCTTCATTATTTAATCACTCTTGAAAGGTCCCATCTTTAACTACTGTCATGTTGGTGATAATAATACAACATATGCATTTTGGGGGACGCATTCAGACCATAGCAGTGTCATTAGGCTAGGGTAATTGAAGAGATGTAGAAGGAAAGGATAGAGGTAGAAAGTAAGCAGTAGTAGCTGTGGGAAAAGAAATGCTGGACATGACGGGCTTTTCAAAATAGTTGGAATTTACTGGGTCAATATAGATGGGTAAGAAGATTATGACGATCTGGAAAAATGAGTTCACGGTAGAGTATTCTTGGAGAAACATGAGAAATAGATTGCAGGCAGAATCCTTGCTGGTGAGGGTAAGCATATACAGTTGCCTCTTCATATCAGTGGGCTCCACATCTGGAGATCCAGCCAACTGCAGATCAAAAATACCTGAAAGAAAAAATTACATCTGCATTGAACATGTACAAACTTTTTTTCTCTTGTATTATTCCCTAAACAATACATTATAACAAATATTTATATAGCATTTATGTTGTGTTAGATATTGTAAGTAATTAGACATGATTTAAAGTATACAGGAGGATGTGCGTAGGTTCTGTGCAAATACTATGCCATTTTATACAACTGACTTGAGAATCTGTGGATTTTGATATAAATGGGGGGGGGGCGGGGAATCCTGGAACCAATTCCCAGGGAGTAACAACAGCTGATTGTACCTATTGAGAGAGCTAGTTTCCTATAAAGAGAGTGAAGAAGAGGACACTATGAAGTTGTACATGGCACAGGCATGATGGTTAAGCGTGAGTAGGGATGAATAAAGAGAGCATGGTACAAAGAAAGTATCCTTCTGTCAAGATACACATCCGCTAGTGTTTCTGATGGACTGTAAATGGCAGCACTTATCCTCAGTTCCTTCCTTTCTCTCACTATGACTTCTCTTTATCTCCTATTGGAATATATAGACTGTTTGGTATTCAGTCTGTTAGCTTCTCATTCCCACTGCCTCACCTCTTGCTAAGATCATGTAGTCATTTGGGTTCCTAGTTTCACACAGCTCTCTCTCACTCTCTCTCTTCCTCTCTTTCAACAGGGTCTCGCTATGGAGTTCATACTGGCCTTGAATTCACTATTTAGCCCAGGCTGGTCTTGAACTCACAGTGATCCTCCTGCCTCAGCCTCCTGAGTGGTGGGATAACAGGTGTGTGCCACCACACCCAGCTCACACAGTATACTGTACTCTTAAAATCCAAATCAGATCTCGTTAATTCTTTAAAGCTCATTATTTATTATTTTGGGGGAAAATGTTTTATAATGGTCTCCAAGGCCTAAATTATTTGCTTCTTGTATAAAATTCCAACCTCAATCATAGTTTTACTGTTCTTCTTGACTTCCGTGCACTAGCCACTAGCTTTCTGGTTTTTTTTTTTGGTACTGGGGATCGAACTCAGGACATTGCACTTGTGAGGCAGGCAGCGGCACCGCTGAGCTAAATCCCCAGCCCGCACTAGCTTTTCGTTGTTGGAATTTTTTTTTAAATTGTATTTTATTGGTACATTTTAGGCATACAATATAATGACGTTCATCATTGGAAATTTACACCTTTACATAATCTCTCTTGGTTCTTATTTTTCCCCCTTCCCCTGCCCTCCCTTCAACCCCTCCATCCCTCCTTATTTACAAAGACTTTGTTTCCATTTTTTTGTTTTCTCATATTAATTCCATTGTTGTTGGAATGTTAGTTCTGGTTTGCCACTTTTGTATTTGCTACTTTCAGCCTGGAAAGACTATTACAAATTTTTATTGTGTCTGGCTTATTTTCATACTTAATGTTCCAGCTCAGACACCTGAAGAAGGTTTATCAACTTATATAAAATGATACTCTTCTGTCACTGTTGCAACATTCTGAGTAGTTTGTTTATAACCTTTATTATAATACTGTTTGATTATTACCTTCATTGTCAGGTATGTTGCTGAGTCCTTGCAGTGGCTTGTGTATTTTAAATGCTCAGTGAACAGTGGATGGCTGTGTGAAAATCTAAATGTACAAGTGATAAGAGATGTATAATCTCTGCATGATGATGTTTGTAAAGTTGGGGATAAAGAATGGAGGTATAGAGCTGGGTGTGGTGGCATATATCTTTAATCCCAGCAGTTGGGAGGCTGAGGTAGTAGTATTGCTGTGAATTTGAGGTCTGCCTGAACTACATAGTGAGACCATCTTAAACCCTCCTCCCCAAAGAAAAGGATGGAGGTACAGATGGGTTGAGTATACTAAGGTATGTATTTATCTCAATTATTTTCCTTTCAGCACCTTGAAAAAGTTTTTGCTAAAAGTTTTGAATAATAGTTAAAAATGTAGTCATGTTAGCCAGGCATATGTGGTAGGCGGTAGAGGCAGGAGGATTACAAGTTTGAGCCCAGTCTTGGTGTTGTAGTGAGACTGTGTCTCAAAATAAAAAATAAAATAAAAGGGCTGGGGATGTAGCTCAGGGTAAAGCCCTGGATTCAATACCTAGTATTGAAAGAAAAGTAATAATCTTAAAGATAATATATAATTTTATATATCATGTCTGTTACATTGAGATGCTTAAACGTTGATATCCAGTGTAAATGCCTGACACACTTGTATGGGAGTAAGTACTGTGTTTATGAAAACTTGAGAATGACATTTGGTTATATGTAAAGTTTAATATGTTTCTTTTTTTTTTTTAAGTTTAATATTTTTTCTCAAGAAATAATGTGTATGTGTGGTACTGGGGATTGACACCAGGGCCTTGCACATGGGAGAACAATGCTTTATTACTGAGCTACATTCTCAGCCCTGAAATAATCATGTTTAAGCTGGATGTGGTGGCACATACCTGTAATCCCAGCATTTGGGATGCTGAGGCAGGAGGATTGACATGAGTTTGAGGCCAGCCTGGACTACATTAGTGAATTCAAAGCCAGATCCTGTCTCAAAAAAACAAAACAAATAAAAAACCTTTAAAAATCATCTTTATGGGCCGGGGATTTAGCTCAGTGGTTTCACCGCCTGCTGCACAGGCACAAAGACCCGAATTCGATCCCCGGTACCAAAAAAAAAAAAAAAAAAATCACCTCATCTTCATGTATTTTTCATCTCTGGTGACACGTATCATCCTCTTGCCATATATGTATTGTATGAGGTTAGAGTTGGAAAATTATTTATAGTGTTATACAGAGTTAGTTTGGAAGTTGAGAATAAAGTTCACCTTCTCATACAGAATGTGTGGTGGTATACATTTGTAATTAATCCCAGCACTTGGAAGGCTGAAGCAGGAGGATCAAGAGTTTGAGGGCAGCCTGGGCTACATAGTGAGTTCAAGTCCATTCTGGACTACATTAACAAGACTTGGTCTCAAAAAAGAAAAACACCATAAAGCAGAAAAAGAACTCTGGTTCTAAATAATATTTAGAATTACATTTTGTGATTAGTTTATTAGCTTTTTTGTCTAAGATCTGTCTCTGTCTCTGTCTCTGTCTCTTTCTCTGTCTGTCTCTCTCCTCCATACCCCCTCGGTGACAGGGTCTTGCTATGTTGTCCATCGTGACCTCAGGTTCCTGGGCTCAAGTGATCATCCTGCCTCAGCCCCTCTAGTAGTTGGGACTGCGAGACATGTGCCACCAAAGTGGGCAAAATGTTTTTCTTGTTTTTGTGGTGCTGGGGATCAAAACAGGATTTCAAGTCTGTTAGGCAAGCTTTCTACCACTAAGCTATATCCCTGGCCTCTCTTTTTCTCTTGTACTCTGTGTTTAATTCCTTTTACTCCTATTCTTTTTTCAGTCTTAAAGCTTTTATTTTTATCACAACAGTATATAGACAGAATTTAGCACCAAATGGTATATAGGACTTGTTACCGAAAACAGCAATACATACTGTCAGCTCTTCCTCTTTCAACCAGTTTTCCTCAGCCTCATTGACCAATACCTTTAATACCTTAAATTTCTTAATTTGGCCTTTGTCTTTATATTTCAAAATAATATGCTTATTCTGTTTTTATTTTCATTTAAGGTTTATGTATATTGGCTTCCAACTATTGACCCTGAGAATTTAGCCATCACGCTGCTACCACCAGTCCCCCAAACACATACATATGTTGGTGCTCTCCTACTTCCTCATCCTTAGTGCATGTGTATTGTAATTTTGGTTAGATCAAGCGTCAGTGTTTACATAATTAGGCCTTTACAAATGCTCTTCAAAGCTTGTCCCTTTATTATGGGTTTACTTTTCCTTCTGCACTTGATTTCCTTTTAAATACTTCCTTTAATAATTGCCTTTTTTTCTTTGCTGAAGTTTCTTTTTACTCTAATTCAGCTCCCAAAGTTCTCATCTCCTCCATAATGTGAGATACATCAGATAGGCACTCAGTTCATCATGTTGAACAAAAGCTTTTCTTGCAGCCACTGACCATTTCCATTCTTGTACTCGTTGCTTTTGTGTTTAGAGCATAACTGCTATCCTGGAATCTTTCTTCATCATTGTCTTTGTGATTCCCTTTACTGTTTTTAGTTGGATCTTGTTTTCTGTATCTCTTGTTTCCTTTTTCTTAATTTACACCACATAAGTGGAGCTTATTCTCTGGTAGCTTGCTGCTGGAAAAGGTATATAGGAGGTAAAGTTTTGAGCTTTGCTTTTTCGGTGGTACTGGAGACTTTACTTAGGGCCTTCACACTGAGTGATGATCCCCAGTCCTTTTTTAAAATTTTGAGACAGAATGCCAGGTGTGGTGGCACACGTCTGTAGTCCCAGCACTTGGGAGGCTGAGGGCAGGAGATAGCTGAGTTAAAGGTCACCCTGGGCTACACAGTGAGTTCAAGGCCAGCCTGAACTACATAGCGAGACCCTGTCTAAAAAAAAAATATATTTTTTTGAGACAAGGTCTTGCTAAATTGCCCAGGCAGGACTTGAACTTGCAATCCTTCTGCCTCAGCCTCCCAAATGCTGGGATTATGGTCATGTGGCACCACTTCTGGCTGGTGCATTTAAATTTGATAATTCTTACATCTCTGCCCCTTCCTTTTTAGTTTTTGAGAGCCTCTACTTCTTTTACCAACTAAATATTCTGAAAGTTTCTTTTTTTTTTTGGTACTGGGGATCGAACTCAGGACCTTGCACTTGCAAAGCAAGGCGGTGGCACCACTAAGTTAAATCCCCGGCCCTGAAAGTTTCTTTTTAATAATGAGTATACTTGATCTCTGGTCATACAGGTCTTGATTTAAGCCTCAGGGCAGTTTCATTGCAGTGATCAGAGAGTAGGGTGGGAGTAAAAACATTGCCCTAAAAATACAGTTTTCATGATTATGGACCCGTAGAATATAAATCTTCTTGATTATGAGGGCATGTCTGTCTGTCTTTACTGCCCTCTTCCTGCATTTGCCTTCTGGATTCCAAATATTAACTACTTAATATGTATTTGTTGGATATGGATAGCATGATCTCTCCTAGAAACTAGGTTATATTTAGAGAAGACATGAACCAGGATGTGTGTGCTACTTGTGCATGCTCTGAGGCTTCAAATTATGTATATGTGTATTTCTTTTATTTAAAAATAGTTATATTCCACATGTCATATCATTTTTGGCTCTGCTTTAACCATGCTTTTGGAATCTATTGGTGAATAACTGTGGTTGGAAGCTGTGGTGAGCATGTAACAGTTGTTTGATTAATAAATTTGGGTTAGAGATTTAGTTTATGCAAGTATCCATAAAGGAACTCTTTTTTTCACTGAGTGGTAGTTTATAGATAAGAAGTTATTCTTTTGCCAGAGATGCTGACTTGAAAATAACCTCTTTATAGCTGATTATGGGGAAAGACAAAAAAGTGCTTATTCTTTATAGGCTTAAAGGTATAATAATGAACAGTTTATCTAATGGTGGAGGCATTTTATATTGTGGGGTCACTGGTACCATAAGAGATTGAAATTGAAGTTGACAGAAGGTTGCTAAGCAACTATATTCAAATAATGAAAGAAATAGGAAATTGTCTGAACACCTGGCAATAAATAATGTCTCATGGAGAAATGTTGTTTTAGATTGGCGAGGTAGCTCAGTGATAGAGTGCTTGCTTTGGATGTGTGAGGTCCTGTAGAATTCCGTTTTGAGGGTTTTTTTTGGTACTGGCGACTGAACCCCCCCCCCCCCTTTATTTTAATTTTGAGACAAGTATATGGTATAGTGGCATGTGTAATCCCAGCATTCTGGGAGGATAAGGCAGGACAGGAGAATTGGAAGTTTGAGCCCAGCTTCGGCACTTTAGCAATTTAGCAAGATTCTGTCTCAGCCCAGGGATTTAGCTCAGTGGTTTTGCCACTTGCTGCGCAAGCGCAAGGACCCAAGTTCAATCCCCAGTACCAAAAATAAAAAAGATTCTGGCTTAAAAATTTTTTTCAAAAGGGGGTGTAGCTGAGTGTGAAGGCCTTGGGTTTAATCACCAGTACCACAAATAAAATTTTTTTTTCTTTGAGATAGGCCTTACTTTTTTCTTTGAAATAAGGTCTCAGTTGCCTAATTGCCATAGTTGTGGTCAAATTTATCATCCTCCTGCCTCTGTCTTCTGGAGTAGGGATTAGAGGAGTGTGGTACCTACAATACCTTTTTTTAAAATTTCGAAACAGGGTTTCTATGTAGTCCATGCTGGCCTTGAACTGCTTACCAACATTGTGCCTCAGCCTCCTCAGTACTTAACTCAGTTTTAAGACCAAATTTTAAGCATCTTCTTTGTGAAGCAAATTCCTAACAAGATTACTAAGTGTCATGAAATTAGCACCAGGATGTTACTCCTTTCCAGAAGCTGGAATAGTGGTTAAGATGAACTACATGCTCGTGAATGAATTGGTATGTATTTTCCACTGAACTATCTGCTTTGCCAGATATTTATCTAATAAAACTAAGCCCAGGAATCAAGCCCTATCATAAGCCTTCTCTGATAGTGCCCTTCTTCTTTTCTTTCTCTCTCTTTTTTAATTTTTATTTTATTTTTTGAGACCAGGGTCTTGCTGTGTAGTTCAGGGTGGCCTTAAAGTCATTAGGTAGTCCAGGCTGGCCTCAAACTCATGGTGATCCTCTTGCCTCAGCCTCCCAAGTACTGGAATTACAGGCACATACCACTACATCCAGCAGTGCCCTTATTCTTCCTAATTTTGCCGTAGCAGACCTTCCTTGTAGTAGTTATTCTACTACATTACAGGGGCTAGTTTAATTGACATTTCCTGTGGTTTTGGGGGATGGCTTTCAGAATAGGATTCTGGGCCTTGAAAGTGGCTTTCAGGGGCTTATTAAAATGTTGACAGACTGCAGAACCTCTCCTTGTTCCCTGCCTCCTGAAAACAACCCTCTGTTCAGCAGCAACAAAAAAAAATGTGACTGAATGAAGGGGTTTAGTGCTGTATGAATAAACAGAAAACTGACAATAAAACTACTAGTAGTAATGTTTTATATTTTACACAAGAAATTGTACTTGTTTCATAACATTTATGCAAATAGTCAAATGTTCTAGGAATATAAACGCTTAAAATTTGAATTATAAGTAATACCTCTTGGTTCTAAATTAAACTTATCTGAATCCATGAAGAACTCAGGAGTAAATATGAAGGAAAAAGGAAACATAATCTTATATATAAGAACTAGTAGGGCTGGGGATTTAGCTCAGTGGCTTCACCGCCTGCTGCACAATTGCAAGGACCTGGGTTCGATCCCCAGTACAAAAAAAAAAAAAGAGCGAGTAGATTTTGCTTTTTGCAGTTCCAGAGATTGAACCTGGGTCCTTGAACATAAGTTTGAGCTCTACCCCTAAGCATATTCCCAGTCCTGGACCTAATGGATTTCTTATTTGTGTCATAATTAGCACCTTTGATTAAACTTGGGTGCCCACTTTTGGCACATGAGCCTTGGTTTGATTAATTCTTACACATTTTCTCTTAAACAGTGAATATTTAGCATTGGAACTTGGAAAAGACACGTCAAAATTTCATCCAAATTTTAGCACCTTTTTTCTCATGTAGTTTAATTTGATGTATATTCCTACTTAGAAAACATTTTTTTTAAAGCTGATCATAGTGTACCATGCCTGTAATACCAGTACTCTGAGAGGATGAAGCAGGAGGACTGCAAGTTTGAGACCAGCTTGGGCAAGACTCTGTCTCAAAAATTTTATTTATTTATTTATAAAAGGGTTGGGGATATATCTTAGCCTGGGCTTAATCATCAGTACTGAAAAAAAAAATTTTTTTTTTTCAATGTGTAGTTTCTTTATGTTGCCCAGGCTGACCTCAAATTTGAAATTTTTCTGTATCAGCCTTCCAGCTGTTTGGGACATGGGAATGTGCTACCTCAACTGGCCCTACTTAAAAATTTTAACCTTTTCTTCATTATGAGCATCAGGTAGTTTAATTGGTTTTCTTGCTTTATTTCATATTTCTATTATTTCTCTTATCTAGAAAGACTTTCCCCCCACTTTCATCTGTTTTGATAAGCTTTGTATTGTGCAAAGCGTTGGCAAGGCAAATGAAGTTAGATATTATAAAGGGTTTATTCTTGTTTGAGTCTGTCTATTTGTACTTGGCCAAAACGTTACCTCCTTTTCAGAAATTTCCTGTACTGTCTTTCTAGTCCTTATCTCCTTTGAATCCTGTGACACTTTATTTATAATCTTTGTGATACACATGGTACTGTTTTCTGGGTATTTAATTTAATCTCCCTGCTAGATTGAAGAATTTTCTGGTTTGTTTGTTTGAGACAGGGTCTTGCTGTGTAGTTCAGGCTGACCTTGAACTAACTATGTGGCCCAGGCTAGCCTCAAAGGCAATGATCCTCTTGCCTCAGTCCTCCCAAGGGCTGGGATTATAGGCATATGCCACTACACCCAGCTAGAAATTTCTTTCTTTTTTATTTTTTTTAACATTTTGCTCTGTTTTAAGCACACATGGATGTTAAGAATATGCTTGATGATTTAAGAGAACAGTCATTGGTGTCTTCATATAGTTAAGATATTCTGCTTTTTAAAAATCAGTGATTCTGAGGACCAGGGATGTAGCTCAGTGGTGCCATGCCTCCCTGGTGATTGCAAAGTCCTGAGTTCAATTCTTGGTACTGCGAAAAAAAATCAGTGGTTCTTTCTGTATTTTCTTCTACGGTAAACCTTTTCACTTTCATTTCCATATCTTTTTCTGATTGTTCAATAATGTGTGGTTTATATCTTCTACTTCCAATTTCCAAGTTTATAGCATTGTGACTGGAGGTTACAATTATAGGTCTCAGAGAACTGCAGTGCATGGCTGTTCTGTTTATGTTTGAAGAATTTATTAAAAGGGAGACAATTGTAGGTTGCAATGAAATTTAGAAGACTTGCTCGCTCACCTTATATGTTGTGTCACTTTGAGGATTTGAAAATGAATCCAAAATGTCTGCTGTTCACCAGTGTCTCTTGAGGTCCCAGCTGTGATGAATTAAGCTGAAAGAGTGGACTTTTCCCGCTCATCTTAGTGTATGTATTTTGAATCCCTATGTCTGTGGTATAGTAGATATTAATATATTTTTCTATACAAGTGAAAATATCTATAAGTTTTTCAGCTTTGCAAAGTTTTCACTTAAAAACTTAAGTGAAAGGCTATTTAGTGTTTTTAATGTTTCTTAAACATTAAAAGAATTTTAAATAACACATAATGTATTTGTGAGGTACAGTCTGATCTTTCCCTTTTTTTTCCTTTTTAATGGTGCTAGGGAGCTAGCGATTGAACCCAGGGCCTTTTGCAAACTAGGCAAGTGGTACTACTGAGCCACAACCCCAGCCCCAGGACACGTATACTGTGTTTACCTATCAATTCAGGATAATTGATGTTTCCATCTCTTTATCATTACTTTATTTATATTTATTTATTTATTTATTTTTGGTACCAGGGATCAAATTCAGGTCCTTGCCCTTGCAAGGAGGCAGGCAAGGCAGGCAGGCAGGCAGTGGAACCACTGAGCTAAATCCCTGGCCCTTTGTCATTACTTTATAGTTGGAGCCTTTAAGTTCTCCTCTTCACATCGAACTAAATACCAACCCGTTTTTGAGGCAGGTTATCAGTTAGTTACCCAGGCTGGTCTCCAATTTACAATCCTGCTTTGACCTCCCAGAGTTTTGGGATTTCAGGCATGCAACCCCACCTTTTAAGGCACTTCTGAAGTATTCCTTGTGAATTTTTGTCTGATCTTCATAAACTCACCTATGCACATAGTGTGTTTTTTTTTCTGACTTCCCTAATTTATTATTGTGGTGAAATATACAAAACATGAAATTTATCAGTTGAGTTTTTTCTTTTCTTTTTTTTTTTTTTTTTGGTACCAGGGATCAAACTCTTGGGGTTGCAAGGCAGGCGCCGGAACCACTGAGCTAAATCTCTGTCCCTTTTTCATATTCTTGATAGTATCTTTTGATGCTTAGAAGTTTTATTAAATTTTGATGAAATTAGGTGTGTAGTTTTTTAATATTATTTGTTTTTAGAACATTTATTGGTACATTTTAAATATACATAACGATAACATTCATCATAAGGAATTTGTACCAATACATAATATATCTTGCTTCTTCCCCCATCACGTACAAAAGTTTTGTTCCCGTTTTTTTCTTCGATTTTTCTTTTTTTTTCTCTTGTCCCTTCTTTCCTTTCCCTTCTCAGGTGTGTAGTTTGAACTACAGTGGTCTGCTGCTTTTTAACTTTCTAATTGGAAGTAGGGCCTCAAAAGATATCCTATCTCATGATACAGATATTAATAAATGGGCTTAAATATTGGCTGTAAGAAGTTTCTTTTAGGTATTAATCTCTCAAATATAGCCCTTTGCCTTTCAAAATTTTATTATAGTAATGTTCTTAGTGCATTTTTATTAGAGGTTGTCAGCCATTCATCTAGTAACTCATCTCTGGAAGTTTTTATCTTTTGACTGTGGCTTTTTAGAGCTTTATATATCAGAAAGAGCTTTTATTCTGGACTGAAGGCTGATGTGACAATGTGTTAGAATGAAAAATTTTTTCCAAATTTTGAACATTGTTTCACTAAGTGGCTTTATTTGGTGATTAATATATTAATACTGTGTTAACCATTAATGAAACCTCTATGGACTGTAAGCCAAATAAACCTTTCCCCCTTTAATTTTCGGCATCAGGTATTTTGTCTCAGCAATGAGAGAAAAGTAACTAACATATATATATTTTTTTGGGGGGGGTACCGGAGATCGAACTCGGGACCTTGTGCATGCAAGGCAGGTGGCAGCACCACTAAGTTAAATCCCTGGCCCCCGTAACTAACATATGTAGTCAGCTGTTCTAAGTCTCCCTGAATGTCCAGTTGAAATTTAGCATTTTTGTTTCTTTGCTACATTTTTATCTTTGTTTGCAGTCCCCCCCCTTCTTAATCTTTACCTTCCTCCCCAGCTATTGGGGATTAAACCTAGGGTCCTGCACATGGTAGGCAAATACTGTGCCACTGAGCTGTATCCCCAGCCCCATTTCCCTTTTGATTATTCATTTTCACAAAATGTCATGTGGATTTATTACAAAAGTACTCTATATATGAACTAAATAACAGTTGCGTGGTGATCAATCACTGAAAGAAGTGATATATAATTGGTCACTGATTGTGAGACACATCTCTTACTATGCAGGATTTGTGGGCTGAAAAGCTAGCAGAGAGTTTGTGCTTCATGCAGTTTCTCAGTTAATGTAATGAATGTCATTTGAATTTTTAGAAGACTTGTGTTAACCGTGGTAACTGAAATTCATGCCTGTTATAACCATGCAAAGAAAGGGCTTGCCAGGGATGTAGCTCAGCAGCACAGCACCTGCCTGGCAAGCCCAAGGTCCTGAGTTCGATTCCTAGTACCAAAACAAAACAACAACAGCAAAAATCAAAGAGGGGGCTTCTTTTATACTAAATATAAACAGTTAAACTCAGTATGTCTAAGTGAAATACACATTTTGACAAGGACTTCTAAAGAAAGGAAGGAGTAAATGTGAAATATGTGTGTTCATGTGGTTTGTAGGGAAAAAGATGTGTTTGTTCTATAACCTTAGAGTTAAAAAAAAACTTCAGTTTTTCTCATAATTCTGCAGGATTTCTAACTTTAGCATAGACAGTGTATGGTGTGCTTATTTTCTGTGGTGTTTTTTATATATATATATATTTGGTACCGGGGATCGAACTCAGGACCTTGTGCTTTTGAGGCAGGGCAGAACCACTGAGCTAAATCCCTGGCCCTTCTGTGGTTATATTTTTAGTATTAGATGCTTTTTGTTTTTATATTGTGAGGCTTGATTTGTAAAGATACTGATACTTTTTTACCAAATGATTTAGTTAACAGACTATGTATTGTACATTGTTTATAGTTTTGAAAAAATTATAAACAACCCAGTGTCTACTAAGGAGATTAATAAAAATTTTAAAACTATGTTGTTAATTTCAGTTCTGCAGAGAAGTGAAAGGAAGTTTATTTAAAAACTGCTAAAGTATCTGGGTTTCGTAGTGTATGCCTGTAATCCAAGCACCCTAGGAGGCTGAGGCAAGAGGATCACAAGTTTGAGCCCAGCTTGGGCAAGTTAGTGAGACCCTGTCTCAAAAAAGAAAGAGGGAAGGGGCTGGGGATTTAGCTCAGTGGTTGCGCTGCCTGCCTCGCAAGCACAAGGACCTGCTTTCGATTCCTGGTACCAAAAAAAAAAAAGCGGGAAAGGGCGGGGCATATTGTTCAGTCCAGAGGCCCTGAGTTCAGTCCCCAATACATACTCCAAAACAAACAAAACAGAAGAAAAACTGTTAAAGTAGAAAAAATGAAAGCTGATATATTACATTCCCACTTAGAAGAGACTTCTTTTGTGTGTATATTTATTACTTTTGCCTTTATTTCTTCTTTTAAAAATTTATGGTCCATACTATGATTTGACAGAAGTTACTTAGATTTCTTACGGTTATTGAAAGCAAATAAGTAATCAAATGTTTGTTAAATATTTATTAAGTGCCTACACTGTTCTATCTCTGTGTTGAGTAGTGGGGTTACCAATAGAATAAGAAAGATACTATGCTTAAGGAGCCTATTATCCATATATGATAAAGTATAGCTCGGAGAGTATAGCAGTTAGTGTTGCACATGCAATTGTGTGCTTTGTCTTTTTCTGAAATATCTGTGTGTTTTTTTTTGTTTTTTGGGTTTTTTTGGTACCGGGGATCAAACTCAGGTCCTTGTGCTTGCAAGGCAGGCGGCGGATGAGCTAAATCCCTGGCCCTGTTATTTTTTTTGAGTCAGGGTCTCACTAATGTAATTTAGGCTGGCTTTGAACTCACTGTGTAGTTCAGCCTGGCCTAGAACTTGCTTGCAGCGATCGGCCTCCCAAGTATAGGGATTGTAGGTGTGGGGTACCATGGCTGGCTTTAAAATGTCTATTTTTAATCAGTTATACATTCATATAGTTTAAAGCATTAAATATTTTGAGCAGGGTTTGTTAAATGAGAAGCAGTCGTCTAATTTTCCTTGGCATCTTCCCCTTCTTTGAGGGGAACACTTTGTGTTCTTTGTTGATTTTTGGTATTTGGCATTGATTTTTCAGATTTAAGCATTGTCTGTTGACTTCCCACTTCTGAGCAGAACTTAGCTTTTGTTCCTCTCTTCTCCTCTTAGCCATGTCCCTTTACCTCTCCCTATTATTTTATTATAACAACAGTTACATACATACATGGTAATTTTAGTTAGAAAATATTCATTGTTTACTTTATCATGACCATGTATATTATGATTTGCAGTTGAAATTAATAATAAATAAGCTATAGTTTCTTTTCTTTTTCTTTCTTTTCTTTTTTTTTTTTTTGGCTTTTTGAGACCGGGACTCACTCTGTAGTTCAAACTGGCCTTGAACTCACTCTGTAGTCTAGGCTGGCCTCAAACTCATGATGATCCTCTTGCCTCAGCCTCCCAAGTGCTGGGATTACAGATGTGTGCCACCATGCCTAGCTTTATGATTACTTCTCTAGTACAACTTTTGTTTTTGCTAATAATTGTTGTCATTTTGTTTTTGCTTAGTATTCTAAGTACTTATCACTGATTCAGCCTTAAACTTTGTTACTTGCCCAAGACTCTCAAGAGTACCAGAGGTTGGCAGTATCTTTTGTTAATACCTCATGTCACCTTTCACTGGTTTCACTGGTTCCTCAGTGAACCTGGCCCATAATTAGGATCCTGGGAATCCCTTTCACTCTTCATCCCAAAATTCTCTTGTACTAGATCTTCTGTTTCTTGTAATCCATATTTTTTGGTTTCTAGATTTTTTTTCTCTCTAGTACTGGGGATTGATTGAACCCAGGGCCTTGGCACTGAGCTACGCCCCATCCTGTTTATTATTTTCATTCTGAGCCAGTCTCTAAATTACTACGTCGTCCAGGCTGGGGAGCCTCCTGAGTACTGGGATTACAGGCATGCACCACCAGTCCCCACTCGCTTTCTGGATTTTGTCTCATTTGAGAGATGACTTTCTCTGGGAACTTTGAGAAGCAGTTTTTGAGATTGAGACTCATAACATTGAAAATATCTTACATCTATCCTCATACTTGACTAAAAGTTTTTGTGAGTTAAGACTCAAAGTTAGAAATCATTTTTCTTTGTCAGTGTGTAGCTCAGTGGTAGAGTACCTGGTTAGCATGCGTGAGGCTATAGGTTCAAGTCCCCAGTACCAGGAAGAAAAGAGGGGTGGGAAAATAAATAATTTTTCTTCATAGTTAGCAAGGATATTGCTTTATTTTTAGCTTAGCCTTCCATGTTGCTGTGGAGATAACCAATACCATTATAATTCTTGAACTGTTGTTCAGTTACTGTCTCTAGAAGTTTATGGGATGTTTATCTACAGTGTTCCAAAATTTCACCATGATGCCCTTTAACAAGACCCTGTTTTTACCTGTTTGCTTATATAAATGAATTCCTTTAATTTGAAAGCTAATATCCTTCAGTTCTAGGAAATTTTCTTTAATTATTACATAGATAATTTTCTGTTGTATTTTCTTTTAAAACTCCTATAGTTAGATGTTGGACCTCCAAGGTAGATCTACTCTTCTTGCCTTTTCCCACCCTTGTCACTTTATTGCTTTTAGGGAAATCTCTTCTGTCTTATCTTCTGATCTTTCTTTTTCTGCCCTCAGTTTTAAATTAAAAAAATTTTTTTTCATGTGTCCTGATGACTTATACCAGGCCCTCATGCATGGTAAGCATTTGCTCTTCAAATATATATGTATTTTTTCCGGTACCCGGGGATTGAACTCAGGACCCTTCACTTACCAGGCAGGCACAGTGCTATTTTCAAATCATTTTTCCAAAGTGGTACCTGAGTGTTGATTTTACCAAGCATTTATTAGCATTTGGTATTATAACTTGCAAAAAACTTACTAATTAACTAAAATGGCAGCTTGTTTTAATTAAAAATTTTAGTTTGTCAAGGTAAAGCCTTTCTAAACTTTTTAAAGTTGAATATCACTATTTTCTGTTTGCTCTTTATGCTTATCATGTTTTAGTTTTTAAAATTGTTTTTAAAGTCATTTTAATATCTTAAATGTTAACCATTTCAAAAATTTGCTGCGTTTTTTAAATTAATTTACTTTTTTTTTTTTTTTGCTGTTTTTAATGTGTGTGAGCTAAAATTTATATGTTGTTAAATCTGCCAGTTATGTTTCTTTCACTGCTGAGATTTTACTTTTTTTAACATGTGGTGCTGGGGATTTAATCCAAGGTCTTTGTACTGAGCTACAGCCTCAGCCCTTTTTATTTTTTGAGACAAGAGTCTTGCTAAATTGTCCAAATTGGGCTCCAACTTTGAGATCCTCCTGTGTCAGCTTCTCAGAGTGCTGGGACTACATGTGTGCATCACTACACTCGGCTTTGAAATTTCACTTTGTTGTTGTTGTTTGTTTTTTGTTGTTTTTTTTTGAGCGAAGATCTCACTGTGTAATTCAAGCTGGTCTTGAACTTACTATATATCCCAGGCTGGCCTTGAACTTGCAGGAATCCTCCAGCTTCAGCCTACCAAGCGCTAGAATTACAGATGTATACCACCATGCCCAGCTCGCATTTTTATTATTACATATTCAGAGTTTTGTTTGTTTTGTTTTGTTTTTGTTGGGAGACTGTCTCCTTCTGTAGTTGAGGCTCATTTGAATTCACTGTGCAGTCCAGGCTGGCCTTGAACTCACTGTGATCCTTATGCCTCAGCCTTCCACGTGCTGGGATTGCAGGTGTGTGTCACCACTTCTAGCTCGATTTCTGAAAAATAACATTTCTGAAAAAATAATCTCAATTTATCGGTTCTTATTTTTAATATTCAACTTTATTAAAAACCTGATATTTAGTGTATGGTATGTTAGGATTTAGATTTATGGTTTTGTTTTGTTTTTTTTTAGTTGCTATGCAGCTAATATGAGTCTGGGAATCATTTCCATTCATAGTTCTAAAAATTTTTCATATACATATAATCATTCTTAATCTGTTTCATAGATTTAGTTATTCCTCCATTTAACCTTGCGTCAGAAACTTGTACATTATCACAGAGAAACTTGTATTGCATCATATGAAGTCCAGACTTCCTTATTTTAATTATTTTGTTCTGCTTTGGTTGTTTTTGAAATGTTTGTACACTTTTGCCTTTATGTAATAAGACTTCAGAATGTTGCCATCTTGAGGTTGTATATAGAACCATGTATGGTTATCAGGAAATTGCTGACAAATATGAAGTACTGTGTGCAGTAAAGAGAATAAGCTCCTAAACTTACTGTATGTTTGTGTTTTTTTGATGGCCAGATTTAATTCTTGGTTTTAATAGTTTTTATTTTTGTTTGTAGGGGTTTGCTGTTTTAGCTTTTATAACTGGGACTGCATTTAAAATATATTTTTTCTAAAGTATTTTTTGGGGGTGTTACTGGGGATAGAACCCCAGGGCCTTTGCACTGAGCTATGTCCCCAGCTCTTTTGTAATTTTTTAATTTCGAGATAGGGTCTTGCTAAATTGCCCACATTAGGCTCAAACTTGACAATTCTCCTACCTCAGCCTCCTAGAGTGCTGGGATTACATGTATGTGTCATTATGCCCAGCTTCTTCAGTGTTTTATTTTTTAAGATAGGGCCTCTCGACAAGTGTGGTGGCACATGCCTGTAGTCCCAGCACTTGAGAGGCCAAGTCTTTTTGAAAATTGCTGCAAGTTTCAGGGGCCAGCCTGGCCCATACAATGAGTTCAAGGGCATCCTGAACTACATAGTGAGACCCTGTCTCAAAAAAAAAAAAAAAATAGGGTCTCTCTGTGTATACCAGGCTGACCCTGAATTCTCTTGTGTAGCCCAGGCTGGCATGAAACTCATTCATGATCCTCCTGCCTCAGCTTCCTGTGGCATTGTTTGTTTTTTTCTTTTTGTTTCATTTTCCTTAATGATCTTAGAACTAGTTGCCTTGTTTTGTTTGATCCAGGGTCTTTTAGTGAAAAGATTCTTCTCTAGTAGAGAAGCTCACTTAGGTCTTTATATCAGGATTTCTTAACTACGTATAAGCAGTTCAATTCTCCCCTTTCATGTGTATGAAGTGAAAACGTTTACTCCATATTGCAACAAAAAACAAATTAATTTTATATGACTGGTGAGTTTTAAAATTTATAGAACTAAACAGCAAGTGTACACTATTCAGTACTGGGATACAGCATGAAGTGCTTCATTATCTCTAAATAGTGTATTTCTCTTGCAGCTAGAAGGATGGAATTGTGTTTTATGAAATAGGCCTAAGGGCTGGAGGGCAGCTCGGTGGTAGTGCTTATATGTATGAGGACATGATTTGATCCTAAGCACCATACATAGAAACAGCCCATGAAACAGGATGAAGTTGGTTTCGGTAGAATTTTTGACAATACTTGAATTCTTTTTAAGGTTTTTTTTTTTTTTTTTAACTGGTTACCTTACATCGTTGTTTGAAGTAAACAAGAGCCTTTTAAAACATGGACTTACAATTACTATGTACTTTTTTTTTTTGCAATACTGGAAGATGAAATCCCTGGCCCCATGCACCTTAGGCAAGTGCTCTTCCACTGAGTTATATCTCCAGCCTGTCTTTTTTATTTCAAAAAATTGTTTTTGAGTCAGAGTTGTGGTAAGTTGCTAAATTGCCCAGGCTGGACTGGTACTAGTGATCCTTTGGCTCAGCCTCCTGAGTGCTGGGATTACAGGTGTGTGCCACAATGCCGGGTTCCAGGGCCTTCTTACTTGCTTTAATAATAGTAATTGAGTTTCTTTTTCTGGGAGAAAAACAGCACCAAAAATTTAAGCAACAGATTGAAGTGAAAATTTTGAGCCAGGTTTGGTGGTGTGTAATCCCATTTACTGGGGGGAATTCAGGTGTGCTGATCAGAGGTTGGAAGCCAGCCTGGGCAGCATATCGAAAACCCAGCTCAGAATAAGCCAAAATATTTGAAAAATTAAAAATATTTTTAAAATTTAAATTATACTTAAAATGTAACTATCTTTTTAGAAATACAGAAATCAAAAGCTGGTCACAGTGGTGCATATCTGTAATCACAGCTACTCTGGAGGTTGAAGCTGGAGAATCAGAAGTTCAAGGTCAGCTTGGGCAACAGAATGATACCCCATCTCAAAAAAAAAAGTTACAGAAATCAGGAGTCTTATGAGGCCATTACCAAATCTAACAAAATTATATTTCTTTTTCCTAAAAGTACAGTGGAAAACTTACTTTAGTTTTTTTGTTTGTTTTTTCTTTTTTTTTTTTTTTCCTGGTACTGAGAATTGAACTCAGGACCATGGACTTGCCAGGAAGGCGTGGCACCACTGAGCTACATCCCTGGTCTGTTTTGTTTTTTGAGATAGGGTTTTTCTATGTAATTCAGGCTGCCCTTGAACTCACTATGTAGCCCAGGCTGGCCTCAAACTTGTGGCGATCCTCCTTCCTCCGCCTCCCGGGTGCTGGGATTACAAGTGTGCACCATCACACCTGGTGTCATTTTACTTTAAAATGACAATTATTACTATTAAAAATGGATTTCTAGGGATACTAAAAAAAGCATTAATTTATTGAGTTATTTTGGAGCCAATAACTTACAGAAGTTTGAATTCAGGAATTCAAGGGAAAATTTTTTTTTTTTTTTGAGATAGAGTCTCAGCTTTGTAGTCCAGGCTGACCTTGAATTTATTATGTTACCCAGGCTGGCCTCGAACTCGCATCAGTCCTCCTGCCTCAGCCTCCAGAGTGTTGGGATTACAGGTGTGCACTACCACATCTGGCAAAACTTTTACTTGTTGAAGTAACTTTTTGGTATTTTTCAAATCATTAACTAGTAATGATAACATTGTTTATTCTTAATACAATAGTAATGACTTTTTTCTGTGCTTATGAGTGAACTGGTAATAAATTACTGTCTTTGTCAGTTTTATAGTCACCTGTCTGAAGGTTATGATTGAGAATTTAGGGTAGAATAAATATATAGTCGTCCCTCCATATCTGTGGGGGATTAGGTCCAAAATCCCCCCTCAGATACCAAAATATTCCAGTCCTGTATTTATTTATTTTTTTGGGTTTTTGAGACTGGGTCTTGTTATATAGTTCAGACTGGGCTTGAACTCACTACGTAGCTCTGGCTGACCTCAACTCTCAGCAACCCTCCTGCCTCAGCCTCCTGAGTGCTAGAATTACAGGTATGTGCTACCATGCCCAGCCCTCTGGTTCTTTAAAATATGAATAAATCTCTTGTATAAAATGGCATAATATTTGGATATAACATGCATATATTCTTTCATGTACTTTAAATTATCTCTACATTATTCGTAATACCTAGTGCAGTGTAAATGGTATTACACTATATTGTTTAGGTAATGACAAAAAAATGTTTGGATATTTTAGTCCAGGCACAGTTTTATATTTTGAATTTTTTGTTTGTTTGTTTTTTGGTTTTTGGTACCAGTGATCAAACTCAGGACCTTGTGCTTGCAAGGCAGGTGGTGGAACCACTGAGCTAAATCCCCAGCCCTATATTTTGAATATTTAATCTGTGGTTAGTTGAACCATGTATGCAGAACCCAGATACAGAGGGCAATCATTTACTGGTATTAGAAAATCTGAGATTGGAAATTAGTAAATAACAATATATATAATAGCCACAACAGTTATGTGTCTATGATTCATGAAACTTCTGTATAAAATTTGAAGCTCTTAGGCATTTATTTGTTTGTTTGAAACACAGTTTCATTATGCAGCCCAAGCTGGCCTTGAACTTTCTGGTAGCCTAGACTGACATTGAACTCAGGATCTTCCTGCCTCAGCCTCCAGAGTGCTGGGATTGCAGGCATGCACCACCACTCCCAACTGATTTTATCATCATTTTAATTTAAAAGATTTAAGATTGAAACATTTGTTATTACTAGATTTGGTGCATACTTTTCAGTCATTGACTTTTGGCACAACACTCTTGAGAAAATACGAAGAATTCAGTTTGACAGTGTAAATATGTGAGTTTCTTTAAAGAGTTCAGATTGGCCCACACCTGACTCCCAGCATTTAAATAATTATTTTTTAGAATTGCTTTTGATACCAAAAAGAATATTAGATGGTTTGTAAGATAATTTTGTTCATACTATTAGTGATAGTGAAGATGACATTTTTCCTGTCATTTTTTCATTGTAGTGGTTGCCAAGACATGTTTTTAATATTCTTCCTAAATGACAGCAGTGTTGAAAAGTGAGACACTATTATGTGTTCTTTTTCACAAATTTGCCAAGAATTATGTTTAAAAATCCCAGTTATTACCGTTCTGTATATGTTATGGTTTGGGTCTAGATGTCCCCCCAAAGCCTCATTTTGTCATAGGTGGCATTTTCAGAGGTGGCTCAATCTAGAGTCTGTGTTGCTGGGATCAAGGGCATGTGATTACTAAACCAGTCCACTGATTGGCTTGGCACAGCCCTAATCCTGGTAGTCTGGATAAGATAAAGGAGGTAGAAAGACACTGTTAAGATTCCCTTGTTGCTTTTGCTACCGTGTGGGATCCATGAACTGTTTCTCCTCTGCGATGCCCCCCTGCCATGGTACCAGCAGATTATGGACTGAAACCTCTACAGACTGTGAGCTAAATATACTTTTTCTCCTTTAACTTTGGGTGTCAGGTATTTTGTCTTAGCAACTAGAGAAAAGTAAGACAGTATAAAGAACAAATTCCAAATTTTGTTAATGTTTTCTTTTTCTTTTTTTTTTTTTGGTACCAGGGATTGAACTCGGGTCCTTGCGCTTGTAAGGCAAGCGATGGAACCACTGAGCTAAATCCCCGGCCCTAATGTTTTCTTTTAATAGATTGCTTTTAGTTTCTGAATTCCTTGAATTTGTTCTCATCTAAGGTGTTTTTTTTTTTTTTTTGGTAGCGCCTTTTAACAGGGATCTTAGAGACACCTAATGATAGGTGAATTCTTAGAATTTTAAGAAAACCCACCTCCCTCCCCTTCTCTCTTCCTTCCTTCCCTTTTCTTCTTCTGGAAGAGAGGATGTTATGTGGAAACATTTTAATGTAGTTGAACTGATGAGTGCCATATTGCAAATAACTGCAGAAGTTTATGAACCAGGAGAATGATAAATTGTGTGTTTAATTTGAGAAACTGCTGGAAGCAAGTGAATAAACTAGAAAACTTGTCATCAACATATGTTAAATAGTCATTTTGTTATATTACAGAAAATAAAAAACGCTAATGAATACTTAAGAGTATTCTCTCCATGGTATTTTTAAGACAACGGCAGCATTTAAGTATACAGCAGATTTCCTGTGACCATGAACTGAGTGATGTCTTTTTAGATTTATGTTTTGTTTTTATGGGCAGTTTTCACTGACACATTCTTCCCCAGAAATTATTTGAAGTTAATTTTAGAGTGGCATACTTGACATGCCTTGGAATGAAACCTGTCACTTTTTGTAGAAGGAAACCTGTACAACTTGCATTTTTCTCCATTTATGCTCTAAGGTATTAGGCTGTTACTGGTTCATTCATTGACAGATAGCTTCATTTTCACCACAAAAATTCCATTCTATTATTATTTTTACTTCATGTTTTATGCTTGTTGGTAAAAACTTTATAGCTGGGTATGGTGGTACATGCCAGTAATCCTGCTACTCAGAAGACTGAAGCAGGAGGGTTCTAAGTTCGGGTCCAGCTTGACAACTTAGCAAAATCTTGTCTCAAAATATAAGGAAATAAATAAATAAATAAATAAATAGGACTGAGGATATGTCTCAGGGTAGAGTGTCCCTGGGTTTAATCCCAATACCACAAACAAAACAAAACACTGACAAACAACAATAACAAAAATCCAGTCTTTCTTATAGGAAGAAGCAGTTTTGCTAGACTACTTCAGCTTTTTATGTTATACAGCTAAGCTCAGGGATGCTGGAGAACAGACATAGTGGCAGATGGGGCAACCTGCTGCTCTGTAAAGATGGGTGGTTCTTTTTGATTATACACTCAGACAGTCTGTAAAGTAAAGATAGGAGCCACAATCCATTCTACAGGCTATAGCAACCATGTGCGTTGTGGTAAAGCCAAGAACAACTTTGTATGGCATATTAGAAGAGATAATTGGATCCACTTTTAGTTTCCAGGCACAGACCCACACATACCAATACTGTCAACGCTGTGTTTTGGAGCGCTGAGGCCAAATGGTAGAGATACCACCACACTGTTTGCTGGTTTGAATTATAGAGTATTGGCTCAGGAATGTAAACCAGGATGTTGTGGCAGGGAGCCAGATTTATACCTTCTCAAAAAACAGAAGTAGAGGTCTTTTTCCCGTTAAAGAACTATGCTTACATGACCTATGTGGCATAAATTCTTTTAGAAATTTTTATTTGAATTGCAGAGAGTATAATCAACAGTGAATAAACAGCTAAGAAAAGCACAGTTGTAGAAATGTAAATTAAAAGCCATTGGAAGGAGTTTTGGCAATATTCATTAAACCAGAAAATGTGCATGACCCTAGTTAGTAGGAAAACATGTAGAACCACACAAGTGTGTATAGTACATGAATTTTCATGACAAGTGTGGGAAGGAAAATGGGAAACAGCCTGAATATGCAGCCATAAGTGACTAGGTAGATAATCTGTAGTATTGCTATATAGTGGTAACTCTATTCAGCATATGAAGAAAAGAGCTAGGCCTACATATAAGAGCAAGTTGTATTGTAATATGTATAATATCATACCACTTTCTCTGTGGACACATCTTATGAATACATAAAAAAAATGCTGGGCAGGGTGGCACACACATGTAATCCTAGCAACTTGGAAGGCTGAGGCAGGAGGATTGCAAGTTTAAGCCCATCCTGGACAACTTGGCAAGATCCAATATCTATATAAAAAATAAAAATGAAAAGCATGGATGATGTAGCTCAGTGTTCCCTGAATTCAATCCCCAGTACTGTGAGAGAAAAAAATGGCACGAGAAAAGACCTGAAAATAGATAAATCAAATATTGATCTGCTAGAGAAGAGTGAGTGGAATTGGGAAGGATTGGAACTGTCGGAAGAAAATGGCTAGGTGTTGGTGGTGCTGATGTCTTTAGCTATTGGTATGTACTTCTTGAATTTTAAAATAGAAAGCATTTATTTACTATTTGAGTAATTTATTTATTTATTTTTGAGACAGGGCCTCACTATGTAGCCCAGGCTGGCCTCGAACTCAAGGCAAACCTCCTGCCTCAGCCTCCCAACTGCTGGGACTACAGGCATGTGCCACCACTCCCAGCTAAAAAAACTAATTTGAATAGTTAATCCCGACTACCACCTAATACAAAAACTGCCTTCAGTACTAGGCATCAAACCCAAGGGACACTTCATCACTAAGCTGCATTCTCAGCCCTTAGCATATTACCATATTAGTCCTCACAGTGGCAGTCTCAATGTATAGTGCTTGCAACAGTGATGAGGTACGCTAATTTCACCACCCTCACCATTAGAATTTGTAAAGGCATATAGAGATTAAGAGTGTTGGGCCGGGGATTTAGCTCAGTGGTTTCGACACCTGCTGCGCAAGCGCAAGGACCCGAGTTCGATCCCCGGTACCAAAAAACAAAAACAAAAACAAAAAAACAAACAAGAGTGTGGATACTAGGAGCCTAATTCTTTGGGTGTAAATCTTGGCTCTGCCATTGATTGACTACATGACTTTGGGCAAGTGACTTGAATTTATTGTTTGTTTCTTCATCTGTAAAATGGCAGCAATAATAATATCTACCGTGTAGGTACACGTGTGTGTTACAGGGATTAAACGAGTCAGTATTTGTAATACACCTAGATAGTGTCTGGCAAAGAATAGATGATAGTTTTAAAAAAACTTATAATTAGGAAGAGCTTTAGGAGAAGCTGTATACAGCTTGTATCTCAATTGCCTCATTTAATTAATAGTGTGATTATTTTTCCTATGAATTTGTTACTTTTTGTCCTTTGAAGTAAAATTGTGGTTTAAATGTATAAATACATAATTTTTGAGGATAAGCTATTCTCTTTTTAGTGGGAAGGGAAAAGGCATTTTTCATATATAAGAGCTTTTGAGAAGGTCACTCGTGTTTTTGCCTTTGGGTAGGTAAATGTCTAAATTATACCTATTCAGGACTTTTAGAATTAACATACTGTATTTCCCACCTGGGTTTCATTTAGTATATTATTAAATGAACCTGATTCCAGATTGGATCTCAGGCTCAGGAAGAATGTGAGGGAGAAGATATATCTTAAGAATAACAAAATCAGGTATAAGATAATGAAAAAGCATTTTTCAGAGGTTGTAGATTCTGGTTTCAGTGATAAACATAAGGTTGTGAATAAGACAATAGGATATTAATCACTTACCAGTCCAATTATTTAAATACAGGGTGACCAAAAAGTACATATTTTTTCATTAATTTTCATAAGATAATATAACAGGAAATATAAAAATGACAATTTTATCAGATTTATTCAGTGCAAGAATTGACTGGTTGAAATGACACCTGTCCCAGCGATGCTTAGGATAGTCAGTTTATAAACAAAGATGCTGCCTGAGTGATGCTTCAGATGAACTGTTAAGTGGTTAATTTGATTATTTAAGAAAATCTTACATCTCTCCAAAGATTTATTGTACTGTCCATTAATATTTAAGATTCTTTAATAGATATTAGAGACACATAAAGAAGGCTATTTCTTTGAACAGCAGAGGGGAGATGTACAATTAAATATAGTATAAAATTGTATTATTTTAAAGTTAAAGCATCAAAAAAAAAAAAAGTTAAAAAAAAAAGGGCCAGGGATTTAGCTCAGTGGTACCTGTGCCTGCCTCGCAAGCACAGGGTCCTGAGTTCGATCCCTGGTACTGGGGGTGGGGGGAGTAGGAGTTAAAAGTTAAAGCATCAAAAGTATGATATTGAGTGATTATGAGGAATGTCATTGTGCAGAAGGAGCACCTAACATTAGGTGACAGGGCATGGAAGCATGAGCCAAGTTTTGAAGGATGCTGGGCTGTTCAGAGTTATTTGGCTTATAGGCAGAAAGTGGTGGTGAACGTAACTGTGGTTAGAGGTCGGTGAATAGTTTGGAGGAGCTGGAGCCTCATGTGCGTATTCATACCTAGAAGGCTTGCTTTGAGGCTTTTCATCTCTTTATTGTGTTTTAGAACATTTAAATCTTTTTTTATCTATATCAGGAATTCTCAGTCTTGGTAAGCGACATCTTTTTGGCCCTGTAGCCACAGAATAAGCTATATGCTTTATTAGCTTCTGATGATTCCCATGAGGTAGTATTACAAGACTTGGGAGAGGCATTCTCATATCAATACTCTGGTGTCATTTAGTTTCTCTACCTTTGCTACTGTAAACTCCTGCAGTAAAAGTTTATTTTAAAATTAATTTTTAGATGTAAAACTCTTACTTGGTTTCATCATTTTTTTTTTTGCTATCGGGGATCGAACTCGGGACCTTGTGCTTGCCAGGCAGGCACTGGAACTACTGAGCTAAATCCCTGGCCTGGTCGCTTGTTTTTTGAGTGGTCTTTAATATTCTTAATGTACAAAGAAATACTGTCTCTCTATTCTGGCCTTTCTTTACTGGAATATTGCTCCTATGAATTTTAATTATCTGTATCTTTCTAGTATTCATAGTTGTGAAATTCTGACTTGTAGCTAATGATTTTTTGCTTGCCTCCCATATGTTTTTAATTATTTCAAGTAGCATTAATTATTTTTTGTAAACTTTGTACTTTATTGTTCATTTCTAGTAATTATCTAGTATCTATTTTTTGCATGTATTCTGTCTTTTCATGCCAATTTAATCATCACTAGTTTAGTTTTTGCTACTTTCTTGTCTATCTCGTAGTTGTAGAAATTTCTATATTATGAGTTCTGCATTTTACTTTTTTTCCCCATTCATTGCTGGGGATCAAACCAAGGCTTTGCATCTACTAGGCAAGGACTTTAATACCAACCTTCTTCTCCA
The DNA here is from genome assembly GCF_000247695.1 of Heterocephalus glaber. The sequence goes on from NW_004624871.1 coordinate 3,309,988, forward strand.
GCCCTGTATTTTACTTTTATGCCTAGTTATAGCTGTTTTCATCTTACTATTCTTTTTCTCTCTAGTGGCTATTTTGGAAACTGGAGGAATGATCACTTTTGGCTTTATTTTTAAAATGTTATATTACTATAAAGTCAAAACAAAATATCCTGTATAATTGAAGGGGATTGTGAAAATTTTACTTAGGTAGATTTGTTTGCTGTTGATTAGATTTTTTACTAGGAAGTAATTTAATGGATTTAGAGAAACATTAGATTAACCAAGCTATTGCAAAACATTGACATCTGAGAGTAAGCCTAGTTTTAAAGTGTTATATACAGTGTGTTCAGAAGTTTATGTGGACTTAAAAATTTTTCCATGGTAGCAAAAGAAACCACAAGAATTTCATAAACATGGAAATTGAATAACACACTTCTGAATAAATAACTGGTCACAGGAAATTAAAGAAGAAATCAGACAGTTCCTACAATTAAATGACAATGACAGTACAACATTTCAGAATCTATGGGACACAATGAAGGCAGTCTTATGAGGGAAATTCATAGCAGTGAATACTCACATTAGGAAACCAGAGCGAGCCCAATTAAACAACCTGATGCTGAACCTCAAGCTTCTAGAAAAAGAAGAGCAGGATAAACCCAAAGCTCATACAAGGGAGGAAATTATAAAGATCAGAGCAGAAATTAATGCAGTGGAGACTAAGAGAATGATACAAAAAAATCAATGAAGCTAAGAGTTGCTTCTTTGAAAGAATAAACAAAATT
>NW_004624871.1:3313571-3335300 GCF_000247695.1 Heterocephalus glaber
CATTGTATTGTGTACCAAAAATGTACCAATATAATTAATTTTTAAAAATGTAAATAAATAAACACTCATTTTCTAAAGATGAAAAAAAAATTCTCCATAGTTAACAATGTTTAAACTGATGTAGGTTAAAAGGATGATGCTGATTGAACTCATCCTCCTGCCTTAGCCTCCTGAGTGCTAGGATGACAGTCATGTGCCACCACACCTGGCTTCATGTGATACATAAATAATTAAAAATAGAAAAATGAAGAATAAAAAAGGATGATGGCAAACAAAATTTTAAAAAGATTCTGTTTAGCTTTCCATTGCTGTGAGAAAATCAACTTAAAGGAGAAAGGGTTATTTTGGATTACAGCTTCAGAGCTTTTAGTCCATGACCACTTGCCTCTGTTGTTTCTGGGGCTGTGGTGAGGCAGAGCATCATGGCAGGGAGTATGTGGTAGAGCAGGCAGAAGGCAGAAGGTAGAGAGAATGAGCAAGAGACCAGGATCCCAATATATTTTTCAAGAATAGATCCCCAGTAAGCTACATGTTTCCTCCAAGGAGGCCTCACTTCCAGAAATTTCCACCACCTCCCAGTAGTGCCACCAGCTGGAGATCAACATAGGAGCCTTTCAGGAAATTCCAGATCCAAACATTAATAATAGCTGAAATACTGTATATTTGTAATAAAAAATGCAGTAGAAACAGTACCTTAGGACTGCTGCCTGAAGTAAAATATCTATATGGAAAAAGTAATTTAAAAATGCACCTAAACGTCTGGGGATGTAGCTCAGTGATGCACTGCCTGCCTGGCAAACTTGAGGCCCCAAGTTCGATTCCCAGTACCACCCCCCAAAAAATATGTATGTGTGTGTGTTTGTGTGTGTGTGTGTGTGTTTGTGTGTGTATGTATACTGGTGTTTGAAGATGTGGAATTCCCTTCCCTGCTAAGTCAGCCAACTCTTTTCAGAGATTAATATAGGTGTAGCCCACGAGTATTTATTTGATACTAACTGCTATTGATCATTTAGAGAGATTAAGGTATCCTCCTTAGGGGGCTTTTGTACATATGTAAGGAGCTAAGGTAGTCAGTAATTCAGTTACTTTGTGGGGGTTTTTTTGGTACTAGGAATCGAACTTGGGACCTTGTGCTTTCGAGGCAGGCTGAGGAACCACTGAGCTTAAATCCCCGGCCCAGATTTGTTAGTTTTTATAAGTGAATCCTTTATAGCTTCAGAATAGGTTGGTTTAATTAGTTACTTTGTATATATTTTCATGTTATATGAAGTCCATTTTATTATTACTATTTTGGAGTGCTGGGGTTCAAAACAGGGCCTTGTGCATGCTAAGCAAGTCCTGTACCACTTAATCTCAGTACCTTCAGCCCATATCGATGTAATGGATGTAATCCTGTGGATTTATTACTTGACCATTAGGGAATGACATCCTTTTAGGAGTTATCTGCTGTAGTATTTAGTGTATTAGAAAACCTTTTCTCATTTTTTTCAACTACTTAGGTGTTGGTATTGTGTTAGGTGCTGGAGGTAGAGTTGTGAACAAAAGACATGTTCCCTACCTTCATGGAATTTGTACCCTTGGGAGTAATCAAATATCAAATCACACCTGTGAAAAATTCAGTAAAGGCTATATGGTAGCAGTACCTAACCTAATCTTACAGGTTAAGGAAGATTCCTCTGAAAAATTAGCATTTGAGCTGAGATCTGAGAGGTAAGTAGTTTTTAAGGGGACCTATGGGTAGAGTGTGGATTGAGTGTTGCATGCTGTGTGGAGAGCAGGGACAAAGCCACTATGGGAGGAGAAACTGCAAGAACCAAAACCCACACTATATTTTGGTCTACATTTTGCCTTTTTTTTTTCCTTTTTTATATTTCCTTCCCATCTTTAGCCCCCTTCCCTCCATCTCTTTGTCCTCTTCCTACCTGCAAAATATTAAGTTTTTTGGATAAAATAAATTAGATATATATTTCTATTTCTGTTTTAAAATCTATTATTGCTGGGCATGATGGCACATGCCTGTAATCTCAGCACTCAGGAGGCTGAAGCAGAAGAATTGCCATGAGTTTGAGGCGAGCCTGGGCTACATAGCGAGATCCTGTCTCAAACAAAACAAGAGAAAACAAAAGTGTGTATTGTTAAGCTACCTTTTTAGCTAAGGAAGTACAATTTCATGCAGTCTTGATTTGTGTATGTTGAACCATCCCTGCATCTCTGGGATGAATCCAGCTTGGTAATGGTGTATAACTTTCTTGATGATTTGCTGCATTCCATTCGCCAGTATCTTATTGAGGATTTTTGCATCTGTGTTCATTAGGGGGATTGGCCTGTAACTCTCCATTTTTGGTTTTTGAATCAGGGTAATGCTTGCTTCCAGGAATGGATTTGGGAGTATTGCTTCCCTTTCAATTTTCATTAAAGGGTTTGAGGAGTAGTGGCATTAGGTCTTTTCTGAATTTCTTGTAGAATTCAGCAGTAATCCATCAGAACCAGGGCTTTTCTTTGTTGGTAGTTTTTAAATTACATATTCAATTTCAGTGGCTGCTATTGCTTTATTTAGAATTTCTATATCTTCTTGATTCAGTTTGGTAATTCATATGTATCTAGGTATCTATTTCTTCTGTATTTTCCATCTTACTAGAATACAGGCTCTCAAAGTAGGTATTGATGATCTTCTGGATCTCTGCAAAATCTGTTGTGATTTCACCCTTTTCATTCTTAATTGCATGGATTTGAGTCTTGTCTTTCCTTTTTTTGGTACTGGAGATCGAACTCAGGACCTTGTGCTTGTGAGGCAGGCGCCAGTTGTCTTTCCTTTTTTTTTGATAAGGTTGCCTAATAGCTTGTCAATTTTATTTAATCTTTCAAAGAACCAACTCTTTGATTCATTGATTCTTTGTATTGTTTTCTTAGTCTCTACTGCATTAATTTCTGCTCTGATTTTTATAATTTCCTCCCTCATATGAGCTTTGGGCTTGACTTGCTCTTCTTTTTCTAGAAGCTTGAGGTTCAACAGTAGGTTCTTCAGGTGCTCTTTGTCATGGAAGTATCTTATTTCTCCATCAATTTTGAAGGATAGTTTTTTGTTTGTTTTTGTTTGTTTTTTGTTTTTTTGGTACGAGGGATCGAACTTGGGTCCTTCTGCTTGTGAGGCAGGCAGCGGAACCACTGAGTTAAATCCCCAGCCCCTTGAAGGATAGTTTTGCAGGTACATCAGTCTGGGTTGGCGGTTGTTTTCCTTTAGGCCTTGAAATCCTTCACTCCAAGTTCTCCTTGACTTGAGAGTTTCTGTTGAGAAGTCTGCTGTGATTCTGATGGGCTTTCTTTTATAGGTGATTTGTTTCTTTTCTCTAACAGCTTTTTTTTTTTTTTTGGTACTGGGGATCGAACTCTGGTCATTGCGCTTGTGCAGCAGGCAGCGAAACCACTGAGCTAAATCCCTGGCTGTCTAACAGCTTTTACTATTCTGTCCTTGGGTTGAATTTCTGGAATCGTGACTATTATATGCCTTGGGGAAAAATTTTTTTGATCATGGCTAATTGGAGTCCTGTATGGCTCACTTATCTGTATGTCAAATTCTTTTTCTCTCTTTGGGAAGTTTTTTCCCATTAGTTCTGAGAACAGTTTTTTTTATGTCATTTGCGCTATCCTGCTTTTTCATTGACTCCATTCAACCTTATGTTATTCTTCTTTGCATCATCTAGCAGTTGCTGGATTGATTTCTCATGGTCCCTTGCTATTTTTAAGAAATCTCTCTTTTCATGATCGCTAACTGCAATCCTGTCTTCTATATCTGATATTCTGTCCTCACATTGGCTCATTCTGCTGCATATACTTTCAAAGGCATTTTTAATCTCCTGGATATCTGTTTGAATCTGTTGCATGGTTTCCATTTCTTTCCTATGCTGGGCATTCATGGTTTCCATCATGTTCCTGAACTCCTTTTTTTTTTTTAATCTACCTTTCATTCTGGTCACCATCTCTATAATTATCTGGGAAATTATTTCTACTTTGATTTTTTTTTTTTCTAGAACCTCATTCATCTGCTTTGTTATTTTTTGCTGTTACCACTTCAGAGAGTCCAGGTGGGTGGCTTTCACATTGTTCCACTTCATTGCCCCTGGAGTTTGTCTTTGGTGAGCTGAAAGTCTTTGGGGATTGCGCCTCTTTTTTTTGGTACAGGGGATTGAACTTGGGTCCTTGCGCTTGCACAGCAGGCAGCGAAACCACTGAGCTAAATCCCCGGCCCCTAGATCTTTTTATTTTTCTAAAAGTTTGATTCCTGAGTCAGTGCTTTAACTGCTTATGGTGAGTAGCTTTATTGCCAGTGTTCAGAACTCTTAGGAAATGACTACTACTCAGAAGCATCTTCCAGATGTAGCTAGCTTTTGAGTTTTGAATCTGTTGCAGGGTCCTACCTCTTCAGTTTATTGAGGATGAGAAGTTTCTGCCTGTTTAGCCCAGCTGCTGGTTCTTTGCCTCTGGCATATAGGTTTTTAAAATTTTTTTATTTTTTAAAGACCCTTAGGTAATCTCAGTCTTGGTATACCAGGAAGAGCAACTGATGAGCATAATTATGTCACTTTGGTTGGCCAAAGTAGTACAATCAACAATAACAAGAGCATTATATACAGCCTAGGAAATGACAAATTGTATTAAGCTATGGCATTTTTTCCTTAGGGGAGAAAATTTAAAAGGGGTTAGGGTGTAAAATTGGAAATAGAAGAAGAGGAAGAGATCAGAAGCAAGGCTGGAGGACAAACTTAGGAAACTGGTGAGGAAGACAGGTGGGAAAGAGAAAAGGAAAAAATAACAAGAACAGAACAACAAAAAACTAGAAACTGTTCAGACAAATCAAGAAAAACTAAACAAAACAAACAAGAACCAGAAAGGAGGAAATAGAAAAGGAAAAAGAAAAAAGACTTTAAAAGCCAAAAATGTCCAATTAAACAATGCTGTCACTGTTAGGCAATGTGGGTAAACAGTCCAGAACTAAATTGAATAATCCCAGCAAGCTAGCTGCAGGCAGCTTCATGGTGAGATAGTGGATAATCCCAGCTAGCCTGCTCCTTTAGTTCCTCTGAAGTTCAGGCTGGTTTCTGGCTATGAGGCTGGAACCAAATTCCTTGAGCCTCCAACAATCTATGTGTCTCCTGCTGGCTTGAACTCTGCTCCCCGACCTCCCACTAACTTGAACTCAGCACCCACACTGAGACACTGGAGCCACTAGATGGAGTCCACCGCAGCTGTTCTGAGTTCCAAGCTCAGTTGGCCCCTCTCCGAGATGGCTACCAGACAATCACCCTCTCCTGGGTGAGGTCTGAACCAGGATAACTCACCAGCTGCTGCGGTCTAGTTTGTCTACTGTTCCGTTCCACTGGTGCATTTCTCCATGGAGGCCTCTGGGGTTGTCAGTAGTCACTGTGTCTGCAGGTTTACCCCCATGTTCCCTCGTGGAGAGTCTGGGCTGTAGGAGAGATCTTTGCATGGTACCTCCCTCCTCTTCGTTAAAGTCTCTCTCTTCACTCTCCCTGTAGACTTCAGTTCTTGCCTCAGATCCTTTCTGGGTCCCAGGGAACCACTTCCCCCCCTCCCCCCTTCCCCCTCCTCCCTTCTCCCTCCTCTTCCTATATTCTAGTCAGGACACCAAATCTCGGACAGGCTCTTTCTCTGCTGCTTACCACTCTGCCCATCTTCTCATACGATGTTAAATTGATGTTATATCACAAAAATTCACATAAATTTTGGATACTTTGAGAGGAAAGAAAATACTTTACATTCAATCCTAATTTAAAGTAAATGGAAATTTAATTTTAGTCTTGACCTATAGCTTTATAATTATTGTTTTATATGGTTCTTTAGAAGTAGATAAGACAGCCAAGGATTATAAACAAATTTACATTGTCTTTTTACTTATCTGTGTACTGTGTAGTTGCCTTTTCAGTGATCTTCATTTCTTTGTATAGATTCAGGTTATCAGTATTATTGTTATCATTATTATTTTGGTTTTTTTGAGACAGGGTCTTGCTGTATTAGTTCAGGCTGGCCTTGAACTTACCTTGTGGCCCAGGCTAGCCTCAAACTTGTGGCAGTCCTCCTGCTTCAGCCTCCTGAGTGCTGGAAGTACAGGTGTGCTGAGATTTACAGGTGTGCACCACCATGCCAGGCCAGGCTACTATTCTTATTCTTTAATCTCAGAAGTCCCTTTAGTATTTTTCACAGGCTAGTGGTAGATTATCTTTTAGTTTATGTTTAGCTGGGACTGTTTTAATTTCTCATTTGTGTTTGAAGGAGTTTTGCTGTATATACAGTTCTTGGTTGAAGTTCAATTTATTTATTTAAAAAAATTTTAAGAGTCAGAGTCTTGCTGTGTTGCTCAGGATGTCTTCAAAACCCTTCAATTCAAGTGATCTCTTACCTCACTCTCTGAGCAATTGGAACTACAGGTGTGCATCATTGTGCCTGGCTAAAATAATAGTTTAAGATGCAACGGTTTGTGGGGCCAGGGATTTAGCTCAGAACTACTGGAATCAAAATACTGTATAACACAATTTCTGACTTATGTTAAGCACTCAACTTTGTTGACAGATCTTAAACTTTTAAAAGCAAAGACTGGGCCGGGGATTTAGCTCAGTGGTTCTGGCGCCTGCTTTGTAAGCACAAGGTCCCGAGTTCGATCCCCGGTACCAAAAAAAAAAAGTAGTGTAGTTTAGGGCTGGGGATTTAGCTCAGTGGTTTCACCGTCTGCTGCACAAGCGCAAGGACTCGAGTTCAATCCCTGGTACCAAACAAAAAAAAAACCAAACCAAAGACTGTGTCTTATCTTAGAATCTCCTACAGTGTACCCAATGTGCCACTGCCAGTTTGTGTATTATATCCCCCCCCACCCCGTACTGGGAGCTGAACCCAAGGGTGCTCTGCCATTGAGCTATATCCCCAGCCCTTTTTGGTTTTTATTTTGAGATAGAATCTTAAGTTTCCCTGGCTGCCCTGAAACTTTTGTTCCTCCATCCTCAGCCTTCTGAGTAGCTGGTCTTATAGGAATGTGCCACCATGCCAGCTGTTGCCTTCAGATTTTGTGGTATTTCTTGTAGTTGTATGAACCACTCATAGTATGCTTGGACTACCTTTGTAACAAATTGCTAGACAAAATTGTGCAGTGCTTTTTCTTTTCTTGTTTGTATTTTAACAATAACCAAAAATGCCTTGTAAGGAAGCCATGGATTTAGTTTTTGGGCTGGGAGAGTGTAGCTCAGTAGTAGAGCATTTGCCCGGCATGCACAAGGGCCTAGATTTGTTCTGCAGCAAAATATTCTTCCAGAAAAAGAAATCTCATTTTAAAATCTTCTGTTATAAGGTAGTTTTCATAAAATGTGTATATATTGAAACCTAGGTGACTTTAGTCCAACTGTGACTTATTAGGAATATTTGCAGATAAGTATAGTACATATAACAAATGATCATATCTGTGCTTTGAGTAAATACCAGATCCAGATCAAGCTGTAGCCAGTGAATGCAGTAGAATTATGATTGAACCTTTGATCTCTCTATGTATCTGTGGGGGTTGAACACAAGGTCTGGTTCATGCTAAGCACGTGCTCTACCACTGAGCTACACCCTCAGTCAGAACCTTTGATCTTTTAAGACCAAGTGATCCCTGGCTTTCTTCTTTTATGTAGTGATGATGGCAAACTTTGTTATATGAAAGGAGATTTTATGTGTAATTTTATGGAATATGAATGTCTTTTAATGTGTTGGTGGATATTCATAGTAATGTGCCTGTCTTTGAGTAAGATAGCACTCATACTCAAATCTAATGGAGTGACTTGGGGAGATATGTAAAATTATATATACATGTAATTTTTATTTTACAACAAATGACACTTCTTTTCTTTTTTTTTTTGGTACCGGGGATCAAACTCGGGTCTTTGCGCTTGCAAGGCAGGTAGTGGAACCACTGAGCTAAATCCCTGACCCCGACTCTTCTTTTCTTGATGTTCCTCTTTTGTTTTCTCCCTTTTCCATCCCTTCTCTTTGTTTCAATGTTAGGTAGCAGCTGGATCTGCTGGGTTGGAAATATTGGTCTATAGGTAAGGAGATACTGGCAGAAAATCTACTGTTTTTTTTTACTTTTTTCCCTGTTATTTCCTTTCTCTATCTTTATTTTCATGACTTGTCTCCTGTTTCTCTCCAGAGTTCGGAGTAAAAAGGGACAGGACATCTATTGTTTTCATCTTTGTTAAGTCTTTTAGCGCGCACGCGTGTGTGTGTATTTATTCTCATTAAATCCCTGTTGCCTTACTCCCTTGTTGTCAGGAAGTAAATATCTGTTCTTGCTTTTACAGATGAGTAAGCTGAAATACAGCGATATTAAGTAGCTTGTTCATGTTCTCGCAGCTTGTGAGCATCAGTATCTGGATTTGGATATATGTACATATGTTTTATCTGTGCTCTTAAACATTTGTTTAGAACTTGCCACCTGCAGCTGGTATGCTACATTGAGAATGTGTGTTATTTAAACAATTTTTTAAAAACACAGTTGGGGCCCGGGATTTAGCTCAGTGGCTTCGCCGCCTGCTGCACAAGTGGAAGGATCTGAGTTCAATCCCCGGCACCAAAAAAAACCAAACCAAAACACTGTTAGTTGCTAGTACTTTTAAAATAGATTATAGACAAATTCTTTTTCTTGGTTTCCTCATTCTTACTTTGCAGCAAGTGCTTGCAACTTACTAGCAGCTAACCATATAGAAGGAATCTTCCTTTCTCTCTCCCTCTTTCCTTCTCTCTCTCTCCTTTCCCTCTCTCCCTATCTGTCTGTCTGGTGGTTTTTTTAAAAGGAGAACACAGAAGAACCACCTCATGGAGAGGAGGAAGATAGCATGGAGACTTGGGTGACCTTCCCTTTACTCCCTTCACTCCATTTCCTCCCCAAGAGGAAGACGGGAGCCTAAGCTGGCTGCCACTGGGCCTTATGCAGTAGCATCTGTGGGATAAGGCAGACGGCAGGAAGAACAAACTGCAGAAAGACATGTCATTACACTGGATTCTGATACTGGCTTAGCAGCCAAAAGTCTCTCATTTATGACCTACGCTACCCATCTATAATGAAGCAGGATACTGACATTTCTTCCTAATACTGAAGAATCCCCAATAGCTGACCACCCCTGTAACCAGTACTTTGTTGTTGAAATGTTGTGAACTGTTTTAAGTCTTTGGAAATTTTTTTCTAAGAAAAATGATTAAAGTACTTCCTAGTTAAAAAAAAAAAATAATGATAGGCATCTTGAAGAAATAAATATTCTAGTAGACAAAGTTATTTCTTTCATCACTATAATTTATGAGATGAGCTTTGTTCTATTTTTCATTTTCACGTTCTGTAGTTTTAAGCTAATATATTTTGGAAATGTTAGTATTTTAAGTCCAGTTTTTAATGTATTCACCTACTAATGTTCATACTTTTTTCTTGCTAGGAATTCAAGTATTCTTACTGTCTTATCATTGCCCTACATGCTGTTGATCTAGGAACTCTCCCTCCATATGACATTTATTCAGTGATTAGCTGTGTGCCAGGTGCTCTTAGTCTTTATCTTGCTGCTCCTTTCTCCCTTAAGTCTGTTGATTAGTGCTTTCCTCCTTGCCTTTGAAGACCTGGTTCTCCTTCTGTTTTAAAATTTGTTTGATTGTTTCTTATCAATTTTCTTTTTCCCTCCTAATTTCCTTCTCTTTACATGCTGTAAACATGGATTTCTTCCAGTTTTATCCTTTTTACTCATGATTTTACTTACCTACCTGTATGCTAATGATTTCCATAAACCCTCTCCTAAGCTTTGTACTCAAAAAGTTTAAAAGCCCAGTGCATCTCCCCAAAGTCTTCTATATTCCATAGGTCCATAACAGAATTTATCATCTTTTCTTTCTTACATTTTTTTCCAGCCTCTGTCTACATGGTGTTTGCTCCTCAAGGGAAACATTTCTCTGTCTCCATTGTGATTGTTGTACTAAACACATAATTTTGAAGAATATTCATTTTTCTTACCTTGTAGACAGATTGTTGTACAATCCTCCTGCCTCAGCCTCCCAAGTGCTGGGATTATGGGTGTGTGCCACCATGCCCAGCTTTGTTTTGGTTTTTTTTTGGTGCTGGGGATCAAACTCAGGTGCCTTGCGCTTGCAAGGCAGGTGGCTGTTTTGGTTTTTTAATAGTGGGTTTCTAAAAATTTTAGGTTGTCAGTAACATTTATAAATTATTTCCTTTGTGAGTGAGGGTTGGTGGCACATGCTGGTAATGCCAGTACTTGGCTGAGGCAAGAGGATCACTGAGTTCAAGGCCAGCCTGGGGTATATAGTGAGTTCAAGGTCAACCTGAACTGCAACCTGAGACCCTGTCTCAAAAAACAAAACAAAATTTTTTTTCTTAGTAAAGATGATAAAAAATCACAAAGAAATTGAACATATTGCTGCTAAAAAATTAATTCCAGTATCCAATGCAATGTAGCTTACCTCCTAATTTGAAACATTTGTTTCTTCCTTCTTGTCCCTGTCTGAAATTTGTATGCATATTTTAAATTAGTTTTGTCTTTTTGGTTTTTTGGTACACTAAGGATTGACCTAGGGACCTTCACACTGAGGTTCATCTTCAGCCCACTTTTGCCCCTCACATTTCAAAACTAATATTTAATTATGTGTGTGACCCTGGGAGAAAATTATACTGTAACTTCTCCTCTCTCCATAGAGTTTTCATTTTTAGCATTTGCTTCATAAAGTACTGCTTAAGGAGCTATCTAGATGTGTGCCTTCCCAAGTAGATAAACCAACTCTCACCCTTGACCAAGAGCTTGTGAATGTTTATTTCAACAAACTGAGCTTCAGATCTGATGAGGGAAAATGTCTCATTGTAGTTTCATTTTGTAAATCTTAGTATATGAGATGTAAATGTATAGTAATGAATTTTATAGGGAAGCAGCTAAAATTAGGGCTAGTTTTTCAACCCTTCTTGACTCTATTCCAGTACTGGGGATTGAACTCAGGACCTTGCACTTGCCAGGCAGGTGTGGTGCCACTGAGCTACATCCCAGGCCTCCCTTCTTGACTCTTTTAAGCACTGAATATATTAAAGTTTTTCTAAAATAAATGGATGCATCAGGTGCATTTATACTATTCTCTTAAAAGAGTTTTATAAGTCAGTATCATAGGCTACAAGGAAATAAAAGGACTATGTACAGCCTTACAGGAAACAGGTAGGGAGCAGAGGAGGGCCGAGATGAGTCTAGGGCCTTGGTAGGTGCATTCCCGGAGGAGGGGCCCTTGCATCCCTAGGGAAGGGCCTGCATCCCTGGAGGGGCATGCTCATAGGAGTCCCTTATCCAGTAGGGATCCCCGTTGGGGGAGCCATGGGGAGCCACATGGCAGGAAGAGGGCCCATCGTGCCTGAGGGGAGTGCCTGTTGGCCCTGGGTAGGGGAGGACCCCCATGACCAGGTAGGGCTCCTGCAGTACTAGTTGTGGCAGCAGGTACAGGAGTACCTCTTCCTTGTGGGGTTATCACCTATTGGGATGGCCCATCAACCCCACAGATTAGCCCAGCAAGTCTGCAGGAGCTTGTGGTATGGGAACACCAGCTGGGATTCCTCTGCTAGCAGCCCTGATTCCTGGGTTCCTGGCACTCGGGCAATGCCACTATCTTTGGGAGGAGGTCTTTTTACTGTCAAGACCAGGTTCTCCCCTCACAGCAGCACCAGATCGAGGACTTGTTTTTCTTTCCCTTTGCTTGTTTAGAGTTCTTTGGGTTGATCTTCTTGAATTCATCCCATTCACAGAGGATCAAAGTCATATGCTTGTTGAAAGCCTTGAAGGTACCATTGAAGATGGACCATATCTTGCAGGGTGACTCATCCTGTAGTCAGTGTGCTGCAGCATCTTGCTGCTCTTGCCCATCATCATGGTGGAGGTTCTAATGGTTTGGATTTGTGTGCCAGATTTACCTCCTCAGAGGCTTAGAGGGATTCACAGCCTGTTTCCCACCATTGCTACTGGCCAGCCCTTTATTTGATTGTTTGTTTTGTTTTTTTTGGTACCGGGGATCGAACTAGGGTCCTTGCGCTTGTGCAGCAGGCAGTGAAACCACTGAGCTAAATCTCAGGCCCCCGGCCCTTTATTTGAGACAGGGTCTAGCGAAATCACTAAATTGGTGATTTAGTGAAACCTTGTCTCAAAAAAAAAAAAAAGCCTGGGTGGGATATAACTCAGTTCAGAGGCCCTGGGTTCAATTCCCAGTATTCTAAACAGAACAAAATAAGGGCCAGGGATTTAGCTCAGTGGTTCCAGCGCCTGCCTCGAAAGTGCAAGGTCCCGAGTTTGATTCCTGGTGCCAAAAAACAAAACAAAAAAAGAAAGCAAAACAAAACACACCATACTTGGGAACTAGATTTTAAGAGATTTTTCTTTTCTGGTTTCTTGTTCATCTTTTGTTTCTGAATTGCAGTTACAGATGTAGAGCTGAAACGACTTAAAGATGCCTTTAAGAGGACCTGTGGACTCTCATATTACATGGGCCAGCACTGCTTCATCAGGGAAGTGCTTGGGGATGGAGTACCTCCAAAAGTTGCTGAGGTAACCTTTATATTCTGGGTTGTCCTTTCAGTTAGCTATTTACTACTATTTTCTATTTACTTATGTCAAAGTTATTATTATTTTTTTCTTCTTTTGGTACTGGGGATTGAACTCAGGACCTTGTGCTTGCAAGGCAGGGGGATTTTGGTTTTAAAATTATTTTAATCCTATTTTTATTATTGAAGTTTTTTCCATTTTATTTCTTTTTTAAAGTTTTGAGGGGTCTCCTATTCTTTACAGATTTAATCTTCCCCACTTCTTTTTCTCCCCCCCCCCCTATTTTTCTTGCTGAGTCAGTCAACAGGTCTTGTTTTACATGTCAGTGTGGGTGCCTTAAGAGGCCAAATCAGATTACTGCCAAGCTACAATTCTGCTTCATTTGTGTTTCTGTGCCTTAATATCCACTGATTATAATCATGGGACCAGTTGTATGATTGGTTCCTTATTCTTACAGACTTCATCTCTGACATAAAATTTTTCTTTTTCTTTTCCATACCAGGGATTGAACTCAGGACCTTGTGCTTGTCAGGAAGGTGCGGTGCTGCTAAGCTACATCCACGGCCCTCTGACATAAAATTTTTATGTTGTAGGTTTTATAAATTTTGTGTTAAAATCTTTCCATTTAGTATAAGTTAGCTGACCCTCTAAAATAATTGTAAATGAAACCCTGACTTACTGGAATTTAGGTTTTACTAAAATTTGTAGGTAGAGAGAAAATGTGTTGAGCTGATATATATTCCTTTTCTAAAAATAAATTTACTGTCTTTTAGGTATGTACATAGATACGCATTGTGTTTTGGTTTGGTTGGTTTGGTTTTGCTTTTTTGAGACAAGGTCTTGCTATGTAGTTCAAGTGGGCCTTGAACTCACTCTGTAGCCCAAGCTGGCCTCGAACTCAATGATGATCCTCCTGCCTCAGCCCCCCAAGTGCTGGGATTACAGATGTGCACCACCACACCTGGGTATGCATTATGTTCTAATGTGAAATAAGAATAAAATTTATAAAACAATAAAATTATAAGAATTTTAAAGTTGGGACCGAGGATTTAGCTCAGTGGTTTCGCCGCCTGCTGCGCAAGCACAAGGACCCGAGTTTGATCCCTGGTACAAAAAAAAAAAGAATTTTAAGGTTGGTGTATTATATAGAACCTTAATTCTCCTTTATAACTAGTTTCTATTTCTAAACTGTTATGTTGTATCTTATATTTTATATAATATGGAAATTACATGTTTTGTGTGTATGTGCTGTGGTAGGAAATACATTTTATATTACATCTTACATTGTACAAAATTTCTTATTGTCATTATTTTAGGTTTATGACAGGGTTAGTTTTTTCCCTAAGTCTATTGGCTCTGTTTTGGTATAAAGTCCTATTTTAATCTGTCTTAAGTACTATGATACTATAAAAACTTTGAGTTTAGAATTTTTCACTTCAAGATGTAACTAACAATTTAATGAGTTGCCAGTTAGAGGAAGGGACTTAAACTAGTACTAATTAATACAAGATGTTCCTAGATTCCAGTATATACTATCTTCAGCTTTTATCTCTGGTGAGCTTCTTTCTTAGTGTTAGAGCTGTCTGGTCCACTGTCTTCATGATGCTGGCAAAAGTTTATAGTATAAAATCTTGAAACATATATAAAGGACTGCTTGCCAGATGTGGTGGTGCATGCCTGTAATCCTAGCACTTGGGAGACTGAGGCAGGAGGATTACTGTGAGTTTGAGGCCAGCCTGGGCTACACAGTGAGTTTGAAGCCAGCCTGAACTACATAGCGAGAACCTGTCTCAAAAAATAAACAAACAAAACCCCCAAAAAGCCAATCAAACAAAATCTAAAGGACTACTTTTGCACATATACAGAGTCCGCCAAAAAAATGATTGTATACTCCAGCAGTTCACTGTCAGTAAATGTCTGGAAGCTATTGGCTACCACTTTGAGTACCTCTTGTAGAGGCAAAAGGTAACATACTAATCTCCTGATGTTAGTATTAAAATATTTATATGTTTTTCTTTTCATGATGTATACATTTTTTGGGTGGATTCTATATATCTAAAAATAGATATCCACTCAGGTATTTGTCCATTTTAAATTGGGTTGTTTTTTCTTTTTTATTTTTTGAGACAGGGTCTCACTATGTAGCCCAGGCTGGCCTTGAAATCACAGTGATTCTCAGCTAAATGTTATTTGATTAAATCACAAGGGCAACTAAAATACTTTACTCATTACAAAACAAAAGAGGAGAGGATATAAATACTGCATCTTCATAATTAGCATTAGAACACTTCACCCACACGATAAAATTTTAGAGTGTAATCTGATAGTTATCTCAAACTGATTTTTAAACTACGAAGATACAGTTATATAAACCTATTTGCGGTAGTCAAGAAAGTTTCCATAACCCTTCTGTCGGTGGCAAGGAAGACCATTTAAATTGTTTTTCTTCCTCACTGTTTTTTCCTTACTCTATTAGATCCCTGGCACAATTCATACTTATTTTTTGAGGTATAATTAGTCTGTTTTTTGAGACAGGGTCTTGCTGTGTAGTTCAGGCTGGCCTTGAACTCAGTATATAGTCCAGGGTGGCCTTGAACTCAGTATGTAGCACAGGCTGGCCTTGAACTTGCAGCAGTCCTCCTGCCTCAGCCATCCAGTGTGCTGGGATTACAGGCACATGCCACCATACCCAACTTTTGGGTTGAAATTGTAAGTATATGGATTTTTGTGGATTTTTTTCCCTCTTCAGCCTTTGTGTCCTTAGAAAAATATTTATTGAAGCTAGTGGTAAGGAGAGAATACTACTTTGAATATACTTAATATAAATTAAAAATCCTAAACATTTTTTTGTTGTTGTTATACCAGGTATAAAACTCAGGTTCTTGCGCTTGCCAGGCAGGCCTAGCGCCACTGAGCTATATCCTCAGCCCTAAACGTTCTTTTTGTAGTAGATTTACTCAAATATTTAAAGATCTGTTTGCTTTAAATTTGTTTCTTTTGCTTTTTTTTAAGAGTAGGAAGAATTTATTGAAAGATAGATTCTGTCTAGGAGACAGAAGGGGTTCCTGGAAAGTGGGTTGCCCCTTTAAATTTGTCTTTAATTGAAATTTTAATATGATATAGGTAGATTCACATGTAGTTATAAGAAAGAGAGAAATCACTTTTATATTTTGTCCATTTTCCCTGTAAGGTACATTTTGCACATGCGTAATAATACTATCTAGTTAAACTTTACTCAGGTTTAGTTGTACTCATTTTATTCAGTTGTGCATGTATTAAGTTCTGTACAGTTGTATAACTCAGGAGTTAATGTGTTCATCTTTACAGTCATGAAAGCTTAATAGTTTGATAATCTGTATTTCTTAGTATATCTGTCTTTTGATATGTTACAGAATAGAACATATGTACAATATGGTTTGCTGTTGTCTATTCATTGCTTTTTGCCTAACGAAGTTACTTAGGTTTCTGGTTCTGATTCGGTTTGGTTGGGGCACTTACTGTTCTCCTTTTAGCCCCTGGGAATTGAAGTCCCTCATCCAGGTGTGTTTGAGGATCCTTTCGTTTGTCTGGACACTCCCCTGAAAAGGATCAGTGCCTTAATTGTATACTGATGTTTTGAAAGCTATGTTATATAAGTACTGTGCACTAACTATTGTGCCACTGGAGCTCCTGAAAGCTATGTAGTGAAAGTTTTTGACTGAAAAGTCCCTTTTACTGATTTTTCATTGTTCCCTCTCTCTCCCTCACTCCCTCTCTGAAGGTCAGAATTATTTTTGCAGTAATCCTTGGGAAACATACTAAGCCCTTTACTAGCCTATTTATTTGAAGGATAATATATTTATTTTATATCTTTCAACTCCAAAGAAATATTATCTGAACTTTTTTTTTTCTTCTTGAGACAGGGTCTTGCTGTGTAGTTCAGGCTGCCCTTGAACTCACTATGTAGCCCAGGCTGGCCTCAAACTTGCAGCAATCCTCCTGCCTTAGCACCCTCCAAGGCGCTGAGATTACCAATATGCACCACCATGCCTGGCAAACTATTTTTTGAACTATCATTAGTTTATTTTTCATTAGATCTTTTGCCAGCATAATGCTATAATGGCCAAGGTTGTTAGTTTTATTTTCTTTTGGATAATTGTAGCCAAACCCCCAACTGGCATTTACTTACATAGTTAATAAATGTTAGAGGTCCAAATGAAAACAATTTATTTGACAAATGAA
This sequence comes from Heterocephalus glaber, assembly GCF_000247695.1. The sequence continues at coordinate 3,330,395 of NW_004624871.1, forward strand.
CCTTTCCTGCAAGATACTGCATCATTGTGAGAGACTGTGGTTATTATTTATTAATACTGTTATATTCTAGTTATTTTATTAACTGCTTTGCAATTAGGTCATTTAATACTTTGAAAAACCTCATAGCTGATTTATCTCATTAATTGGAATGTTAATTTTGAGTATTTGGTTAAGATTGGGTTTGTCTGGTGAAATTCACGAATTTTTAATCTTGATTGATTTAAGTTATGTAGTATTTGTCATGAGGTAACAACTGACGTTATTACCATTTTATGAATGAAGAAAAGATGCTGAGGGTTAAGTAGGTTAATAAGCAGATCTAGGATTCAAGTATTAGTTTCCAAATCTGTATTTCTGTATTTTTGTTGCCTCTCGATGATGATGATGATGATGATGATGATGATGATGATGATGGTGGTGGAGGTGGTGGTGGTGGTGGTGATGGTGGTGGTGGTAACAACAGTGACTAACATGTATTTGCCATTTGCCTGGCATATGCTAAACAGTCCAGTGTAATTTTTCTCATTCGATTCTTACTATGACATGTGAGGTGTAATGCTATCATTAATCTCATTTTCTAGATGAGGATGCTGAAGTTACATAATTTTATCCAAGACTGTGTAAGTCTCAATTAGATAAGCCAGGTCAGTCAGTGGCGGTGAACCTGTAGTGCACATGCCGCAGCCAGCTGTTTGTTATCATTGAAAGCTCTAAAAGATACGCCATTGGGCCAGGGATTTAGCTCAGTGGTTCCGCCGCCTGCCTAGCAAGCACAAGGTTCCGAGTTCGATCTCCGGTACCAAAAAAAAAATATGCCATTACTGAGCAGCTAGGTTTAAACACAGGTATCTTTGGTTCCAGAGTTAACACTGTTTTGCTGAAAACTCATCTGTAATTACATGTGCATAATTGATTTGACATGTGTGTTACTTTAATTTTTATATGAGTTTTTTGTTTATTTTTGTTTTTTTAAAGCAGGGTCTCCCTTTGTATTTTAGGCTGTCCCAGAACTCACTATGTAGCCCAGGTTGGCTTTGAACTCTCATCAGTCCTCCTGCCTCAGCCTCCCAAGTGCTGGGATTGTAGGCATGGACTACCATGCCCGGCTGTATGAGATGCATATCGTTTTTTTTTTGTACTGGGGATCAAACTCAGGACCTTGTGCTTGCGAGACAGGCAGCGGCACCACTGAGCTAAATTCCCAGGCCACGATACATATCATTGTTTTATTTGATTTGTTGAGAAACTGTTTTGTATGGTGGTTATGACTTTAGCCTTTGCCTAAGTTGGATCTCCATCGTATATGAGTATGATAAGGCTTGTGAGGGGACTTAGGAAATGTTATCTTTTTCCTTTCTTTCTTTCTTACTTTTTTTTTTTTTTTGGTACTGGGGATTGAACTCAGGACCTTGCGCTTGTGAGGCAGGCTAAATGGCTCTTTCTTACTTTTCTATATTTTTAAACAGTTGTTACACACACACACACACACACACACACACACACACACACACACAGACAAAACAATACTGGGAATTGAACCCAAGGAGTGCTTAGTTATATCTTCAGTCCTTTTTATTTTGAGACTGGCTCATGGAGTTTCCCAGGCTGGCCTTGAACTTTACATCCTACTGCCTCAGATACTGAGTAGCTAGTATTGAGAGGCATGTGCTATCACAATCATTGCATTCTTACTGTTCTGAATTTAAAAAGAACAGAAAGATAGTGAAAAGCCTTCCTCCTACCCAGTCAACTAAGTTTCTTGTTCTAGAGGGATAGATCTTTTTAACTTTTAATATATTCTGTCGGTTAAATACACACCTTACAAATTTATAGGATGTTTGTTTGAGATGAGAGTCTCCCTGCACCATGTTGCCCAGGCTGGTCTTGAACTCCTAGGCTGAAGTGATCCTCCTTCCTCACCTCCTGGATAGCTGAGGCTACAGGTGTGTATCACCACATCTAGCTTTACTAATAGGAATTGGGATATATGGTATACTTTACGTGCTCTGTCTAGTTGCTTCATTCCTTCTTAACTTGAGCTGGATTTGAGGTAATGAAAGATTGGTGAAAAGGTGGCCAAACGTGTCTAGCCTGCTTGATTGATCTGTCCTTGAAGTAATCATAGTTCAGGTACTGGAAATGTGTGTTAGGGCCAGATGTACTGAAGTATAGTTCTGGGATGTAGGAATCTGATAATGTCTCCTGCTCCAACTCTAGTTGCTTACTGTGTTTCTTTAGCTTACTTTTCTTTTTTGTGTCCACCCTCTGCCCTGTCCCCAAACCCTATGTTTAATAATTTATCAATGGAGACTAGAAAGGACCAGGAAAAGAAGAAATGGATAAGACATTTATGTTTTCTTTTTATTATCTTTTTATAACACAGTGTAGACAGTTTCCCCTGGAAACAATGATGTATAAATGATAACTACATTTCCATGCAAGCCCCCAAACTTACTTAGATCATAACACAGATAAAAATGAATATAAACATTCACAGTAGTATGCTGTTAAAATACTCCTATAATTTTGTTGATTACTCAGTATTTCTGTTACATTATAATTTAAGCAGAATTCTGGGGTTAGCCAGGGGAAGTCTGATTATTTATTATGAAACAAAATGCATTGTGTGGTTAGTGTACTTGTATACTTCTGTTCTCTCCCTCCCTCTCTCTCTCTTTCTTTCTTTTTTTGAGACAGGGTCTCGCTATGTAGTTCCGGCTGGTTTTGAACTCACTATAGAGGCCAGACTGTCCACAAACTCAAAGCGATCCTCTGCCTCAGTCTCCCAAGTACCAGGATTACAAGCATGCACCACCATGCTCAGCTATACTTTTTTTTATAAGCGTAGTTTACTTGTAAGTTTTTCTTAATAACTAGAAAGACTTATTTTATTGGCTGCTTTGGGTTAAGTTTTGGTTGAGTTTGCTCTGTACCAAGTCTGAATTACCTAGATTTGGGCAGGATGAATGAGCTCACATGATAGGTGAGCCTTATATGAGTCCCTTTTTTGCAGGTACCTTTGTCCTTTAAGAAAGCAGAAAAATGTATCATGCAGTGCCTTCTCTTTCATATTTGAAAACTAAGAAAATGCTAATCTTTCTTTTTTCCTTTCTAAAGCAAAGAGTAAACTTAGAAAAATTGGAAAACATTTCTGTTTCTAGCATGATGGTATTTGATAGGCTTAAATATAGAAATTGTTCACTTACCTCAAGTGATTCAACAAATTAAATATTATATCCATGTAAACATTCTCTGCTGTTTGAGTACCTCTGTCTTCTTTTGAGATGGAACCAGTAATATCAGACTAACCATTGTGTGTATTACTACTTCTTCCTCTTACAGCACATGGTGCTTTTAAGTTTGAACCTTGAAAAGATGCTGTTTAGTAATATGATTCTCATCATGACATACAAGGAGTTTTCAAATACGTTATGAGACTATGATTGCCTAAATTACAGCCTCTGTATGTAAACTAGAAAAGTCTTGAAAATACTGTGTGTTCTACTTGTTCTAATAGCCAGTGAAAGGGCTTATAGAAACTGTCATTTAGTTTGCTGTGTTTTCCGGGTTGGCCTCAAACTCCTGTGCTCAAGTAACGCTCCTGCCCCAGGCTTGCAGGTAGCAGGGACTATAGACATGTGTAACTGTACCTGGCAGCACTCTTTGGTATGTTTGTTTTTTGCTTTTGTTTTTTTGAGGCAGCTTTTCACTTTGTAGTATAGGCTGGCTTTAAATTCATTATGTAGCCCAGGCTGGCCTTGTACTCATAGTGATCCTCCTGCCTCAGCCTCAAAACTGCTAAGATTATAGGCTTGCACCACCACACCTTGTTATTTTAAACAAACTACATGTGTGCTTTCTATGTTTTAGTATATGCTAGAATTCTTTTTTAGGCAATAAGCAGATGTTCTTAATTTTTTATTTAAACATTTTAGTGGTACAAGTTTCCAACTTGACAGCATAGTTAATAATAATGTATTCCTAAAATTTTTGAGAGAGATCTTCTGGATTCTCATTCTACATGCAAAAAAGATAATTGTCAGGTGATAAATTTATTAGCTTGATTGCGGCAGTCATTCACAATGTATGCATTATATCACAATGCCAAATTGTAAACTTTAAGTACATACAGTTTTTTATTTGTCAGTTATACACAGTAAAGCTGGCCAAAAAAAAAAGAATCTATTTCCTGATGTTTGAGTAGTAAGTTCCATTTTGTAGATAGGTAATTTTGAATTTAGGTAATTACATGTTAGAGGTGGGCTTCGTGGTGCACGCCTGTATCTCAGCAATCAGGAGACTCATGCAGGAGGATTGCTGTGAGTTCAAGGCCAGCCAGTGCTACATAGTGAGTTCATGGCCATCCTGAACTACATGGCAAGACCCTCTCAAAACCAAAAGAAAATTATGTTAGAAAAGCATCTCATTCTGAATTTCATCCTTTGTAAATGACCACCAAGGCTGACTTTGTTGTTTTACTTTGCTATTATAACTCTTTATATCTCTTATCAAGTTATTAGTGCTTTGTAAAATTTAAAACAACAACAATACAGTATTTTATACCTAAAATGTACCAATAAACTTAATGGAAAAAACCTCAACAATAATAAAAGAAAATACACACATAGTAGTCTTTATCCAAAATACATGGGAGCAAAACAAAATTTGGGATTTTTTTCCCCAGATTTTAGAGTATTTGCATAGATTTTACTGGTTGAGCATCCCTAATCCAAAAATCTGAATGCACTCAAATCTGAAACTTTTTGGTGTACACATCAGCTTGTATTTTAAAAATAGGATGAGTCACACTGAGAGAGAAATTAGGGAAACAATTCCTTTTACAATAGCATACAAAAAAATGAAATATCTAGGAGTCAGTCTAACAAAGGAAGCAAAAGACCTCTAC
>NW_004624871.1:3350643-3389528 GCF_000247695.1 Heterocephalus glaber
TGATCTGGAAGTCTGGTTTTGAGACTTATTTGTGTGTTTTCTCATTTCGACTGGGCGGGGCAGGAGGGGTACTGTTGCCGCCCTTGTGGCTCACCTCCTCTGAGCTGGGAGAGGTGGAACAGGGGCCAGGAGTGGTGGTAGGGATGGTGGCTGGGAAGCCCCTTCCTCTGGGCCTGGAGCAGCTGGACAGAAGGCGGCCCAAAAGCCCTTTCCTCTGGGCTGGGAGTGGTGGGAGGGATGGTGGCCGAGAAGCCCCTTCCTCTGTACCAGGAGCAGTGGGATGGCGGCTCAGAAGCCCCTACCTCTGGGCCAGGAGGGGCGGGACGGAAGGCGACCCAAAAGCCCTTTCCTCTGGGCTCTCCCCTTCCTTTCTAACCTGCCCGGTATTGTCTGAATGTTTGTGTGCCCCTAAAATTAAAATGTTGACTTCTCAATTCCCCAAATAACAGTATTAAGAGAAAGTGTCTTTGGAAGGCGATTATATCATGAGGATTAGTCATCTATGAATGGAATTAAGTATCCTTTTTAAAAATAGGTCTTAGACCTCTTGCTACCTCTGCCATGTAAAGATACAATGAGAAGATCACCATCTATGAACTGGTGAGTGGTTCTTCACCAGACACCAAATCTGGTAACTCCTTGATCTTGGAATTTCCAGTCTCCAGAACTGAGAGAAATAAATGTCTGTTGTTTATCAGCCACCCACTTTATGGTTTTTTGTTATAGAGCCCAAACAGACTAAGGACACTGCTCTCAGATTGCTTCTTTTAAATCTCTTTGAATCTTCTTTCTTGCTCTTGAATCTAGACTATCTTCCTAATCTTGTTTTTACAAAACAGTTTTATTGAGCTATTATTGACGTAAAATAAAATACTTGTATATAAAATGTACATTTTAATGTGTTTTGACACGTGTACACTCAACCATAATTAAAATAATGAACATACTCATTAACCAGATTTTATGTATTAGAATATAACTGTGATCTTTTTTATTTTGAAATTACCATCCTTCCCACAATACATACATAAACTGTCTCCAAGCAGTAGCAATTAAAAATAATAATTTTTAACAAACAAAAATAACAATAACACAAATATAAATTAAAAAATTTTTTTTTCTTTTTTTGGTCCTGTGTATTGACTCAGGAGGTTGTGCATACTAAGCACAGCTCTGCCACTGGACTACACACCTAGATGACATAAACATAGATTTTTTTTTTCATTTTAATTGCATGATTTTATTAGTTTTGTAGGGCTGCCTTGTAACAAAGCACCACAAACTGACGACTGAAGGGAAGAGATATTTATAATTTCAAAGTTCTAAAGGGTATAAGTCCAAAATAAAAGTGTGAGGACCATGCTTCCTCCAAAACCTATAGGGATGAATCCTTTCTTGTTGGCCACTTCAGGTGATAGCCATCAGTCCCTGGCAATCCTTAGCTTATAGCTGCATCATTCTAGTCTCTACCTCTCTTGTCAAGGGCTTTTCCTCTTCATGTAAGAACATCCATTAGATTGGATGCCATCCTGATGACTTCACTGTTACTTTTTTATATCTGTAAAGACTATTTCCAAATAGAGTGCTAATATAGATGTGAGAAGCTCACAGTCACACCTATATTAGCACTATATATATCTGCTTTCTGCAACTATGCATTCAGCTAACTGTGGATCAAAATAGTTGGAAAAAATTACATCTGTAGTAAACATGTACAGACTTTGTTATTCTTTCTTTCTTTCTTTTTTTTTTTTTTTTCAGTACTGGGGATCAAACTCAGGACTTGGAAGGCAGGCACAGAGCCACTGAGCTAAATCCCTTGCCTATTATTATTTCTTAACTAATACAGTATAACAACTATATACCATTTACATTATATTAGGTATTAAGTAATCTACAGATGATTTAAAGTATAGTGGCAATATGCACAGGTTACATGTATACATGTACCATTTTATGTAAGGGACTTGAGTTGATTTTGGTGTCCTGGGGGAGTCCTGGAACCAATTCCTTTTTGCCTTTAATACAGATCAACACATAACAATATCCCAATCATATATTTAGTATATATTTCCACGCACCTTTACTGTCAGTGTTGTGTCATGTTTCCTCTAGATCTTCATTTTTTAAAAATAAAATATTACCTGGGTGCAGTCGCACATGCCTGTAATTCCAGCCCTTTGGAAGGTTGAGTCAGAAGGATCATGAGTTTGAGCCCAGCTTAGGCAACTCAGTGACTTAGCAAGACTATCTCAAAATAAAAAGTAAAGTTCTAGAGATGTAGCTCAGTGTTCAGTTTCTAGTACCTCAACCAGTAACAAAATAATAAAATAAAATATAATGCCAGGCTTGATGTTATGTGCCTGGAATCTCAACACTCAGGTGACTGAGGCAGGAGGATAGTGAATTTGAGGCCAGATAAGCAACTTAATGAGAACCTGTCAGTAAGTGAGTAAATGAAAGAATGAGTGAAAAATAAAATATTACAACTAAGGTAAGGCTGTCTTAGTATCTCTTTCACGGATATTATCATTCAGCTGTTGAATGGTATACATGTTATTTTGTATCTTGCCTTTCCCCTGAATATTATATTTTTTAATATTTATTTTGAAATAATTATTGGCATGAAGGAAAAGGAGGAAAGTGAAAGTAAAAAGGATCAATTGCTACAGGTATGTACCAGTTGCCAAGGATGAATGCATTTATTATGTACTGCAAATGTATACTAATAAAAAAGGGAAGAAACATTAAAATAGTTCCTTTATTTTGACTGCTGTATGCCATTTCATTATATATTTCATAATGAAATACATATATTTATGTATTTTAGTTTATCTATTTCTTGTTAATAACATCTTTTTTTCTAGTTGCTGTTACAAACCATACTTAGTGAATAACTTGTATTTTATACATAGGAATCAGTTTCTGAAGGGTGTAAGTGGAATTTCTGGCACACATTTTCACTTTTTCTACATTTTGGCTAATTATTCTCCAGAATGGCTACATTTATTTATATTTCCATTAACATTGTATAAGAGATCCCATTTCTCCTAATCTTTGCTAACACTTGATATTTTAGCAGGTAGATTCTTTTTGCAGATTTGATATATTTGAAAAGAATGACTGTTTTGTGTTGCTGGGTTATTTTGAGGAATAAATTAAGTTATAAAATGCTAGGTTCTAGTAATCATTCAGTTATTGATATCTTTCTCTTATGTCCCTTCCATCAGAATATATTTGATCTATGTTAAGATTAATTTATTCTTTTTTTTCTCCTAGATATTTTTAGTCTTTTTTCAAGTGAATCTGGGAGCTATGTTGTACGAGAAGAAATGGAAAGAATGCTCCATGTGGTGGATGGTAAAGTCCCAGATACACTCAGAAAATGTTTCTCAGAGGTATATTTAAAGATTTACATTTTATTCTTTCATCTTGACCCAGAGTATTAACTCTTATTTGTATTGTAATAAGTTTAGCTATGATGAATAGATGTTTATTTGCAGAGTATTCTTGGCATTTTCTCTTTCTTTTTTTTTTTTTGGTACCCGGGATCAAACTTGGGACCTTGTGCTTGCAAGGCAGGCGCTGGCTGGAACCACTGAGCTAAATCCCCGGCAATTCTTGGCATTTTTGATTAACATTTCAACTCTTTATGTACTGTGCTCAAAGGTCCATGACTTATTAGTGGTATATTTGTGAATCTGAACATTCTCTGTTCTGTAAAGGCAGCTGTTTATACTTACAATGAAACACACTCCAACACTGACAGTCTCCACTTCTTCAGGATCCTACGGGAATTGGCCTTGAGCCATTTTGTGACCAATCTTATGAAGGCCTATTTTGTTATAAATATCTAGGCTAAAATTTGTCATTTTTTTGTTTGCAAAGCTAATTTGTTCTTATTTTATCTTTAAAAGAGAATAGAAACAAACAGTGGGGAATATGCATCTTTAATGAACGAAATTCTTTTTTTCTTTTCTGAGGTCTGCTAATATGTGAAAAGTCCCTCAAGATGGTTTAAAAAAAAACTCTTTAGAAGCTTTAGATCTTTTCATGGAGCACTCATTGCTACCTGATTTCTTTTCTTTTTTTTTTTTTTGGTACCAGGGATCGAACTTGGGACCTTGCCCTTGTGAGGCAGGCGGTGGAACCACTGAGCTAAATCCCCGGCCCTGGAGTGTGTACTTTAATGGTACACTTGCCTAGTTTGTGCCAGGCCCTGACTTTGGTCCCCAGCACCACAAAAAAAAAAAAAATTAAAAGTGCAACATTGTAAATGAGCTAATGTTATCTGATTTTACTTTCTGATACATTTAGCAGCTCTAATTTCTGAATAATTTGTGATGATTGCATACAGATCCTTGATATCTACCTTATATATTTTAATATCAGTTTTATACCAAAATAAGATTATTCATACCTTCCACAAACAATGCTCCGTGTTGTTTTTTATTCCTGAGGAAAAAGTTGTAAAGAAAAACACTTCAGCTAAAAGATAGGAACCTAGATCCTAAGTTTATATAATATGAGTCTTTGCCTTTTCTAGCTTGTGATTTATTATTAACCTTTATAGCTGAAGTTACCAAGGAAATCCGCCTAGGAGTGGTGTTAGTTTTTTTTTTGGTACTTTGTTTTGTTTTGTTTTAGTTGTTGATTCTTAAAGTAGACATTCATATCTTAATCTATTCTTCAAACAAGTACCAGTTTCAGGTGTCTGTTTATTTTTTATTGCCTTTTCTGGTATTGGAATTATTTTTTTTCCTAGAAAAAACTTACGTCATTAGAATAATTTATAAAAAAAGATTTTCTTTTTTCTATTTTTTTTGAAGAAAAGATCCATGACTCAAAAACATAAAAAATCAAGGGTTGAGATGTAGCTGAGAAGATAGACAGCTTCAGTCTTCTGCACTGCAAAAAAAGTCCATTTTCACAGAATTTCAGTGACAGTTATGATCCCAAATAGACAGGTGGATTTCAAAGATTTCTTTGAAATATATCACTTATTAGTAAATACATCATGGAGTTAGCTGGACAGTGTATTGTGTGTTTTTTTTGTTTTTTGGTTTTTTTGGTACCGGAGATCAAACTCGGGTCCTTGTGCTTGCGAGGCAAGCGGCGGAACCACTGAGCTAAATCCCTGGCTGGGCAATGTTTTGTATAGTTTAGGGACAGGGATTTTGGAACCTGGACTACCTGAGTTCAGTCCTTTTTCTTCCACTCTGTAAGGCTGGGGAAAATTACTTAACCTTTTGGTATTTCAGTTTTGTCATGTGTAAAGTATTGATAATAATAGTGACCCCAAGTTAAGCCTAGAGGTTGAGGAAGGAAGAATGGAAGTTCAAGCCTAGCCCGAGCAGCTTAGTGACATAGTAACTGACTCAATCTCAAAATAAAAAATACCAAGAGCAGACATATAGCTTATTGTAAAGGTTCTGGTTTCAATCCCTGGAACCACAGTCAGTCAGTCAATCAAATTTTAAAATAATGATAATGTCTCCTAAAGAGTGTGCTTTGAAGGTTAAATTAATACATAAAATATTTAGAACAGGGCATGGGACATTGCAAACACTCAGTAGGTATTGTATGTGATGGTGGTAGAAGCAGCAACTTTCTTTTTTAGTGATACAGGTGCATCTTATAATTGATATTATCTTGGATTCACTAAAACCATCGAAACTGCCATATTTCAGTGAATCAAAGAAGCACCTTTATATAACACTCTGAGAAGTAAAAGCAAAACTTTTTTCCTACTCTACTGACTCACAATGCAGATCATTTCTATGACTTTTTTTGTTTTTTTTTTTTTTGAGATGAAGTCTTGCTCTGTACCCCAGGCTAGCCTTGAACTTGCAGCAATCCTCCTGCCTCACCCTCCAGAGTGCTGGTATTATAGGGGTCTGCTTCTGTGACTTCTGATGACCAAAATATATGGGAATTTTCCCCTAGGAGTAACCAATTCTGTGGCTGATTTTTCAGTAGACACCATCTGGGTATCTTCTAATTATGTTCAGTTCTGACACTATTTAAATAGTCCCACCAGACTGCACCCCACTCCACATGCTGTTTCTGAACATTTTGGTTATAAATTGGGGTTCCCACAACCACCTCCCCAGTTTCAGTTAATTTGCTAGTGAGCTTGCAGAGCTTTGGAAAATGCTTGTGTTTCTGGCTTATTGTAAGGGCATTACAAAGGATACAGATCAATAGCCAAATGCAAGAGGTGCTATTTTGGTTTAGATTCAAAATGTAGGGCTTTTGAAAGGTAATTTGATTATGGGGGTACTGTAGCTAATTTATTGTTAGGCAGAGTCTAGTTGGAACTGGCGAGTCACTGGAGGCATGGCCTGGAAGGGTTTATATTGCTCTCTGGCTTCTCCCTTCACTCACTCTCTTTCTTAGATGTCATGACACAAGCATTTCTTCCTCTGCTATGCCCCTCCAATGCCATTCTGCCTCAGAGCCAATCAATGTGGACAGTAACTGTCAGCTCAAATAAACCTCTCCTCCTTTAGGTTATGGGTGTCAGATATTGTGTCTCAGTAACTAATAAAGTGACTAAGACAGATGCATAGGGCAAGGTGGCAAGGAACTTCCATGCTTTTCTCTGTATGTGCCATGCTTGAGGAACCTTAATGTGTGTAGCTGTCTGAAGTCTCTTAGAAACCATCCTTTTATAATTGTTTGCTTCATGAGATGGGGTCTCACTATGTTGTCCAGCCTGGTCTCCAGCTTGTGGGATTGAATGGTTCTCCTTGTCTCAGCCTCTTAAGTAGCTAGGACTACAGGCATGTGCCACCACATCCAGCTTTCTTTTGGATTTTTTTTTAATAGAAGCTTTGTTACATAGTTACGATTATTTAAATCATTGGCCATTGGTGGTCAACTCAGCCTTCAGCCTCCTAGTCTCTTCAGAGGTTAGGGAATGGGCTAAAAAATCCCAACCTCTAATCATTCCTTGATTTTTCAGGTGATCAGACAATGACCATCTTGAAACTACTTAGAGGGTGTCAGTTATCCGTCAATTTAGTAGCATACAGAGACATATATTTTGGAGATCCCAAATAGTATAGGAGTTGTATGCAAGGAAAAGGGAAGACCAAATATATTTTTTATAATATCATAATCATTAAGAAAAAAGCTATTACTTATAATTGAAGAATGCTATTGATTTTAAGACTTATTCAAATGTCAGATATTAATTATAAAAGTGTACATCGGCCTTAGGAAATTTATATTGCTAAGCCTCTTTTAGAGAAATGTGGAGTAGAGTAAGAATACAGATAAAATCCTTAATCTTTAAATATGTTGTCAGTATCCTTTTGTATTGCTGCAACTAGTCTGAAGGCCATAGTGTTCCATTCAGAAAAACAAGACTGTCAGTGTTACCTTGATTGCATTGTTGTTAAATGTTCTGAAACTACCAGGCTAAGTGTATTGCTTTACTTAATAGGATGCTGCTAAACAGTGTGGAAGTTAAATCTACCATATCTCATCTAGATTAATAGTTATTTCTATCCTTTAATGTCTCTATTAGGATTAGAGCTCCTAGGCTCCTGAATGTCAATTTTCTTTGTATTTCCATGTGAGCTTTTTCTTTTTTTCTCATAGAAATATCTTAACCTTCATTAAACTTAGGATCTCTTGACCAAGCAAAGAGATTAATTTGGACAGCTATGTGATACTGTTTTATCATCCTGTATACTTTTTTCCTCCCAAGGTTTAGCAAGACAAATACTTGAAGAGAAAGTAAAGAAATAGAATACATTGCTTCTTTTTTTATTCTAGTGAACTCATGAATGCGTCCCTTCTGGGATCCTGATTGTCAGTCTAGGAGGACTCTTAGAAAGTTGTTTTAAATTTGCAAATGAAACTTAAATGTGTTTAATTTTGTTCAGATTTAAGTAAAAATATGCCAATTTAGACAGATTGTGAAGTGCTAGAGGAAGGAAAGTCAAGTGAAATTTTTGATTTATTAAATATATCTAAACAAAACTTGGCTTATGATCTGATGAACTTCAATGATCTGTTGAAATAATTTGTGGTTAGCACATAGATTTTATGCAGATGGAAGTTCTGAATTACCATTTTACCATCTTTTTACAATTGAGCAAAATCTCCGCCCTAAGTTATTTTTAAAAACAGATTATTTTCCCAATATATACTTTCATAATTACTTCTTTGTAGATAGTAGAGTAGTAAATGTCAGTTAATTTTGGGCTGTGTAGATTCCAAGTAAGATATCCTATAATTTAACAAAACTTCTCTCATTTTAATTTTAGGGTGAAAAGGTAAACTATGAAAAGTTTAGAAATTGGCTGCTTCTAAACAAAGATGCTTTTACCTTCTCCCGTTGGCTACTATCTGGAGGTGTATATGTTACCCTCACTGATGATAGTGATACTCCCACTTTCTACCAAACTCTGGCTGGAGTCACACATTGTAAGTATTGATATTACATTGTTTTTTGTTCACCTTTTAATAGAATTTCCTGATAATATCAGAATATGCTGATAAAGAAGAATTTTTGTGGTTTTTTTCTTGCAGTACATAATACAATGAAATGCTAGATCATGGAAAATATAACCCTCTATGAATTGTCCTTAACTAAGCTACATTAGTTTTCCAGGGCTGCTACAAATTATAATTCCTAAATGCAAACGAGAGAAATTTACTTTCTTACAGTTCCACTGGCTAAAGTCAGGGTATTATTAACAGGGCTGTTTTCACTCCAAAAGAGGAATCCATCCTTGCTTCTTCTGGATTTCAGTGAAAAGAGATCAAATACTATCAACCAAGACACAAAACACAGAAGAAAGAATATGTTGTTTTGCCTTTTTTAACCATTAAATGGGTTGAGGCAAGGAACTGGGTTGAAAATGTTTCAGTTACTGAAATTGTATATTGTTAAGTCTTGATTAATCTTGTTGTCTTTTGCTTTTCCTTTTTTATGGTATTAAGAGTGAAACCCAGGGCCTCCCATATACACTACCATGCATGTACTCCACCCCTAAGCTACATCCTCAGCCTAATTCCTAATTTTTAAACATTTTATTTCTTCAGAAATGAGCAGAATGTATATGTTGTTTTAGGATTATAAGACCAAATTCAGACCATAGAGAAAGGACCAAGATAAATCATGTTTGAATAAAGTGTAATATTTACATTCAGGCCAGGGATTTAGCTCAGTGGTTCCGGCGCCTGCCTCGCAAGCACAAGGTCCTGAGTTCGATCCCTGGTACCAAAAAAAAAATAAATAAATAACATTTACATTCGTAGTATATAAATGATCATATAAAAACAAACCATGTATTTAGTAGGAAAATGAATTATGATACTTATAAATTTAACAAACTACTGAAGGTTAAAAAGTTGTTCCTTCTGCTGGGGATGTAGCTCAGTGGTGCTCTGTGCCTGCCTGGCAAGCACAAGGTCCTGAGTTTGATTCCTGGTTCCAGAAAAAGAAAAAAAGTTGTTCCTTCTGAAACTTGATTTAGCTAAATAATATAACATACAGAAAACTGATTAGCATTAAGTTAAGGCACTGAAAGAATCAGTTTGCTTTAAATACAAAAGGAGTTATCCATCAGAACTAATAATTTCATGTCTTGCAATCCATGATAGCCATGGAAATAAGTAAGTAGTGTGTAGTAAAAGCCTGAGGAGATAGGAGGCAAGATCCAAAACCAAGGTGAATGTTTAAATTAGAAGTTTATTACAATAAAAGATACATTAATCCTCTCAAAGTACTCTCCCTTTTTTTTGGAAAACACTTATCCCATTGTTCTTGTCACTTTCTCAGGCGGTTCTGGAAGTTCCCTTTCTGTCTTTTCATGGCTGCCTCAATGTCCTGAATTGATTCAAAACATGTTCTGGCAATTCTGTCAAATAAAAACATTATAGTGAGTCCCCATGCACCTTATTCACTGCATCTGACACTGTGGAACTTCTAACTCTTCCCCAAAGTCAAAATGACCATTGGAGGTAAATGTTTTGGATTGAATTCATTACATCTAGGCAGCCATGATAGCACAACTAAAGGTAATCTCAGGAATTCCAGAACTGCTTCAGAAAGTGGCAAGAATGATGGGATAAGTGTGTTCAAAGAGAGGAGTACATATTTGGAGGGGAAATAATGGCAGTATGTCTTTTACTGTAATAAATTTTTAAAAATGTGAACATTCATATTATTAGCTTACAATTATGCTATATTTTCTCACATAACATTTTTTATTTGCTTAATACATTTTGGTTTTGGGGGTTTTTTTAGTGGTGGTGGTGGTGCACATGGAACTGGTAGCCTTGTGCATGTTAGGCAAATGCTCAACCACTTTACCTATATTTCAGCCTTTTTATTGAATTTTTGAATATCCCAAAATAAAAAAATGACTCACACTATAAGTCTATGATGGTATATTGATAGTTTAAGCTATTACTGAGCATTGGAATTATTTGGACAGAAAATTAAAAATCCAGGTTACTAGCTCTGTTGACAAAGATAGTGGTCTAGGGCACTCTACTTTAGAGACAACCAGGGTAATTTTAATGTAGATGGACTATGAACTGTATTTTGAGTCAGACAAGACTGCCTGTGCCACTTACTAATCATGTAGCTGTGGGTATTTGTTTAATCTCTTTGAACTTGTTTTTCCTCCCTTGGAAAATAGGGATATTGATACAGTTGACCTCATATTACCTGTTATAAGGGTTAAATGAGATTATGCCTTTTTAAAATGACTCCATCCTGTGCCTGGTATAGAGTATGTGTTTTACAGTTAGTATATCCTCTTGTGAACAGCTTGTGAATGACAGTGGGCTTTATCCCTCTGTCTCTGTGTAGTAATTGTGGATTAAGCAGTTTTCTAATACAGAGCTCTCCACGAGTACAAAATTTAACTTGCCTAGATATGTGGAATGAAGTATTTTTCTTACCAGTTTATTTGCTTTTATTTATAATTTATAGAAACAAAGAACCAAAAGTAAACAAGGTCAGTAGACAACTGAATTTTTACTGACTTCAGGAAGCAGCTACTTTCTTAAATGGCATTATCATGAAACTGTTATCACAAAGTCAGAATTACTGCTAAATTTCTTATAGAAATTCTGACATGTGCAGGTACATTCCAACAACAGATTTGTATTATCTATAAACTCAGCCTCTGCTACACTGTTGATGTCTTCATAGGTTCTTCAACTCAAACAATTTTTGGTACATTGAACTTTTCAAATGATGTGTTAGAAATGTGGAAACTCATAAGAAAAAGAGGGAATGTTATTAACTGATTTATAAGTAGACAGAAAATAAATATTTTTTAAAGCAAGCCAGTAACACCACTTCAGCTTGTGTAATGAGCCGAAGTATCCAGGGAAAACAAAAGGAATTATATTTTTTTACTTGTAAATAACATTTATATTAGAATGCAGATACCTTTTTCACATATAATTATAAAGTAAAATTTGAAGCCAAGTAAGTTGAAGACACTGCCGTATTCAGTCAAATTGTGAAGGCAGGCATGGTGATGCACATCTACAATCCCAACAGTCTGGGAGGCTGAGGCAGGAGGAAATCCAAATTGGAGCCTAGCCTGGCCCACTTAGTGACTTAGCAAGACCCAGTTTAAATAAATAAATAATCAAGTTTTGTTCTCTTACATGTAAATCACAAATGAAACTGTTTTCAATACAGAGTTAGGATAATTAACTTGATTTGTGCTAGATTTTAAAAATGTTTTGTGATGCTGAGGATTGAACCCAGGGCCTCACACATGCTAGGCAAGTACACTCCACTGAGCTACATCCCTGAGATTTTGTCATGGCAAGTACAATTTTCCAAAACTGCAAATCCTAGACTATTGTTATCTTATTCTTGTGTAAATTAAGAAACCAAATTCAATCGTTAGCCCATGGTTTAGTGAATCTTAGACCAGTTTTTAAGAATCTTGTTGTTATATTCTTCTCTTATAATTTCCTGTTTAAACATCTTTAAGATTAGAATTTATTAAAAAGTTTTCCCAGTATATGGTTCTGCCACCTGCCTTGCAAGGGCAAGGTCCTGAATTCGATCCTCGGTACCAGAAATAAAAAGTTTTCCCAGTATAAACAGGATTTTTAAATGGCAGTCTTTAAATTCATTTCTACTGGAGATGGACAGTTTGAAATAAGTTAGTGTAGCTATTATTACATTCTTTGTCTTCTCCCCCTCCACCTTTTCCCTATCCTCAACCTTTCCCCCTCCCCCAAATCCTAATCATTTTGTCCATAATTATTTAGCACACATAATGTTAGAGTTTGGAGAGACAGACCAAAACTCAAAATATATTTAGTTTCAATCAACTTTTCACAGTTTTAAATGTTTGTCCCATCTGCTTCCATAGTACATGAATAGCCCTAACCAAGCACAGACTGATAGTTCTGAGTCTTCAAAGACTGCCAGCCTTTGAAATGTCTGCATTGTGACTGAGTTGCCTACTAGTTGTAGGTTAAACTGTCATGTTTAATAAAGTAAAATTCCTTCTTTTCTACCTTTTATCTTCATTTTATGATATAAGTTCTTTTTTTTTTTGAAGTATGGTGTAAGTTCTATAAGTTAACATTTGCCTTGTTTTTGAATTAAAACATAACACATTTCTGTCTGGTTACTCTATCTTCCCTTCAGGTTCTTTTTTTTGAGACAGGGTCTCGCTATGTAGCCCAGGCTGGCTTCAAACTCATGGCAGTCCTCCTGCCTCAGCCTCTCAAGCACTGGGACTACAGGTGTGCACCACCATGCCTGGCTTTGCCTTCAGATTTAAAACATCATGCTTTATCTTTCCTTATAGTATCCTTCTGCCATACTCCTTTTTCTTTTCATGGTTGATCCTTTGATATTATAGTCTTCATTTACCTCTCTAAGTGTCACAACCTCGAGGGCCTCTTCATGTATGGGCTGTGAGAATACTTGATGTCTATTCCTTCATTGTACTTTCCATACTAGGTTAAAATGGCCGGTTTTAAAAATTCTGCTAGGCTCTCTATATATTTATGTTGTTCACAGTCATATCTATAGTTTTTAATTCAGTGTCAGTCATATAATAATACTTTTACTGAATATTTGCAGAATATTAAGTAGGTTTTTTTTACTTTTAAAAATTTAATTTCATTGGTAGATAATTGTATTGTGTATTATGTGATTTTTGACAATAGCTTCTGTGCTTTTCCCTTCAATATTTTGCATGATGAAAGGTTTGTATTCATTACATGCAGAATGAGCACTTTGTTGTAGTAAGTGCACTGTAAGGCACTATATAGTCCATGTGCATTATCTCAGTAAATCTTTGTGCCGTCTCTTGTGACATTTTTGTGACATTCATCTTATATCATTCTACAAATGAGAAACCAAGGCTATAGGAAGCTTAACTTTGCCAAGCTTGTTTGCCCATGCCTGTAATTCCAGCACTCTGGGTCTCACTTAGCTACTTACTGAGACCGTCTCAAAATTTAAAAAGGGCTGACGTGTAGCTCAGTGTAAAGGCCCCAAATTCAATCCTCAGAATTGAAGGGGAGAAAGAAAGGTTAAACTTGTTTAAGAATAGATGGCTCATAGGTGGCAAAATTTAGATATATGAAATCTATTTATATTATCATCTTGGGTCTTAGAGACAGTTTATTGATTCACAGTGATTTTATTTTTTAATCTTTTTTGAGTAGCCTGTAACTGCAGATAAAAGGAGTTAAAGTGGTAGTTGTGGTTGTGGTGAACTGTCTTTAGACTTATGTCAGACTATGTTGTAGATTCACTTTTTCTGATTTCCTTTTTTCCTTTGGTATCTTACAAATGATTGGGTTTTTTTTTTCATTTTTCTATTTTTGGGGAGGGGGCCGGTGCTGGTGATTGAACCCAAGGCCTTTGCACTGAACTATTTCCCCAGCCCATTTTTTTGGTGGACTATGGATTCTGAAGCAGTTAATGTCATATTTTTGGTGAATTTTATAGCAGTATAATTCATTTTGAGTATTATCTCTTCATATCTCACTGATGAAATTTATATTGCCCCAATCTATCTTAACATTTATCTCGTTTGAAAGTAGATGTATTTTTATGTTTCTTTCCAACATTTTACTTTACAGTGTTAAATAAAGCCTTCTTTTAATAGGAAAACAGATGTTTCTGTGATTCTTAGACTAAAACCTGCCTAGTAAATCTGTGTGTCTCACCTTCATTATCCTCTTATCTGTTAGTAATATGTAAGGCTTATAAGTAGATCTCAGGTCATTGTTTCTGAGAGCAGGTTGTTTCCTCAAAAATGTTAAAAGAACTGGGTTACTATATGAAGATACCTGAGTATTGTGCCTGACTTTTTGATGAGGGTCCCTTTCTGGCATTAAAGAGTTGTTTCTGCAGCTGGAGTCTTTGTGAGGTGAGGCTTGATTAGGATGGGCCAAAGTGCAGGCCAAGAACGATTTAGAATGTTGAGCTTATGGTGTGCTGCTGTCATGACCCAGAAAACATTATGTCAGTAGGTGGGTGATAAATTCATTCTTACTTAGCCAATGGAGTTTAAATTTGGATACTGATTTACCACTGCAAATAGAAACAGTAATTACTGGAATTACTGCCTTAAGTGAAAATAAGATTAGTTGAATTTCCTCTTTATAGCAATTCTGCTGCCAGTTTTTATAAAATGTTTGGTAATAAGTATTGTATATATAATTTACTTTAGCTTACTCTTCACAGATGTTTAATTAAAAATTTTATAGTGTCTATCCAAAAAATGAATAGATATATAAGTTTAAAAGTCAACCCTAAAGCATGGTTTTATTTGATGAGCATAACTAACCTGATCATTTTTTTCCAAGTGTGTTCTACTTGTCTTTCCAGATTTCTCCTCTAGCAAAGGAATTGTGTTTAAGATGATAAACATACTTTTCAAAGTTTAAGAAATATCATCATTAATGTAATTTTTCCATGTTCTACTGTACTGTTGTATAAGCACCAATTAGTCAGAAGTAATTATTGAATACCTATTATATACTTAATACCCAGAAATATAGAAAGAAGAACATGGTTTCTGTCAGGATTACTATATTCTACCTTTATTTCAGGTTCAGATTTTTTGAGTATGCCAATCCCTTACTTGAAAGAAAGTCTAGAACTTGAGAAAGTTAATTTTTTTCTAGAGAAAAGGAAACCTCTTTTTCTTCTTTCCATTCTTTCTTTCTCCTTCCTCCTCATAAATGGAGTGGACAGACATATTACCTAGGGAATAAGGGACAATAATGCAATCTCAATTTACATATCAGGCTCTTTGGTATTCTCCCTGTTGCTAAAATTTTAAAATGCTCTCTTCTTTTAAATAAATCCAGTTATGTGAATTTTGTTTTTTTTCTTTTACTTCTTTCTATATTGTGCGCACTGGTGATCAAACTCAGGGTTCTATGTATTCTGGGCAAGTACTCTCCCTATGAGTTCCACCCACAGCCTGAGTTCTGAGGATATTTAAAATAGATGCTTCAGTTAAAAAAAAAAAAAAAAGAAAGCAACATTCTTAAGTTGAAGTTCTGTATATTTTAAAAACTAGTGGGCTGGGGATTTAGCTCAGTGGTTCTGCCACCTGCCTCGCAAGCACAAGGTCCTGAGTTTGATCCCTGGTACAAAAAAACCCCAAAAACTAGTTCCTATTGCAGTGTAATTGGAGCTTTACAAATGTCTGATGAGGTTAAAATGTAGTGTATTTGTTAATTGGTTTAAAAAAACCTACACAACATAATATATATTTCTGTGAAAATTTTTGTTTGTTGGGCCGGGGATTTAGCTCAGTGGTTTTATCACCTACTGCACAAGCCAAGCGCGAGGACCCGAGTTCGATCACTGGTACCAAAAAAAAAAAAAAGATTTTTGTTTGTTGTATCATAGAGTTGCTGATGATCTACCGTTGACAGAGGAAACAGTCCTCCTCTATGGGCACATGGTCATCCTCTTCAACTGAGCAAGCAGCTTCAGGAGGGACCCACATGGAGCCATGAGGGAGGAAGGGGATCCCCACCTAGCCAGCCAGATTAGCCAAATCAGCGCTGGTGATCAGTGGGGTGACAGATGTCGCAGCCAGATCACCCTCACATCCTTTTTTGTTTTTTTGAGACAGAGTCTTACTATGTAGTTAAGCTGGCCTTGAACTCACTGTAGCCCAGGCTGGTCTTGAACTCATAGCCATCCTCCTGCCTCAGCCTCCTGAGTGTTGGGATTACAAGCATATGCCATCACGCCCTGTGGCAAAATCTTAAAAACAAGTTTATTCTGTTGATTGTTTAAAAATACAAACTAGGATTTGTTTTATTTTGTATAATAATTTGAGAAATCTTATAATATAGTGTAGATTATGGAATGAAAGTATTGAAAATCTTCCTGAACAACTTGGTGACATTCAGTTAAATTAAAGTACTATAATTAGTTATATAAAAATGTGTGACTATGTTTTGTTTTCTGTTTTCTTTTGAAGCTCTACATTTTCAGTGTTTTTCATGCAACAAAATATATTACTAGTATAATAAAAGCAACAAGTAATGGAAACAAAAGCTTATATTGTGAGTTACAAATTTTAAGCAGACTGGCAAAAAGTAGAATTATAATAATTGTTTTATGATGGTAGCATCAGTTGTGGTACAGATTTCTTTTGTATGTTTTATGTCCAATAATAAAATTGTAAAATCACTTTTATAATTAAATTTAAAGCAATTACAAGTGTATAAAAAAAGTGTATCAAAGACTTTGGAAATGACTTAACAGTTTCCACTACTCATGTTTTATTTCCCCTCTAATTACAATAATAAAGTAGCATTTCTAATTTGTAAGTTACAATTATATATTTATTTTCTTAATTGACAGGAATAATACAATTTAAAATTTATAAAATGTCACGATATGATTGCAAGTTATGCAGTTAGTTATCAAACTCTCTTGTGATACAAGAAACCTATGTGTGTTTTTGTTGAAAATGAAAATAGTATAAGCCAAAAACTTTATTGTCCACAATTTGCTTTTTAAATTTTAAGATTTTTTTTCTTAATTTTTTAATCTACAGAATACTTCTGACACCAGCTTACTGACGAATTTTGATTGATCTGACCACACAGATCCTTAGTACCACTGTCTTCCAAATAAGTTGTTTTCAATAGTAATTTGGTTTAGAATGAGTGGTATAGAATCAGATATAGTATTTGAGCTTTTGATGTCTTGGGAAATTTACTTTCTAGTGTTTAACATTTTATTTAATCCAAATAAATATATTTATAAAAATAAGCTATTTTATAGTCACTGGGCAAGCCGTGCTTGTACATGTACCTGTGGCAGCACTTCTCTGTTGGGAGCACTTTGATCCCTATGAGACATTGGGCAGTGTTTTAGAGATACTCTAGCTTTCACAACTTGGTGACTACTACCAATATCTAGTGGATAAGGCCCAGAGTGCTGCTAAATATACTGTAGTGAATGCAGTAGACAGCCTTTTACCTACACCCCCAAAAAATTATCTGATTCCAAATGTCAGTAGTGTCATCAGGGTTGAGAAACCTTGGTCTATAAGACAGAAAAAATGTTTGGTTTAGTGATTTCACTTGAGTGCAAATAAAATAACAGGTGCTAATTCCTTTGTTCCTTCCTAAGATTATAATGACATAGATAATGTACAGTACAGAAACCTAATAAAAATAATATTGATTTCCATATCTAACTTCTTTATAAGTTATCTTAAAACCTTAAGACATGGTTTATAATTACTTTCATGATTAGTTCCTTTTGAATGATGAAAGTGTGGATTAACTGTATTATTACTTTTGGAACCCTTTTCACAGCTTTTATAGATGGTTAAGAGGACTCTAGAGTGCCCAAATTAAGAACTCTGGGAGAGTATTCTGTAAGATGGAATCTAGGTAGAGTCATTGTACTTCTACAGTTACATATTGTCAGGACCTTTTTATTTTTTACTAGGGCAGAAATATATGTGATATAGACATACATATGAGAAACAGAAGCTCAACAAATTTTTATTTATTCATTAAACTTATTTATTGAATGATCAAACTGTGCCAGGTATTATCCTGAGTGTTACAATACAGTTATGAACAAAAGACATCAAAACCCTTGGCCTTGAGGAGCATATGTTCTAGTTGGGAGGTAATAAACAAGACAAGTAAATTACATTTATGAGACATTGATAAGTATTATTGAGCGGGGGAGGATAGAGGAATATGTATGATGAATGGAATAGTTTGGGTGATATGAGAAGGTGACATTTAAATAAAGACTAAATGAGTTGTGGGAGTAAGCCATGTAGATGTCAGGGAAGAGTGTTGAAAAGTTTTGAAGCAGCGTTTCTACAATGTTTTTCTTTTGAAATAATTTTTATTGAAATTGAACCTCTCCTGTTCCTTGCAAGTTGGCTGGCTGGTACTTGTTAATTGGTTATCTTTTTATTGTTTTCTAATTGTACATATTACCAGTTTTAATAGACAGGACTTAACCGGTCTTCTGGTTTCTGTTCTTGCTGCCCATTCTCAGTTTAGTAGTCAAGTGATTCTGTTATTAAATCACCTTACTCCTATGCTTCAGGCCTTCCGGTGGTTCAATATTTTCCTTAAAACTGAAGTCCTTACAATAGCCTGTGTAATCTGGTGTCCACAAACCTCTGACTTTATCTCTTTTGCTGTACTGTTATTATTCTTTCCCATTCCCCACCTTCTCTACTTTAGTCACTCGGATATTTTTCTTCCTTGAATTTGCCAGTCATACTCTCTTTTTGAGGCTTCTGTACTTGTTTTGTCTAAAAAAATTTCTTTCCTTTATATTTGTCCCTTTGCCTCCTTTAGGCTGTTCCTCATATGTCGTACTCTCAGTGTGATCTTCTGTAACTACTCTGTTTAAGGCCATGCTGTGCATCTCTAGGCCCTATTTGGGGCCATGTTATACCTCTGCATTTATTTAGATCTTTAATAATATTTGTAAAGTTTCTTTATGAAAAATCTCACTTATTTATTTTTGGACATCTGCATCTTGTGTGAGAGGTGCTATTCTTGATATACTTTTTCTTGCATATTTTTTATGTTATTGATATTATAAGAAAAAGCATTGATTTTTGTATATTTTTCATCCCAACAGATGTCAAACTCACTTATAATTTGTACAATGAATTCTCTTGAGTTTTTTATTCCTCTTGAGTTTTTTGATATATATTCTGCTTATATACAAGTAACATTGCTTATTTTTCCCCAATTATTCATATTTTTATGCTTTATTGCATTAGTGAGAATTTTCAGATTCATGTTAATAACTAGAGGGACAAATGTTCTGCTTCATTTTGGGAAATAGGAGAAAAAGACTTCCAGTCCTATTGTAGTAACATGAAATAACCTCATAAACCAAAAAACCTTGCTTTTCTTTAAAAGTGTATAGATGCAAGGAAATATTAAAAATCAAAGCAAAACTGAACTCTGGAGGGGTTCTTGCTAGGTGATTGAAGGATATGGTATACTTTCAGGATGATGGCCAGATGCTGAGATTGGAATGAGCCTGCCAGAGGACAGTCTTTGCTAGAATGGAGAGAGAGCAGCCAAACTTTTAGAGAAACCTGTCATATTTGAATCTGATGAAGTCTCAAATCAAAGATTATCTTCTCTACCTAGTAATTCTGTCATATAGAAATTTTGCAGAGACTGGAGGGAGACTGAAAGTAAAAAGAAATCTTTTTTTTTTTTTTTTTTGGTACCGGGGATTGAAAACTTGGGTCCT
Source organism: Heterocephalus glaber (assembly GCF_000247695.1). The sequence goes on from NW_004624871.1 coordinate 3,370,400, forward strand.
TGTGCTTGCATAGCAGGTGGTGAAACCTCTGAGCTAAATCCCCAGCCGTAAAAAGAAATCTTAAGACAATAAAAAGGATCGCTGGTTGCCCAGGGGCTAATGAGGATGAAGGAACAAATAGGAAAGACACAGAAGAGTCTTAGGGAAGTGAAATTACTCTTTGTGATACTACAATATAATGTATAATACCATTATACATTTGTGCAAACCTATAGAATATACAACACCAAGAGTGAACCCTATGTAAATTATGGACTTTGAGTGAAAATCATGTGTCAATGTAGGCTCTTCAGTTGTGACAAATGCACCACTCTGGTGGGAGGTGTTGACAAGTGAAGAAACTATGAGAGTAAGAGCATATGGAAAATCTCTGTATCTTTTGCTCAGTTTTTTTATTAACCCAAAAAATGCTCTTAAATAAAAGTCTGAGTATTTGTGTAGGGGGTGGATATCTGACATTCTTGCAGTTTCAAGGCTTCACGGTTGCAAAGTGTTCAATCTGAGTCTCTCAGTGGTGTCCCATGGCTCAGTGGTTCTGAAGTCCTGTTGTTTTGTGGTTTTTTACACTCTTGATGTCTTGCAGTTTGCAATTTCAAAGTCTATAACACAAGGACGGTCAAACATTTTTTTTAAAGAGGCAGATACTAATTATTTCAGGCTTGTGTGCCTTTGGACTCTGTTGCAGTTACCCAGTTCTGTTATTAGAACCTCAGTGACTTATAATGCAATACCAAACATACGTGTGAGTGGGGTCTCAGAAAAAGGTAGAAAAAATATTGGAAATAATAATAGCAAAAAATTTCTAAATTGGTGAAAATGAATCTCTCAGATCCAACCATACCAAGCAAGTCACAAATAGCTGATAAAATCTCATCATTAGGGATGTAACTTAGTGATAGAGAACCTGCCTAACATGCACAAGGACCTAGATTTAACATCCCAGCACCACAAAAGAGAGAACTAAACTCTGTTCTTAATTCAGTGAAATCTTTCTCATTAGTTTCCTTACTCTTGACTAAGATCTGGAAAGTGACTACAGGCAGAAAATCAGAGCAGTGGAAATGTTCACCTCGCTCATTTCCTTCATCTCAGGAATCACAATTCTGTATTGCCTGTTCTCTAATTCTAGAAACAGTGATTTTATATACAGTGGACCCTTGACTTATAACCAGTCTGACATGCGAGCAACTTGGGTTATGACTGGAATTTTAGTTTTAACTTACAACCAAAGTTTTGAGTTATGACCCAAATGCTGGCCACTTTTGTGCTAGTAAACAAAGGCTCATGATGCCAGAAAAGCATATATAAGCATATGTAAGCATCAGTCTGAGCCCAGATGTACGTGTTTGTGGACATGATTTCAGTCAGTGCTTTATATAATCGCCATGATTACTGCTATCAGAATGACCCCCAAAAAGCTAGAAAAGAAGCTAAGGGAGGGAGGAAAGGTAAAGAAAGCAATCACAATCGAAAAGAAGAAGGAAATTGCTGAGAAATGAGAGTGCTGTTTATGTGACCAGTCTTGTTAATATCTACCACCTCAACAATCTTACAGAGAAAAGATTTATGTAAAGAAACTAGTGCTGCTGAAGGTGTTACTCAAATTAGTAAGTCAGTATTAACAGTGTGAGATGAGGCAGGAAGGCTTTTATTACTGTGGATAAATGAAAGGCAGATGGCACATTATAGCCTGAGTCTCCAATTTGTGAAAAATCTAGGGCTTTATATGCAACTCTCATAAAGGACAATCCATCAATGAGTGATAATAGTGAAACATTTCATGCCAGTAAGGGGTGGTTTCATAATTTTAAAGTGAGAACTGGGGTTCATAGCATAACTAGGCATGGTGAAGCAGCCGGTGCTGATAAAAGGGCTGCTGAAAATTACATACACCACTTCAAAATGATGACACAGAAATGGCTTTTGCTCTCATCAAGTTTTCAGCTGTGATGAAACTGGCCTTTTCTGGAAGAAAATGCCCAGGAGAACATATCTTACCCAGGAAGAGAAGAAAATGGCAGACCACAAGCCTGTGAAGGATAGGGTAACCTTATTGCTATTTGCCAATGCAAGTGGTAACCTCAAGATAAAGCCCCTTTTGATTTATCACTCTGAGACCCCTGGAGTGTTCAGAAAACATAAAGTCATGAAGAGTAGGCTAGGGGTCATGTGGAGATTAACACAAAAGCCTGAGTAATAAGAATACTTTTTCTTGAGTGGATCAGGGAGGCTTTCTGTCCTACTGTTAAGAAATATCTGAAGGACAAAGGTTTACCATCCAAGTCTCTCTTCATTGTGGACAATGCTCTTTCTCATCCATGAAATTTGGAAGAATTGGCTGAAGAATTCCCATGGTTCCTTTGATCTAATACAACTCTTCTACTGCAGCCTGTGGGCCAGCAGGTTATAGTTAATTTAAAGACGATATACACCAAGGAACTGTTCCTAAAGTGCTTCCAGATGATCTCAGATACAGATTTAACCCTTAAAAGGTTTTGGAAGGAACATTACAACATCCTTTCCTGTGTGAGGTTAATTGAGAAGTCCCAGGCCAATGTCTCTGTAAGGACACCGAGATCTGCCTAGAAGAAAGTGTGGCCTAAAATTATACAGGAGAGAGACTGAAGGCTGTGTAGAGGATCCTGAGCCTTCAATTTACACTGTGGTTGATAACATTGTCACTATAGCAGAGTCCATAGGGTTCCAGGTAGACTGTGGTGATGTTGAGCAACTGGGGGAGGAACACTACTCAGAAATTGTCTACAGAGGAACTTCAGCAACTTCTGGCTGAGCAGCAGAGAATGGCAGCTGAGGAGCTTTCTGACGAGGAGGGGGAGCATCAACAATCAGTGCAGCAAAGTTCTGAAATAAAGGAAAGCCTGAAAAAATGGACAGAGCTACAAACGTGTAGAAAAGACCCACCCAGACAGAAAAAGCCAATTGTTGCATTCACTTGGTTAATGACAATGTCATGTCATACTACTGAACGATGTTAAAAAACAGAAATAGACAACCTTAGACCAGTTTTTAGTTCTGAAAAGGTTGAGACCTAGTGAGCCAGAAGCAGGTCCTAGTGGGCTATAGACTCTCCTGGGGAGAGAAAGGATACCAGAGAGCCAGATTCCTGATGTTCTTACGGAAGGGGTCTCTCCTTCCAAACAATAACCACCTTCCATTTCATCCCTCCTTCCTGCAAGCCAATGATGTCACCTTGAATGGTGAGTACAGTATGAAATTATTGTTTCTGGTAAACTAGGCACATTTTATAACTTTTGGTGAATACACTAGGAAAATTATTGGTGTTTCTAGTAAATTATGCACATTATACAACCACTTTTTATTATGGAAAGGTTAGTTAAGGGGTGCTTTGAGAAGTTCAGAATGCATTATAGTTATTTCTATTATATCTTATGAGAAAAATAGTCTTGACTTAACAACCAACTTGAGTTACAGCCAGCCCTCGTGAACAAATTGAGTTTATAAGTCAAGGGTCCACTGTATTTTGTTCATTTTCCTAGTTATTTATGGCAAGGGGGGCAAATCTGGTGCTAGTTACTTGATGATGGCTAGAAAGGGTCATTCCCAGGATTATATTTTAATAGTATCACTTTGTTTGCCTTGTTGAGACTAAATATCTTGTGTGTTCTTTCCAAATTTCACTTTAATTCTTTGAAAGAGAAAAATACATATAAAATGTGACTGTGGTTAAAGCTTATCTAAATTTTTAATACACCTTCTGATGAATGAAGAGGGATGTTTATACTTTCATGATTCTACTATTATCTAACACATCATCAATCCTATTCCACCTCCTCAATCATTGATTGACTTGTTACTTGTCCTCTACCCTCTGTTTTTCCATTTATTGAGTAAGTATTGAGTGTGTAAGTTACCATATTGACAAGATAAATCAGACCTGGGACCTGCTCTTGTAATGTTTGCTGTCTACTCAAGAAAAAGGATGTACATAGAAACTTTAAATCCAAGATGGAGTTTGAAAATTAGCAAAGATGCTGGGCGTGGTGGTGCACACCTTCAATCCTAGCACTTGAGGTGAAATTTGTTCAAGGCCAATGTGGATTACACAGATCCTGCCTTGGGGAAAAACAAAAGCAAAAGGATATCTTTATCTATGTATCTGTATCTCCTTAGAAGGTATATTATCTGGATGAACTAACTGCTGAGAACAGCATTCTGAGGTTTTCTACACAATTTTTTTTTTTTTTGGTACTGGGGATCGAACTCTGGTCCTTGCACTTGTGGGGCAGGCGTCGAAACCACTGAGCTAAATCCCCATCCCGCATTCTGAGATTTTATAATTGATTTTACTCACAGTGGAGGAGTCTGACATCATTGATCTGGAGAAACGCTATTGGTTGCTGAAGGCTCAGTCCCGTACTGGACGATTTGATTTAGAGACCTTTGGCCCACTTGTTTCACCACCTATACGTCCATCTCTAAGTGAAGGTAAGAATCATTCCATTTTCTACAAATGTTCATTGGTAAATAAACACTCAAGCCCATTGCTTATTTGTAACTGACACATCTTAACTTTAAAAGGTCATATTTCCAACCAGGTTTGGTAGTGCACACTTGTAATCCCAGCACTCTGGTAGGCTGAGGCAGGAGGATTCCAAGTTAAAGCCCCAGGCTGGACAATTTAGTGAGACCCCTTTTCAAAATAAAAAATATAAAAGGGATAGGGATGTAGCTCAGTGTGAAGGCCTTGGATTTAATCCCCAGTACCACCCAAAAAAGTCATATTCCGGTAGGCTTGCAAGTTTTTTTCAATTAGTGTAGTGGAGAAAAATTAAAATGGAAATTAGAATTACAGTGTTGAGCTTCATATTCTACCCGTGTAATCATTCATAAATCAGTTTAATCAGTTTAGCTCATTGTACCTGAATATCCTCCTTATAAATGAGTTTGACCAAGTCGGTGGTTAGGAGAGTGTGCCCTAATGGGGTCTGTTAGCAGGTGGTATACACAGACAGGGCTGGTGTGCACTGAATGGACGGAGCTCCAGATTTTCATACATGACCTCACTTCTTCCTCAGCTAGGGTGGCTCTTTTTCTTTCCCCCCCGGTAAGATTTTATCACCATATCCCTGTCCCCCAAAGAGTAAAGAACTATCACTTTTTTTTTTTTTTGAGACCGTCATGCCATGTAGTCCAGGCTGCCCTTGAACTCATGATCTTCCTGCCTCAGTCTCTTGGGTCTTGGGCTTACAGACATGTACCACCAGGTCTGGTGGCTTTTTTGTTTTTGTTTTAATAGTACAAAGACTAAGTGTGGATGGTATCATAAAGATCATATTTGGAATCTGAATGCTTGGGTTCTGCTTCTGGTTATGAAGTTTTATTTTTTTGCTTTGTTTTGTGGTGATGGGGATTAAACCCAGCGCCTTACAGATGCTAGGCAAGTGCTATGCCATTGAGCTACAGTCACAGCCTGGTTATAAAGTTTGGTGTGTTTGGCTTTTGCAGTACTCAAGATTGAACTCAGAGAGTACGGAGTTTTTTTTTTTTTTTTGAAAAGTCTAAGTTCCCCAGACTAACCTCATACTGCAGTCCTACTGTCTCAGCTTCCTGTATAGCTGGGGATACAGGTGTATGCCCCCAGATTCAGCTCTGATTATAAAGTTTTTCACCTTTTGGTAAATTACTGAGCTTTAGTTTTCTATTCTTTAAACATAAGACACTGAATTAGATTCTTAGAAATTCTCTGTATTTTTTCAGATTCCTAGGATACTTCAGAAATACTTGTTAAGGGAGCCACAGCAGGTAGCACTCTGGGTTTCTACTTCAACCATGCAATTATATTTGCATTTTTTTAGAGTTGGAAATTGATAATATCATTTTCATTTTAAAACAAAATTGTTTCATTTCTATTTTTTAAGAAAAAGTTTAAAAAACAGGATTACATTATGAATTCCTTCTCATTCCTGAAATTTAAAATATTCACATATGGCCGGGGATTTAGCTTAGTGGTTCTGCTGCCTGCCTCACCAGCGCAAGGTCCCAAGTTCGATCCCTGGTACCAAAAATAAATAAATAAATAAATAAATAATATAAAATATTCACATATGAAAGATTAAATAGTACAAAGTACACTGTAGTAGAGGATCTCTTATAGTGTAGTTCCCTTTGCTTTATGAAGAAGCTTATTAATGATACCATAGGTGTGTCTTTGGGTATTCAAAGTGATCCAACTTTTTTTTCCTCTCATTTTTTACTTTTTCTTTTTACTGTTACTATAATTTATGACTCTTCTTGATTCTAATTTTGTCAAATTTTTTTTTTTTTTTGAAACAGAGTCTCACTATTTAATTCAGTCTGACCTTGAACTCACTATGTAGTCCAGGTTGGCCTTGAACTCACAGGGATCCTTCTGCCTCAGCCTCCTGAGTCCTGGAATTATAGGTGCATGTCACCATCCCTGACTTATTTGCCAACTTAAAAAATATATAGGCATATATTAAGCCATTATAATTGATACCAGAGGTGCATACTGACATAACCAAACACTAACAGATTCTATTTTCTGCTAGGATCATAAGTTTCAATTGTAATTTTACCAAGAGAGGAAAAGTACTTTCTGAGACATTGGGAGCTGGTGATAAACTTTTTAAATTTTTTAATTCAGCCAGTTTGTGGGATATAGTAAGTCCCCTTTTCATAAACATGTCAGTACTAACATTAGGAAGTTTGTTGGCTGTGACTTATGCTGTCTTTTTCTATTTTTTAGGCTTATTTAATGCTTTCGATGAAAATCGTGATAATCACATAGATTTTAAGGAGATATCTTGTGGGTTATCAGCCTGTTGCAGGGGGCCCTTGGCTGAAAGACAAAAATGTAAGTGTGTTGAACTGTCAGTAAAATTGCAAGTTATATACCTTTCATCCATGTAGAGCCATCTGTAGGTTAAGGCTTGAGTGTTCATAATGTCAGGTTGTCAAATACTAATCCCATGTTGGGGTTTATTAAGGTTGATAAAACCTTATCTATTCTTTTTTTTTAGTTGAGAGTAGCTTGGGATCCTTGTTGTTAATAACTGGGTGAAGAATTTGTAATTCATGATGATGAAAATTTTTAGCAGTTGGGAAATATTTACTGTTAGTTTATATAGAGAATTTAGTCTTGCATAATTTGAAGTATAACTCAATTTCTTTTGGTTGTACACATTAATGTTTTATTGGCAAAATGAAATTTATAATCAGTACAGTTTTATTAAATTCTAAAATGGTCTTTTAAACCTAGCTAAAATGTTGTTATAGCATAATTTATAAGCATAAATATATTGCATTATTAAATCTTAACCATAGTTGAGAAAATGCAGTTTACATTTAATTGGAATCTAACTCAAATATATTTACTAGGATCATTGTTTCTAAAATAGAGCTTCACAAATGTTGCCTGTTTTGGAGGTTTTATTTAATATTTTGATCTTAGTAATGTACTATGATACACTATTGATGCAAGTATTCTATTATGGAGGCATATGAAATACATCATTTTTAATCTAAATCTTAAAAATTCAGATTCCCCTTTTGTTTCTCATTAATATACTGTCGTTCAAAGCTGGCTTTGTAATAAAATGATTTATTTTCCTTAAAACTTAATATTAAATAAGGAGGCTGAAATCTCTTCTCATTTGAGGTTAATTATTGCATTTAAAAGTTAAAGTTTTAAAAATTTCTTTATTAAAGAGGTAAAGTAGAAGCAGCTTATCTTTCCATCAGCTTGTTGTTACCAGTTCTGAATGTAAATGTCATAACTTTAGGTATATATGAAACAACTCTGCAATGGTTAGTTTTGAGTAGTAGAAATTAACTCAAAGGAGTTGAGAATATCGCTCAGTGAAAGAGCACTTGCCTAGCATGTCCAAGGCCCTAGATTCCCTGGATTCAGTCCTCAGTACAGGAAGAGAGGAAGGGAAGAAAGGGTGGAGGGACTGGTTGAGATCCTCCTCAAAATAAGGGATTATAATATTGTACAATAACAGACTTTTAAAAATTTATAAGTAAATTAACTCTGGTGGATATAAAGGTCTCCCCAAACCTGGATATTGACTTAGTAATAGATTCATGAAATCTATGCAGGAAGTCCTACAAGTTCCAAAAAAATGCAATAATACAGTATAGTCTGCTCCTGCTGAAAACTGCTCAAAATGGAAAAAAACAATATAAAAATAATTTCCTACTATAAGATTTTCTTTTCATTAGTTTGCTTCAAGGTATTTGATGTTGACCGTGATGGCGTTCTCTCCAGGGTTGAACTGAGAGACATGGTGGTTGCACTTTTAGAGGTCTGGAAGGACAACCGTACTGATGATATCCCTGTAAGTTTTTTGTTGTTTTTTTTTTGGTATCGGGGATCAAATTCCGGTCCTTGTGCTTGTGCAGCAGGCGGTGAAACCACTGAGCTAAATCCCTGGCCCCATCCCTGTAAGTTTTGATTGCTTATGTTTTATGACATATAAATTTTGAATATGAAAATGGAGCAAATAATTTAAAACCAAGAAAAGAATTTATTACTGCTTTTAGTTGCTGCATTATGCTACTCAAAATATACCTAATGATGCAAAATTGTTTAGAGAGTTTACTTAGAAAAATTTAACAAACTAAACATACCGTGTAAAGTAAGAACAAAGGAAAATTTTCTTAATTTTTAAAGCAATATTGAAATCTATTTATGGTAATTTTAAAATATTTTACCAACATACAGTGTACTATAGCTACTGAATAATAAAATAAAAATTATATCCACTAATTATTTTCTAATTACTCATTTGGATTGTTTTAAAAGGAACTATGTATGGATCTCTCTCACATTGTAGAAGGCATATTGAGTGCACATGACACCACAAAGGTGAGTCTAGCTATGACTAACTTATCTTTTTCTAAAAATACTATGGACTCTAAGTTGAAATATATAGCTTGTATACATGCTCAAATAACTTCTGCATCATCCCCACCAAGTCAATATCTGAAACTGTGGTTAAAATACTGCCACATTATCTCTAAAGATAGTTCATTCCATCTTAAAACAACTCTATGAACTCGAATAAAAGAATTAAGTAGACATAGCCCTTGAGATCTATAGTTAATAATCTTTCTTCTATTTGAATAAGTTATGGTGATGCAAACATATTGAGCAAAAGAAGCCAAACATAAAACAATGCATACTGTATGATTCCATTTATGTTGAGAATAGAAGCAAACTCAACATAGCAATAGAAATTGGAATCATGATTTCAAGAGTAGGTGGATTAATGGTGTCCACATTGATATCATTGTCTTCATATTTCACTATGGTTTCCCTGTCTGTTCAAAATGCTAACTGCTGTAAAACTAAAAGGAATTTGTACTGGCTGTTAATTTTGTCATTGATGCAAAATCATTAACAATTATTACTTCAAGGAAAAAAGTAGCATTTTGAAATGTAGCTTCTTTTCATTATAGTTTCTCTCTGTTACATCCTGGAATTTCAGTCCTTGATGGTTCAGTGTAAAACTAAACCGTGGGTTGAAATCAGAACATATTTATACCTTAGAGTCTGTTAGATTATATAGCATTTATATAATTTTTGCTGCCTGTAGCTGAGGTGTATGGTGTTGTGGAACTTGCAGATCTCCTTTTCTTTTTAATGTTAAATCAAGATTTTTCTAAATTTCACAAATGCTTATTATCTTCAACATGCTATGTACAAAACTATTTGCATTTCAACATCTAGATAGTGTTTCATTATGAATATACTATGACTTATTCTTTGGTCTTTTACAACCAGTGCTTGCCTAGTATGTGCAAGACCCTGAGGTTCAATCTTCAGTACCACCACCCCCATGTTGAAGTTGAAAAGGCATAATCCAGAAAATTTGCTTTTTTATTTCAAAATTAGTAAATATTTCATTTTCCCCACTCACTGCCTTTCATGATTTTTCCTAAGTAACTTAAAACAGAAATAATTCCCAAGTCTTACTGGAGAAGAAAGATGGTTGATAAGTGCTTTGTTACACCGACTGCTTGAACAAAATTACAGATAGAATTTATGTAAACATTGTCACTTGTAAATTTATGCTAGCTGGAGTACTTTTCAGATGAACACATAGCATCTCCTATAAGTTATTGCTTTGTTTCCCAGAACATAGTAAGTTTAATAAGCCAGCCTTATTTAAATGTTATTAAAAAATAAGGCTTTTAATGTGAAAATCTTTTTTAATATCTCAGATGGGCCATCTTACGCTGGAAGATTATCAGATCTGGAGTGTGAAAAATGTTCTTGCCAATGAATTTTTGAATCTCCTCTTCCAGGTATGTTAAGATAAATGATAGGAATAGTAAGGAGTAGTACCAATAGTTCTTACATCTTTTCCATTATATAATAGCTTGAGTTGTTACATGTAGACTGCAAAACTGTGTGTTATGTAAAAACGGAACCATGTTATCCCATATACTCCATGAAAGTTGATAAGATAGAGTATGAAATGTCTGCTGCCCCTTCTCAGAATCATAATGTGGGAGATTGGAAAGCAGAATTTGGATGATACTGTTTGTTTATCTTATATTTCATGCCTGGACAGCATACATATAGAGAATAATACTGCTTACAAATGCCATCATAATTTGTTATTTTTCCTCATTGTCTCCCCACCCTCAAGAGCTAGAGATTGAACCCAGGGCCTCCTGTATACTAGGCAAGCATTAAGGCCTTCCTGATAAGGCATTGTGATCAGGAAAGAGGAAGAATAAGTAGATACTTGTAAATTTTTCAGAGTATACAATGTCTCAAGCTAGGAAATCATCTGGATCATCTTAGCTGTGATGCAAGCTGTTTCCTTTTTTTTTTGGTACCGGGGATCGAACTCGGGACCTTGCGCTTTCAAGGCAGGCAGCGGAACCACTGAGCTAAATCCCCGGCCCTGATGCAAGCTGTTTCTTGAGCTTTATTCTTTGGAAGGTCCAAGAAAGATTGAGGGGAAATGAGGGAAGGAGGGAAAGGAGAGAGGGAACAATAAGAAGGATGTTAGGTAGGCTACCGTGAGTGAATATTAAGTTATTGACCTTGCCAGATTTTAACTTTTTCTACTGAAACTAGCATTCTCACTCTGCTTTTTATATATCTTACATTTTTCTATTTTAATACCTCATATTTAAGTTTATTTATTAAGTTTATTTATTTTAGTTTCTTTTTATTTTGCTTTGCTTTATTTTTTTTTTTTTTTTTTGCTTTTCTGTAAAAGCTCCCCTGTGAAGGTCAGAATGGTTTGGAAGGTTTATGTCTATCATGATCTTCCATTCGGAATAAAGAATAACTTCTGCAAGACAGCTGTGTTGAAGTAAATGAAGTTGGTCTCTTCTTGACAGCTAATGACTAAAAGTTGTATATTTAAAACACAATCTGATAGGCTTATAATATCCATTTATATCAATCAGTTATATTCATCTGGGATTCAAGTTGATGGCTTTATAAAATATATATGAAAATAAATCACTGCTGTAAACAGAACTGACTTCCTTGGTAACATGAAAATTAGTCAACTATTTTTCACCTTATTTGAAGTAATATCTTCAGTAGTAGATTCTATAGGCTCTTATACTATTGCTTATTTTAAGGTTACTTATATCTCATTCAGTATATAAACATTATAACACATTGTATTTGAGTCATCATGTAGCTGTCATATAGTAAAGCATTTTGATTTTGGGTATTGCCTTCCCTATTTTCTCGTTCTTTTTTTTTTTTTTTTTTTTGGTACCGGGGATCAAACTCGGGTCCTTGCGTTTGCGAGGCAGGCGCCGGAACCACTGAGCTAAATCCTTGGCCCTATTTTCTCATTCTTATCAGGAATTTGGAATAGCACTATTTTTCTATGACTCTTATAAACAAGTATATACTTGAGATTTGCGTGTGTGTGTGTGTGTGTTTGTGTGTGTTTCTAACATTTCATTATGAAAAACAGTGATTTTTGGAGGGGGGACATCTATAATCAATTTCCTACATAAATTTTATTATTACATTTACTATACTTGCTTTATCTCTGTTCAGATATTCTTTTAAAATTATACATTCAATTAAAATATGAGTAACCAGATGTTATATTGTCGGTCTTTAGCTTAAAATTGCTAGACATAGCTAATAAGTTTGGTGATACAGTATTGAATTATGCTTTTGTTTTTTCCAGAAATCACTCTTGGCTGAGTGTTTTGAGTTGTGAAATGTCGCGTATATTGGTTGAGAATTTGGCTTAGCAGTAGAGCACTTGCCTGCATGCACAAAGGCCTGGGTTTGATTCCCAGCACCACCAAAAAGGGGCAAATTTAAATCTAGTATGTACAAGTGTCAATAGAATTGTTCTGAAAGACTCCTGATATACTATCTTTCATTTTCATTACTTTTTTTTGCACAGGAACCATGCCAAATATGATAAGAGTTTTCTCTCTTATATCTCAAAAATATCAAATGTTTATGTTCTGCCAGCTATGTGCAGTGGTACATGCCTGTATTCCCAGCTACTTAAGAGACTGAGGCAGTACATCATTTTTTTTTTTTCCCGGTACCACGGATTGAACTCAGGACCTTGCACTTGCAAGGCAGGTGCAGTGCCACTGAGCTAAATTCCCAGCCCAGGTGCATCTCTTGAACTCAGGACATCAGGGCCAGTCTGAGCAACATCATGAGACCTTATCTCTTAAAAAAAAATAATATGCTGGACAGAGTAATGGTCTTTTTATCCCCCAGATATGCAGGCCGTAATCCTCAGAACTTATGAATAATATTATATTATTTGTCAAAATGGCTGTGCAGGTATAGCAAGTTAGAGACTCAGAGATAGGTTATTCAGAGGAGTCTAAATGTAATCCACCATGCATCCTTAAAAGTGTAGAACCTCTTTTTTCTTTTTTTGTTTTTGTTTTTTGTTTTTGTTTTCCGGTACCAGGGATCGCACTCAGGACCTTGCGCTTGCTAGGCAGGCATGGCACCACTGAGCTACATCCCCAGCCCTGAGAACCTTTTTTTTCTAAAGGAGAGAGAACACATTAGCAGAAGGGTCATAAGATACCGAGTTTGATGATGGAATAAAGGGGCTTAAGCAAAAGAATGTATGGCCACGAGAAGCTAGATACGTCAAAAGATTTTGTTCTTAAAGCCTCTAGAAAAGAATGGAGCCCTGCTGATGTCTTGATTTTAGCCTAGTGAGGCTCTTGCTATTAATGTTTTTTAAGCCACTAAATTTATGGTCATTTTTTTACAGTAGCAACAGAAAATGATGCACAGGAATAATCCATATTATAGGTTAAAGACTCAGTACTGTAAAGATACCAGTTCCCTTTAAATTGATTATAGTGTACTCACAATCCCCAAAATTTATTGTTGTTTTAGCTAAGATAATATTAAATGACAAAGTTTGAGAACTTACATTACCAGATATTAGGACTTTATAAAACAAATGAAGACAGTGTGATTAAGTAATTAAGACAATGTGTTATTGGCTTAAATCAAACAACTATTATCAGTGGAACAGTCTTGAGTCCTTAAATAAACCTAGACATTTTTGGTCACAATATTTATAGCAAAACAGCAGTACAATGCAGAAGGTAAGATAAAATCTTTTCAGTAAATATAGGGAAAAAGTACATTATTCCTACTTCATATGATACATAAAAATACTTTCAGGTAGGTTAAAATTTAAATGTGATTAGCAAAATATAAAGTTTCTAGAAAAAAATACTATAAGAATATATTTTAATTTTGAAGTGGCAAAGAGTTCTTAAGATGATCATATAAAGGAAAGAAGTATTATGTTGGACTTCAACAGATGAAGAACTTTTTTTTTTAGAACTTCTTTTTTAACGTGAGATAGCATTAAGAGAATGGACAGATAATCACAGAGTGGAAGATTTTTGCAATATCTATATCCAACAAAAGACATACAAAGGGCATACAAGGAACAGAAATCAGCAAGAAAAACACAGAATCCAAATGTAAAAATATGCAAAAAACTTGAATAAGTACTATACAGAAGAGAACATCCATATACCTAATACATTTATGAAAAATGACTTTTTTTCTTGCATCACTCAGCTTGATTAAACCTAGGAGTGCTCTACCACTAAACTACCTCCCTTTTTATTTTTAATTTTATTTTGAGACAGGGTTTCACTAATTTGCCTAAGTTGGCATTAAATTTGTGATCTTCCTGCCTTAGCCTCCTGGGTAGATGGGATGTGTATTACCATGCCTGGCTGGCTAACTTCTTTAGTTATCATAAAAATACTCATTAAAACCATACTTATAATATATTAGATACCCACTAGAATGATTAATTTTTAAGTGATACAAACTATTATTGAAGATAACAAGCAAGTGAAACTCTGACACATTGCTGATGGGAATATAAGTTGGTATGATTACTTTGGAAATTGATAGTATTTAGGAAACTTGAATGTACATATACCCGCTGTGACCCAGCAAGTCACATACCCTTGTGTACCCATGCCTACAGTAATCCCAGACACTTGAGAGGCTGAGGCAGGACAATCACAAGTTCAAAGCCACCATGGGCAGTTTAGCAAGATAGTCTCTCAAAATAAAAATGGCTGGGGATGTAGCTCAGCACTCCCTTGGTTCCATCTCTAGTACCAAAAAAAAAGAAAAAACTTTTTCTAGACACATGACTGAAGTTAAAACTTGCTTGAGTGAATCATTGATAATTCACCAGTTGAAAACTACTGCTAATTCAAATTCCAGTCTAAAAAGTGGATCTCATGCATGGAATATAAAATATGTAGTCAAGTCATTGTCACCAGTCAATAAAGTTTGATTTATCTTTTTATTTTTCCTTCCTTGTAGGTATGTCACATAGTTCTGGGCTTAAGACCAGCTACTCCAGAAGAAGAAGGACAGATTATTAGGTAAATTTGTAGCTTCAGACTGTATATTGTTTCATTATATAGCTGAAATTTCTAACACCTGAAATATAAATATCCCTTCCTAGCCAAGGGCCTGGATTAATTTAGAAGTCACATTCTGTTAATATTAAAATTGTGCTGGGGCTCTGTGATAGAACACTTGCTTAGTGTGTGTGAGGCCCTGGCTTCAATCCCTAGCACAGGGGCCAGGAAGGGGCAGACAGAACTTTACATTAAAATTGCATGAATACTACATTTTTTAAGTTAAAATATTTTATAGAAAGTAGCCATTTTTCTTTGGCAGAAAAACACTTGATGTTTCATGTGCAAAAATTACAAAATACTGAGTTACAAACTGAGCACAAATGCCCATAACCTCTGTATTTATAAATAACTGGCACTGACATTTTTTTGTATTCACGTACTTACATGCATGCCCACAATGATATTTGTAAAATTTTTACAAAAAATTAGAATATTTTGAAATTCTGTTTATTTCCTGTTCTTATATACTCAAGATCAAATAAAATGGTATTTTTATATATCAGTAAAAGCCTAATGTAATTTTAAATTATTAGCTGGTAGCCCTGTTTGTCCTGTTATCTTCATTTTCTTTAATGTAAGCATATTGGAATAATTGAATAATTAATTGCTCAAGCATTTTCTTAGAATATGTTACTTAAAGTGAATTATCTGGGTTACTTTAAAAAGTCTGTATGTTTTTATTGCTGTAGTTCTGTTTTATTACCTTGAGCATCTTTCACTGTTTTCTAGTACTGTTACCATCATACTACACATTTATATAGAAAGTTTCAGAAATAGGACAGAGTCTATACTAATCTTTGCTTTTAGAATAAATGCTCAGTATGTATCTGGTCAACTCACCCTTTCTAAAAAGTATTATGCATATAGAGCCAGGTGTGGTGGTGCATTCTTGTAATCCCAGCACTCAGGAGGCTGAGACAGGAGGATCTCTGCAGGTTCGAGGCCAGCTTAGACAACATAGTGAGCTCAAACCCAGTCTGGACTACATAGCAAGACCCTGTCTCAAACAAACAAAACAACAAAGTATTATGCATACAGTTAAGATGGGTGGGTACATGCCTGTTAGCTACTCGGGAGCCTGAGGCAGGAGGATTCCAAATTTGAGGCCACCCTGGGCAACTTATCAAGATCTGTCTCAACAAAGGGCTGAGGATATACCTCAGTGCTCTCTGTTTCAATTCCCTATCCTACACACAGACAAAAAGTATAAAATATTTTGCCTTCAAACATCTTAGTAGTTTCTCCTGCCTTGAGATTTCTAGGTGTAGGGCATTTTACTGAAATAATTATTTGAAATACCTGAGACCAAGATCACATAGTCAGTATTCAAATAGGCAGTGTTAGTTAAGGTAGTTACATAGCAAATACATTTTCCAAGTTTTTAACTGGGTTTTTAAATGGTTATTTCTTGAAGAAGATAAAGTAAGAGCTGGATGTGGTGGTGCATGCTTGTACTCCTAGAACTGTGGAGGCTGAGGCAGAAGAATCAAAAGTTCAAGGCTAGCCTAGGCTACATAGTTGAGTTCAGGGCCAGCCTGGATTGTACAATGAGACCCTATATCCAAACAAAATATATGGCCAAGGATTTAGCTCAGTGGCACCGAACCTGCCTCGCACAAGGTCCTGAGTTTGATCCCTGGTACCAAAAAAAAAAAAAAAAGCAAAATGTTTTGAATTTTGATACTCAGGAGAAAGTTTGTAATTTTCAGATGTTACTGACAAATTTGCCTTGATTTTCTGTAATTTTTACCTATCAAAAAGAATATTTAAGTGCATGGGTGTGTATAAATAAGACATTGTAAGGAAATACTTAAAGGCTTTTATGTAGCTATAGTGACTTTTTTCCCCTTTAACAATACAGTCTAATTTTGTACCATGGTAATATATTATGAAGTCAGTATGACTTAGCATAGAGATAGAATGCTATGTAGACTGTATTTGATTTCTTAGCTTATTCTGCAGCCTCCTCATAGCTTCCTATTTTTTAAAATGGCGATAAACTTGTATTTTCATGTAAATTTGTTGCCAAATGCTTCTATTTGCATTATCTCACTTAGTCCCCAGGATGCTTGCATGAAACTAATGTCACCTCATTTTATAAAAGAGGAAACTGAGAGAGAAATTGAGGAAATTATCTAAATTTACCTGGAAGTTATAAAAATCAAATCTAGGACCCCTTTCATTAAAAGCATTAATAATTAATCCCAGTTGCTTGGAAGGCTGAGACCAGAGGATCACAGCTTTGAGCCTGGGCAACTAAGAAGCTGTCTAAAATTTTTAGAAAATTAAAAATGTCTGAGAATGTACTTCAGTGACATTTAGAATCAGTTTTGATTGGTTCATTTCATTTGTGGGTTTTTTGTTTTATTTTGTAGTTTTAGTTTCATTTGCCTCCATTTTTACTTACAAGAATTCATTTGTCTGATGATTTTTTTTCCTTTTTTTTTTGGTACCGGGGATCGAACTCGGGTCCTTGCGCTTGCTCAGCAGGCGGCGAAACCACTGAGCTAAATCCCCGGCCCTGCCTGATGATTTTTAAAGATGAGTCAGGTTTGTTTTGTGTGGTCCACTGAAACAAATACTTGTCTCTAACTTAAAGTCAGTACTTTGTCTAAAAAAATCAGTAACATAAACTGGGTGTGGATAGCATATACTTGTAATTACAGCACACTGGGAGGCTGAAGCAGGAGGATCACAATTTAGCAAGTGAGGTCCTATCTCAAAATTTAAAAGGGCTGGAACTGTAGTTCAGTGCAAAGGGCCGGAGGCTCAATCTTGGGGCACGGGGTGTGTGTGGCGGGGAGTAGGGTGTCAGTGTCATGAATTCTAGAATGGCTGAGTAAAGAGCTTACCACATTTTCCCTAAAAAGCAACTATATAGCTGCATAAATTTCTTTTCTTTGGTCCTGGGGATCGAACTTGGGACCTTCCACTTGCAAGGCAGGTGCGGTTCCGCTGAGTTAAATCCCCAGCCCTGTATAAAATTATTAAACAGCTGTTTCAGGGCTCTAAACTAACCAAAGAAATAAGGCAAATTGAGAAACATTCAAGAAAATCTAAACCTTAGTAAGAATAATGGAAGTCTGTGGTGATATATTCTGGAGCTACTTTTAATCCCTCCCATCCAACAAGTCAGCATCATAGTTCTTTGAAGGTAGGATGGATTTGGAGTAGAACAGCAAGTGTGACTGCTTTAAGGTGTTACGGCACAATCTCACCCAATCATTAGCTGACCATAAGTTAGGTTCACTCTAAGAAAGCTAGGTAGGCCTAAAAATAAACACAAGAATTAAAGAAAAGGAAATCAAGAAGAAATTGAGCAGGCTCACACTGCAAGACACTATGCTAGAAAATACTGTAGAATTAGTCCAGAAAGAACAAGGCATGGTGGCTCACACCTATAATCAAAGCATTCTGGGAGGCAGAAGGATTGCAAGTTCGAGCTCAGCCTGGACATTTTAGAGACTTAGTGAGACCTTGTCTCAAAATAAAAAAGGGTTGGGGATGTAACTCAGTACAGAGGCCCTGGGTTCAATCCCCAGTACCCCTCCACACACATATACATTTGTTCCAGAAAGCATAAAAGAGGGGGAGGGGTTTTCTAGAATTCAGAGTTGGTAAAATATATTATCAAATGTGTTTAGTTTTCAACAGGAAAAAAATTATGAGACATGGAATGAAACAGGAAAATGTGACCCATGTATGGGAGGTGAGTGGGCATTAGTAGAATGTATCTCGTAGGTGGTCCCAAATGTTGAGCATAGCATCCAAAGACTTCAGTGTAGCTATTTACAGTATCAACATAAAAGTCTCAGAGAGAGAAGAAAGAAAAAGGGGCAGAATATTTGGGGAAATAATTGCTAAAAATGTCCCAAATTTGATAAAAGACATCAACGTACACATTCAAAAATCTTACCGAATTTCAAGAAAGATAAACTAAAAGAGGTGCACATTGAGACACGTAATGAAATTGTCAAAAGACAATTTTGAAAGTAGCAAGAAAGAATCTATTTGTCACATATGAGAAATTTCTCGGTATTTTTCTCATCAAAAAGCATGAAATCGGGCCGGGGATTTAGCTCAGTGGTTCTGTCGCCTGCCTCGCAAGCACAAGGACCTGAGTTCGATCCCTGGTACCAAAAAAAAAAAAAAAAAGCATGAAATCGAGAAT
>NW_004624871.1:3389628-3424886 GCF_000247695.1 Heterocephalus glaber
TTTTTTTTGGTACCAGGGATCGAACTTGGGTCCTTGAGCTTGCAAGGCAGGTGATGGAACCACTGAGCTAAATCCCTGGCCCAACAAAACTCTTTTAAGAGCTCTATATCCAACAAAACTTCCCTCAGAACAGTTTGAACTTTGCATTGGATTCTTAGATGTGACTCCAAAAGAATGAACAACTGAAGAAAAACATAAATTGGCCCTCATCAAAATTAAAAACTTTTGAGCCAATTATGGTAATGCAAGCCTGATTTTGAGTTTGGGGCCAGCCTGGGCAGACCTTGTCTGTAAAAATAAAAAGGGCTGAGGATGTAATTCAGTGAAGTGCTCTTGGCTCCAATCCTCAGTACAACATAAAGAAAAAGGAAAAAATTTAAAACTTGGATATTAAAAAACAATCTAGGGCCGAGGATTTAGCTCAGTGGTTCCACTGCCTGCCTCAGAAGTACAAGGTCCCAAGTTTGATCCCCAGTACCAAAAAAACCCACAAAAAAACCAAAAAACAAAAACATAATTAGTAACTTGAAAAGACAACTTATAGAATGAGACAATATTTGCAAGTCATATATCTGATAGGAGTCTAATAACCAGAATATCTAAACTTACAGTGCAATCAGAAGGCAACCTAATTTAAAAAAAATGGAAGCATGAAAATGGAGTTGAATATAAATTTCTCTGTGAAAGATGTTCAGATGATCACCAAGCACCTTAAAAAGATGTACAGTGTAATTAGTTACCAGGGAAATACCACAATGAAGCTCTACTTCTTACCCTCTGGGATGGTTATAATATAAAAAACGGGATGTGGAGCAGTTGGAACCCTCATTTTGGTGGAAATGTAAAATTGTACAGCCATCATGGAAAACATGGTAGTTCTTCAACATAGAATTTCTAAGTAACGCAGCAATTCCACCTCTAGGTACAACCCAAAAGAAATGAAAATAGATACCCAAATACTTGCACAACATGTTTCTAGCACCACTACTCACAGTAACCAAAAAAGTAGAAACAATCTGTATGTCCGTCTGTAGAGGAATGGATAAACAAGAAGTAGTATACATGTTGCAGGGAATATTATTCAGCCATAAAAAGGAATAGAGTAGCGGTACCTGCCGTTATGTGGATGAGCCTCACAAGTATGCTAAATGAAAGAAGATAGACATAAAGGTTGCCTAGTGTATTCCATTCATATGAAATAGCCAAAACAGGTGATTCCGTAGGTATAGAAAACTGATTAGTAGGTGTTAAGGCCTTGGGGAAAGTGAATAATAGGGAATGACTATTTAATGGATGACTCTTTCATTAGAATGTATGAACACGTTTTAGAATTTAACAAAGGATATGGTTGCACAACATTTTCATTGTACTAAATACCACTAAAGGGCCAGGAATTTAGCTCAGTGGTTCCGGTGCCTGCCTCGCAAGTGCAAGGTCCTGAGTTTGATTCCCGATACAAAAAAAAACCCCCATAAATCACGTGTTTTACAATAAAGGATTTGATAGTCGGAGGTGGTGGCACACACCTGTAATCCCAGCACTGGAGAGGCTGAGGCAGGAGGATCACTGCAAGTTCGAGGCCAGCCTGAGCTACATAGCAGGACCTCTGTCAAAGACCCAAAATAAATAAATAAAATAAAGGCCTTGAACTTGTGGTCCTCTTCCTCAGCCTCTAAGGCATTCACCACCACTCCCAGCCCTTTCTAAAACTTCTAATGATAAATTGTGGCTGTTGGCCTGTTTCACAAAACTTCATTTCATGTATTGAATTTCTTTTGTATGCACAGAGGATGGTTAGAACGAGAAAGCAGGTATGGTCTGCAGCCAGGACACAATTGGTTTATCATCTCCATGCAGTGGTGGCAACAATGGAAAGAATACGTCAAATACGTGAGTCATACTCCTGTTAATCTGCATTTTTATAAGAATTTCAACTCCATCAGACTGTGTGTGACTTTTGGCCAGGAATGAAATGTTTCAACTGAAAGATTTGAAGGGAAAAGCGTTAAAGTTTGTGTGATATTTGCTACAGGATGTGCTGTGTGCAAACACTTCCACATAAATGTCTTCCCTTTAAGAAAGGTAATACTGGGCACAGGGGCACCTTGTGTAATGTGCTTCATAGCTCACTTAATTCTCATGCTGTCTCTGTAAGGAAGGTGATATTATATCCATTTTTACCTGTGGGAAAGGAACTTGGTGCCGAGAGAAAAGGTGACCTAAATATCGTGCTCAGGGTACATCCTGGATTGAACTTCAGGACTAACTTTTAAAGCCTGGATTCTCTAAACTGCATCATTTGTATTGTCCTTAGTTAGTTCACCTTCTCCATTAAATAGTGGAAGACCCTTCTGTAAGAAGTGTTAATTTACTATTCAAGAAATTTCACTTCATAAATAATACTAGAATTCAGGATTGCTACAAGGTAATTACCATTGTTTCAAATAAAGAGTTAAAGAAAAATTCTCATTATTAAATATCCTAGCTAGGGGGAGGTATAAGGGATGAAAAAAGAATTAAGATGTGTTATGTACATGTACTGACTCCCCATGATGAATGTAATTATTATGTACTGCAGATATGTATTAATAAAAATAAGTTTTAAAAAATCAAGTAAAACAGTTTTTTTCAGAATTAGAAAACTAAATAATAATGCCAATGTCTCCATCCATGGAAACTTAATTAGTATATAGACTTACTGTCATTTATCAAAATCCTAAAGTTCTAATAATTTGATTCATATTTTTCTTTTCTGTCACTGCCTACTGTCAGAATATTGGTGGTAGGATAGACTTTTTACATCATCTACTCTATCATTCTTCCTTATTCTTTTTCCCATTCGTAGAATTTAGTAGTATGTTTTCCAATGTAAAACTTATTAAGTGGCTAACATGGACTTTGGTGTCTCTGAAGGAATAAAAGGAGGCAAGAGACTTTAAGGACTTACAGGTAGGCCTATATAGGTAGATAATTTTGAGTGTAGTTAGAAAATGAAAACATTATGCCAGGCATGGTGGTGCATGCCTATAATCCCAGCACTTGGAGGCAGAGGCAGGAGGATCATTGCAAGTTTGAGGCCAGCCTGGGCTACATATCGAGTTAAGGACAGCCTGAACTGCCTAGTGAGCCCCTGTCTCAAAAAACAGAAACAATGGGCCGGGGATTTAGCTCAGTGGTTTCACTGCCTGCTGCGCAAGCGCAAGGACCTGAGTTCGATCCCTGGTACCAAAAAAAAACAAAAACAAAAACAAAACAAAACAAAAAAGAAAATGAAAATATTAGAATAAAACATCAGTCTTTATTTTGAAATACTTTTTGATCTTTATATTCTTAGTTTGGCATTAGTAGTTATTAATGTCTTAACTGAGTATAGGCTGAAAGAATAGTCTAATTTCATTTTAGATGTGTTTTTCTGTAGAAGCACAGTGGAGGTCTTCATCTTACATGTGTGACCTCTGTAAATAGGGTGCATTGACAAGAGCATGAACTTCATCTGTTCATGCCTGCCATAGCCCTCCATATGCCTCTCCCTACTCTGACACCCTGTATTATCTAGTATGTGTATGTCAGATGTAGGCTTTAAAATCTATTTCAAAATGAAGACTGTTGTGAGAAACCTGAGAATATTGGTTTGTCCAGAGAGGAAGGAAGTGGAAAACTATGATAGCTTATTTAATAAGATGTGGAAAAAATGTAAGTAGAGTAATAGAAATCCTTTCTGAAAATATCTGTTAAGAAATAATCTTTAATAAATAAAAATAACTTCTTGATATCTAGAATAGCCAAAGAACTAAAAAAAAAATTAAAAAATCTCCAAAATGTAACTCGATAAAAAAAATAGGCAATGGAAATGTGCTTCTCAGAAGTACACATCGCCAGAAGGTACATGAAAAAATGTTTAGGTTCTTTGTCCATTAGAGAACGTAAATCCAAACAACACTGAGGTTCCATCTTACTCCAGAAAGAATGGCTATCATGCAGAATTCAAAAAACAAATGCTGGAGAGGCTGTGGGGAAAAAAAGAACCCTTCTACGTTGTTGGTAGGAATGTAAACGAGTACAGCCATTATGGAAATCAGTATGAGGTTCCTCAAAAGATTAAAAATATACATTCCATTTGACCCATGTACAGTAAGACCCTGATTCATGAATGCTTCTGTTTGCAAACTGTGTTTGTAAACAGTGCTATTCACAAAATTTTGCTTGCATTTTCAAACTTCACATTGGGTGACAAACACGACTGTGGCCGTTTTCCCCACTGAAACACAAACGTAGCCATCTTCCCCAAAATCATAAAACAAATTATGTTTGTAAATGGAAGGACCACTGTATTCCCCTTCTAGGTATCTTCCTGAGTTAAAGATACCCTGTTACGGTGATATATGCATATCCATGTTTACAGCAGCATAACTTATAATAGCCAAATCTTGGAAGTGGCCTATATACCCATCAACAGATAAATGGATAAAGAAAAGTGTGTGTGTGTGTGTGTGTGTGTGTGTGTGTGTGTGTGTGTGTGTGAGAGAGAGAGAGAGAGAGAGAGAGAGAGAGAGAGACACTATTACTCAGCCATAAAGAAGAGTAAATTTGAGTCATTTCTAGGAAGATGGATGCAAGCTAGTGAAATAAATCAGACACAGAATGTTAAATATAGCATAATTTACCTTACATGGAAACCCAAACTATAAATAAAGTGCAAAATGAAAGAAAAATTATAGGAAACAGGGAGATAGACTTTGTGGAGATGGGAAGGGGATCTGAGAAAGAGGAGAAAACATGCTGGGGGAAGAGGAAGGAAAAAGAATCAAGATGCGCTGTGCGTATGTGCCAGTTCCTAAGATGAATGTATTTATTATGTATTGCAAAAATATACTAATAGAATTTTTTAAAACTAAGAGGTAACTCCTATAAATGCACATTCTGGTCTTGTTTTCCCCATCTCTAAAATGAGAATAATAGTAGTGACCTTTCTCAGAGCATGTTATGAGAATTAAATGAGCTAATACATATTAAATGTTTTCAACAGTGTCTGGCACATAGTAAATACTAAATACAGGAGGCATTCACTGTTTTTATGAGAAACTAACAAAATAAAGTCATTGCTGTGAGCTTGGACACACTCTATGGGAGTCCTAGCCCTGACACTTTTTTATGACCTTGAACAAATGACTTGTCCTTTATCTCAGTTTCCACATATGAACAGTGGAATCAGTTATATCTGTAAGTTAACATATGTGAAGTACTTAGCTCACTAAGGTTAGAGGCAATAATGGTGGTAGTAATAGCAGTAATTATAGCAGCAGCAGTAGTGATTAGTTTGTGATTTAAATTTCTTTTTCCAGTATATATATGGCAACTCTGAAAAATGACTTATTTTTTAAATAGGATTTTTATCATGTTGGCTAATTTGACTTTACTCTGGGCTTAGTCTGCCTACCTGAAATATCAGTTAGCTTTAGTTAACTGTTTTCTCTTCACAAAATGTCATACTTGCTTGTATGAATTACTAATTGTTCTTGAGCACAGGCTGTGTGTCTTAGATGGCTAATACCTAAACGGAAAGATCCAAGACCAAAGGAGCAGGAAAAATAAGCCATCTTTTCTTGGAATGGCTTACCCCAGATTTTCTGTGATTTACTTCAGCTTGAATATTTGATTTTTTTTTCTTCTATGATATCCTACCAATCTTTTTCTTCTTTATTGAGCCAGCCTGTTTTCATTCTGTGTCGAATCTCCTATAAAAATTTAAATAAGGAGGAATGGTGAAATTTTTTATCATCGTTGTAGTGGATATGTTCTGTCTTCCTGTTAAGAGGCAGCAGCTATTATTTTTCATGTACAGATTTTACTGTTTAGTGGTTGTGAAACTAATTTTGGAGCTAAAAAGTTATTTATTCATTCATTCATTCATTTATTTTTTGAGACAGGATCTCGCTATGTAGTTCAGGCTGGCCTTGAACTCACAGCGATCCTCCTGCCTCAGCCTCCTGAGTCCTGGGATTACAGTTGTGCACCACCACACCTGGCTAAAAAGTGCTTTAAAGCGCCTCTCTTAAGTTTGCAAATGAAGCCTCTGAGGACCTTGTAGGTTATAAAATTGCCTAAAACTGTATTACTTTAGTCAGTTACCTTATTACCCTATCTACAACTCTGGAGCTTAGTACTAGTAGTATTTGCCTTACTACTTTTTCCATTTTCCCGTACTGCCTTCCATTTTCCAAAACCAGTGTTTCACATTACCAAAATATAAAATTAATAAAACTGTTAGTTCTTTAAGATTATTAGTACTTTTAGCATGTATGTGAAGGCATATCATTAATAGGAAAAAGATGAATCCTGGCTCATATTTTGGAATATATTACCATATTCATACAACTCAGAGGGAATTGTAAAATTTCCTAAGTAGAATTCTCACTGAAGTACCCCATAGTCCCCTTTAGAAATTGATGAGTAAGAAAAGGGGGAAATTTCTCACAATGGATAAAATAAATCATCTAGAAACCTATCTTCCTAAAAACATAGGCTTTTAGAGTAATTTTGGATAGTTTTAGGCCCAGAAATCAATAAAAACAAAACAAAATACCTTGGTTTTAGGAAAAAAATTTTTAAATTTCAGATCAGTTAGAAACACACAACACAGTCATAAAGAGCCAGTGACTTCATATAACTGTGACTGGCTTGCTCAGAACATAGACAGAACATAGTGATAAGATTAGTTGAATGAATAGTTAGCTGTTTCACAGAAAGCCAAAAAAAAATAGAAGGAATAAGAAAACAGTAAAAATGGGGGGTGGGTAGCTCAGTGGTGCCAGTCCTGCCTGGCAAGCACAAGGTCCTGAGGTCAATCCCTAGTACTGATGAAGAAAAAAAAAAACACAGAGGAGGGGAAAAAGGAAGGAACCTGGATGGTAGTGACAGTTTGAAGCAGAAGACACTCAGGGCAAGAGATTCTTATAATAGAAAAGAAAGCCAAAGACTGGGAGTTTGGAGCATGGGGAAGGAAGTGAAGAAAAGGGCATATTCTCCAGGTCTAAAGGGTATTACTCACTGGTCCTTTGAAAGCAGAGAGTCTGCAATCTGGAGCAGACTGCAGCCTCAAAGACTATTATAATCATTCTGTTGCTAAATTATTATAAAATTCATCCTAACAAATTAAAGCCCGATGATATTTTTATCATTCTCTTTGCTTGCCAATAATATCTATAGATCCAATATATGGACTGAGCTGTTAATAATAAGAAATACTACAGGAATGATTTCCTGTAAATTCAGAAACATAGATATGTTGGTTTCTTCCCACATACCCATTAACTACTAGTCTTTGCTTTTCATACTTAATAGTCTCCTGGTTTTTCATTGCCTCTCTGACCATGAGTGAAACTTTCCCTACTTAGAAATTCATCTTTCTGAAAATAGACCCAAAAGTCAGGAAAAAGAAGAGAAATCCTTTGATATTTAATAGTGATAAAAAGCTGAGAGGGGGATGGTGCTATGAGAATAAGTATCTGTAAGTGTTGTAAAGAGAGAGATCAGGGTATTTGTGACAGAATGTAAATAGAAGGACTAAAAGGATTAACCAGCAAATCTGGATCCCACAGTACCAGAGGAGATAGGGAATCCCATGGGTAGAATTTAGTGACATTCCACAAACTCTGGCATGAATTATACTGGATAAAACTGATAGTTGGGCTGGGGATGTAGCTTAGTGGTACAGCACTTCATCTAACATGCGTGAGGCCCTGTGTTCAATTGCAAGCACTGCAAGAAAAAAAAAAATTTTTTTATTAGTGAGCTAGGCGTGGTAGCACACACTTATCACGCTAGCACTCTGGGAAGCTAATGCAGGGTGATTGCAAGTTGAAGCGTAGGCAGCCTATGCAATTTAGAGACAGTGAGAAGCTGTCTCAAAAAATAGAAAGGATTGAGATGTAGCTTAGTGCAAAGGCCCTGGGCCAATCCCCAATACTGGGTGGGGGGAACCCAAAGGACAAAGGTCAATGAATGTGAGTCTTGAAGGCACTGCTTATTAAGTAACTGAAGCCTAACTAAACAGCATATTTAAAATACAAACTCCAAGTCACAGCATATCAGTAGCATAGTTAATGCTTTGGTTTTATTTAAGGATATTAAAGCATCACTAATTTTAACCAAAACAGGGAGACATTGATCTGCATTTTATTACCTAATTTCTCTTCTTTGAGCCCTAAACCAGAGAAATACTATCAATCTATGGATCTTCTAGCAGTCAGCTCTGAAGGAATTCCAGTCCCTTTAATTAAGAGTGCCAGAAAAAAATTTTTTAAATAAATAAATAAATAAATAAATAAAATAAAATAAGGGCCGGGGATTTAGCTCAGTGGTTTCACTGCCTGCTGTGCAAGCGCAAGGACCCGAGTTCGATCCCTGGTACCAAAATAAATAAATAAATAAAATAAAATAAGAGTGCCAGAGCCTTCATGGCACACACCTGTTATCCCAGCACTCTGGGAGGGTGAGGCAGTAGGATTGCAGGCTCAAGCCCAGTCTGGGTGTCTTATCATATTTTCTATATTTTTCTACAATGACCTTATGAGCTTACTAAAAATAGAAGGAATATTATTCAATTCTTTAATATCAAAAAATCCATATAATATGAGAAAATGGAAAAATAGAAACAAAATCTTTGTAAATAGGGAGGAATGGAGGGGTTGAAGGGAGGGCTGGGCAAGGGTGAAAAATAAGAACCAAGAGAGACTATGTAAAGGTGCAAATTTCCAATGATGAATGTCATTATATTGTATACCTAAAATGTACCAATGATTAGAATGAATAATCGAAAATGTAAAATAGGAAGAAAAGGTCCAAAGGGGTAGGGGTAGTGGGAGGGGCAGGGGAAAGGAAAGAAGGGAAAGGAAAAACGATGAGAAATGGAAAAAATGGAAATAAAGTCTTTGTAAATAGGGAAGGGTGGAGGGCGTGAAGGGAGGGCTGGGAATGGGGAAAAAATAAGAACTAAGATGCATTATGTAAAGGTACAGTTCCCAATGAGAAATGTAATTGTGTTGTATACCTACAATGTACCAATAAAAGAATTTAATACAAAAAAAAAAAAGAATCCATAAATGTTTTCCTAAAAAAAAAAATCCAACAGAAAAAGTATTAGGTGGCACAGAGCCCTTCATAGTCTCTCCCAAACTACTTTACATGTGTGTATATTTTCTCATTCTTCCCCTTAAAGAGATTAAAATTTACACATTAAAGGTTTTTTTTTTGTTTTTTTGGTACCAGGGATCGAACTCGGGTCCTTGCACTTTTGAGGCAGGTGTTGAAACCACTGAGCTAAATCCCCAGCCCTAAAGTATTTTTAAATGTGGCTAGCTCCAGGAAGATTAGAGAATGAGAAATAATAGATAATTGTTAAGGGTGATGTTTTGTTTTGTTTTTCGTTTTGGGCGGGGTGGGGGGGTGTTGAACCCAGGGTACCTTCACTCTGAGTTATATTCCCAGCCCTTTTTTATTTTTTGTTTTGAGACAGGGCACAGGGTCTCACTAAGTTACTGTTTCCCAGGCTGGGCTTGAACTTTTGATCCTCCTGCCTCAGCCTCCCAGGGTGCTAGGATTACAAGTGTGTGCCACCACACCCAGCTTCTTTTTTTGAAGGCTACCTGGTAATCAGATTATTAAATTTTACTTCTTACTCTCTTTGGATTTTAGGGTGCCAACCCTGTTGTAATTGAGCCATCATCTGTTCTGAATGGAGGAAACTTTTCATTTGGAACAGCAGCAGTACATCCTATGGAGCAGAGTGAAGATAGAAATGGAGGCAGCTTCAGTTATGTGAATACCACAGAAGAGAAGTCTTCAGACAACATTTCTACTGCATCTGAAGCTTCTGAAACCGCTGGCAGCGGTAAATAAGACTTGATTCCCATGAGGTTTAGTCAGGGTTAGTTCTTAACTGAGTCTACTGTGGTAAACAATGTGTTGGATGGAATATTCAGCAACAGGCTTTGACTTGCAGAAATAAGGTGGAATGAAATGGTCAATTATAAGATTCTTGATTATATATATTTTTGAATATATATACATATATATATATATATATTTTTTTTTTTTTTTTTGTACCATGGATCAAACTCGGGTCCTTGCGCTTGCAAGGCAGGCGGCGGAACCACTGAGCTAAATACCCAGCCCAATTCTTGAATATATTAATAGCTTTCCAAATAAAAACTTTTTTCTATATTGTATCAGTTTCCCTATGAAAATATTTTCACTTTTTTCATTAATCATACCATCTCTCTTCATATTGCTACTACATCTGTGTGTCAGTAAATTTAGATATGGCAAGGCAATTTTTGAAAAACTAAAATTTTCCATTTCCAGAACTCTTTAACCTTAACGTACCTTCATAGGATTATATGACTCCTCAAAACAAATTCTATGGACACTTAGGCAAAAATTTGAGGATTATTTTGTTAAAATACTGTTAATTCATAATGCTTTCCATAATTTTCTTCTGTCCTTTATACTTACCTAAAACTTAGTCATTCTGTATTCTTGAGGAAGATGCTTTGGTATTCCCATGACCCAAATGAATTGAGATGACCTCTTTGTTCTGTTGATAAAGTGGCAGGACCCTCAGAAGTACTCTGTTGTTATTTCTTCCTTGAGACTTTGTTTTCTTTGAACTGAGTAAGCAAATTGGCACAGCTAGCATTTCCCTTCAGAGCTCTTTGTAGAATCTACTATTGCTGTTTTCTGATATTACTGGAAACACAGCCTTCCTAGAAGTACCCTGACAGCTTTAGCACCAAAATGCCTCTCTTTTTTCTCTCTCCCTCATTTCTTCCCTCCCTCTCCCTTTCTCTCCTTTTTTCTTTTGGTGTTGGGGATTGAACACAGGGCCTTGTACCTGATAGGCACGCACTCTACCATCGAGCAATACTCCAGCCCCAGTCAGAATTATTTCTTAGCCCAATGTAAAGATCTGTTAGGTATGTGCTCACTGTATAACTGTGTAACCTACAAGCTGAGCAGTAACCCAGCTAGAAAATTACAGAGTGATTCATGATTAGACTGTTTACCTAAGGTCAAGAGTTGAAGTATCTTAAAATACCGTGAAGTCATCATTAATCATTTTTCTGCATGTATTTTCCCATTGTAAAGGTCTTGCCTTCTTTTTAAAATAGATACATTAGGGCCAGGGATTTACCTCAGTGGTTCCGCTGTCTGCCTCCAAAGCACAACGACCCTAGTTCAATCCCCAGTACCAAAAATAAATAAAATAAAATATATTAGGACACAGCTCTCTTGTGTTGGAATTCTTGTTCTATTTCCTTCGTTTTATCTTAGAGGCTACCTGTTGCCATCGTCTACCTAGAGTATTTGGAATATGTTTGCAGGTAAAAGAACTAAGGGAGACTATGTAAAAGCCCAGCTACCTAGCTGTACCTCATTTCTTCCTGTGAGAGGACATGAAATTCTTATCACGAGTTATTAGATTGTCTAAGAAGGTGGCCAAATATTCATTTGGTACCAGTTTTTCTAAGTTTTAATTTTACTTTCTACTTTATTGTCTGTTGTTCAGAAATGAATATATGTGTACTTCTTATCTTCTACATTTATCAGAATCTAGAATTGTACTAACTTGCCAACAGAATAATAGTATTGTCCTAATACATGAACATTTCAGTTCATATCTTCAAACCTATTTATGTATGGTAACTAAAAATAAAAGATTACATGCTTTTTTCCCATATAGGATTTTTGTATTCTGCCACACCTGGGCCAGATATGTGCTTTGCTCGACAACATAACACTTCTGACAATAATAACCAATGTTTGCTAGGAGCCAATGGGAATATTCTATTGCACCTTAATCCTCAGAAGCCAGGAGCTATTGATAACCAGCCATTAGTAACTCAAGAGCCAGTAAAGGTAGGTAGTTTGACATCTAATTGTAAAATGGTTCTTTACCAACTTGCTAATAATTTCACTGTATGGATTTTAACACATAGTAGAACATTATGGTTAATTGAAATTAAGCTGTTGTAGATGGAAATCTTTTTATATAGTATATTTCTGTGAGACTATTCTATGATTTAATACTTGTATTAACACTGGGCGTAGTGGTGCACACCTATAATCTAAGCACTCTGGCAGGCTGAAGTAGGATGACCACAAGTTTGAGGCCAACTTGGACAAATTAGCAACCCTGTGTCAAAATAAACAAAGGACTAAGGATGGAACTCAGTGCATACAAAAGCCCTGATTTCAGTCTTCAGTACCACAAAAAAATAAAATAAAACCTCTCATTGAAGTTGTGTAGTGATCCTGGGGATATATTGTTATTCTTTTTTTGGTTTCTTGAGACAGTGTCTTGCCGTGTAGTCCAGGCTGGCCTCAAACTTGCACAGATCCTCCTGCCTCAGCCTCCTGAGTCCTTGGATTTCAGGTGTGCACCACCATGCCCTACTTATATTGTTATTCTTCAATCCTTAGTATACCTAGCATGGAAATGTTGTTTCACATATGAAAATGCTTTTCCAAGATTGTAGCCCTTATCGTTTGAAAGAAATCTGTGAAAATTTGTCTTACTATTCTTCAGTGACTTTTCCAAATGATTTGCCTTGATCTTGTTTTCTGTTTCTGGTACCAGGAGTCAAACCCAGGGCCTTGCACTTGCTAGGCAGGCACTGACTGCCCTGCTCAGCTGTATCCCCAGGCCTGGTTTGCCTCGAGTACCCTTTTTTCCGTCCTTTCAAGACAGAGTCTCTCGCCTGGGATTTAGCTCAGTGGTTTCACCACCTGCTGCGCAAGCGCAAGGACCCAAGTTCGATCCCCGGTACCCAAAAAAAAAAAAAAAAGACAGAATCTCTCTATGTAGTTCCAACTGGGTTTGAATCTTCAGTTCCCTTTCTTAAATGGATTGTTTAGGGGCTACACCCTCTTAGGTGTCAAATGGCATTAACATATGTATTTGTTCTCCTATGTCTAGGTTTTATTAATGCAGTATTGAGACTACAGTATTGAAAATCAACTCTTAACATTTTATTCTTTCTAAGGCTACATCATTAACACTAGAAGGAGGACGATTAAAACGAACTCCACAGCTAATCCATGGGAGAGATTATGAAATGGTCCCAGAACCTGTATGGAGAGCACTTTATCATTGGTATGGAGCAAACCTGGCCCTGCCCCGACCAGTAAGTATAGTTAATAGTGCATTATGTAAAGATGAGTCATAGAAGGGGGTCTTTTATTACTCAAATTACTTCCTACCCTATAATGGACAGTACACAAAACCTGTTCACAGTAGTTGAACAAGTAATTTTTGGTTCCTTCACATTCATTCATTCAATTTTTTTTTTTTGGTACTGGGGATCAAACTCAGGACCTTGCACTTTCGAGGCAGGCAGTGACACCACTGAGTTAAATCCCCAGTTGCATTCATTTAATATTTAATAAATACTATATTAGATACTAACCGTATAATTGGTATGTCTGTGGAATCGAGTGGATAACATGGAGTAGAAAAATAGTCACTGGACTAAATAAAGTTAAGGAATTTTGTGATTAGGCCATGTAAAAAGCTAGCCAACATGAGCAAGATATCATCTAAGGTAATGTAGACCTTAGGCTTGAGGTAAAGGAAGGCAGAGGGCCAGTTCAAAAAGTTTAGTAAGTGGTCTAGAAGTTATTTCCGAAACTACTGTTCTCATTAATTACACAGGCATCCAGTTAGGAATTGATTTCTTTGTAGCTTTTTTATGGATTCTTGTGGTTTATCTTTTTAAAGAAGGGGCCACATAGATCACAGTATGTAACAGTATATAATAGGGATTCAAAGCAGTGATTTGGAATAAAATGCTGTAAAATAATTGAAAGGATTTGGAGTATATAACATTAAAATATTAATAAGTTACCTATATAGCATCACTTACTGTGTTTATATAGTAAACAGTAGGAGTCATTACCCTGGACTCCACTTGTTACATTATCGATGCAGTAAAATACCTTATAACAACATGTTTTGTTTTGTTCTTTGATATATCAAGAAACACTGTTAATAAGGTCTGGGAATTTAGCTCAGTGGTTCCGGCGCCTGCCTCGAAAGCACAAGGTCTCGAGTTTGATTCCCGGTGCCAAAAAAAAAAAAAAGACAAACACTGTTAAGGCGGGCTTGGTGGGGCATGCCTGTAATCCCAGCATTCTTGGGAGTCTGAGGCAGGAGGATAGCAAGTTTAAACCCAGGCTGGGCAATTTAGCAAGCGCTTGTCTCAAAATAAAAATTTAAAAATAGACTGGGGATAAAGCTCAGTATAAAGGCCCTGGGTTCACAAAGAAGAAGAAAAAAAAACTCATAAAGTGTTTTGAGTATTAAATAATGCATATGGTTTAGCACACCATCTGATTCATAGTAAATGATCAGTAAATGTTAACTGTTGCTTCTATCAACATCGTCTTAATTACTTCATGAGTAATTACGGAGCCTCAAAAAAGATTGTTTTTGGGCTGGGGATTTAGCTCAGTGGTTCCACCGCCTGCTGCGCAAGCGCAAGGACCTGAGTTCGATCTCTGGTACCAAACAAAAAGCAAAACAAAACCAAAAAAAAGATTGTTTTTTACACTGATGTCAGATAAATAGTTTAAGTCATAATTTTAGTGAATGAAATGATTTACTGACTTTGTAGTATTTTTTTCGTCTCTGGGTATGATGAATTCATCTGATTGCAGGAAAAATTGCTTTAAAAATATATAAATTATTAGCTCTAATATTTGCTATATGAAGGTTTAAAAATGAATTATTGGGCCAGGGATTTAGCTCAGCAGCACTGCGCCTGCCTCACAAGCACAAGGTCCTGAGTTCAATCCCTGGTACCAAAAGTAAAGACAATCATAACACATCAAGTACAATCTGATTCTATTTCATAGTTATCCACATATAGCCATCTATGTAATAGTGGGTGCAGAGGGTTATCTGGAAGATGTACACCAAAATGTTAACAATAATCTCTAGGTCGAAAGATGTAACAGGAATTTTACTTTCTTTTTTCCCTCTATATTGCCTTTAAAGTGTTCACTGATAAGTATCACATTTGTAGATAAAATAAAGTTACTTTAAAAGTGGTATAATTAGCTGGGCATGGTGGTGCACGCCTGTAATCCCACTACTCAGGAGGCTGAGGAACAAGGACTGCCATGAGTTTGAGGCCAACCTGGGCTACGTAGTGAGTTCAAACCCAGCCTCACATATGTACTCTGGATAGCTTCACAGATTAATCAATTCAGGTCTGTGTCATCACTTTTAATTATCACATACTGTTCCTTTATGTTTCATGTATGCACATATGCATCTGAACATAAATTGCAACTTGTTAGCCAATCACCTGTTAGAAATTTTGTTTACTTCTAGCTTTAAATTATTTAAAGCAATTTTCTATTCAGTATTGTCTTTCCAAACATGTGATGATCTCTTTAAGGTAAATTCCTATCAGTGGAATTGGTACATCAAAAGATATGTTTTGAGTTTTTAAATGAAGGGATTATATTGCATCTGTTGTTTGCTGAGAGATATTGAAGTTAACAAATTCATACACAACAATTAGAATGTAAATGAATGGGTGTGTTTCTATATTTATGAGAATCTCTTCAAGATCTAATTTCATCACAAAAAATCTCTCCTTAATCTTGGGGAAAAATATATATTATAAAACCTACTTAATTATCAATTAAGATTCTGCCAGAGAGGTTTTTTGTTGTTGTATTTTTCTTTTTGTTTTGTTGAGACAGGGTCTCGCTATGCAGTTCAGGCTGGCCTTGAACTCACTATGTAGCCCAGTCTGCCCTTGAACTCATGGTGATCCTCCTGCTTCAGCCTCCCAAGTGCTGGGATTACAGGCCTGTGCTACCACACGTGGCTGCCAGAGTTGTTTTTATACAGTCTTAAAAGCTGTAGTTGCCAAAATATTATTCTTTTCAAAAATCATGCTTAAATTAAGACCATAAGCAGTTGCAGTTGGCTTTGCAGTGATCAAAACCTAAGAAAGATGGACAGGTTTTATTTCTTCCAGTAGTCTTAAACAGTAGTGTCAGGGAGAGCTCCTATCGCTCACTATTGAAATACAAGTTAAAAAGCTCCCGAATGGAGTCTTTCAACTTTCCATACTGTAGCGTATCAGAACACATGGAGGATTTTTAAAAATGAAGCCTGACTGGCTGAGATTGTTAACAGTTGTGTAGGATTTTTCTGGGGTTTTTGTTGCTGTTGTTGTTGTTGTTGTTTGGTATCGGGGATTGAACTCGGGTCCTTGCGCTTGTGCAGCAGACGGCCAAACCACTGAGCTAAATCCCCAGCCCAGGATTTTCTGTTTTGAAGAATTTGAGTGGTTAACCATTCTGTCCTGTTAGAATATAAAAACTGATAATGTACTAATTTTAAAACCAGTAACTATATTTTGATACAAATGCTTTCCTGTGTTTATGGGGCTAATAAGCAGGATATTTGGAAGGAGCTATAATGGACCCTTGAGTTACAAACAGTCTGATGTACAAACAACTTGGGTCATAGGGCTGGAGATTTAGCTCAGTGGTTTAGCCACCTGCTGCGCAAGCTCAGGGACCTGAGTTCGATCCCCGGTACCAAAAAAAAAAAAAGGTAAGGACAACTTGGGTCATGACCAGAATTTTAGTTTTAACTTATGAACAAAGTCTTCAGTTATGACCCGAATGCCGGCCATTGTGTTTCCAGATGGTCTCAGATACAGATTCAACCCTTAAAGAGTTCTAGAAGGAACATTACAGCATCCTTTCCTGTGTGGGGTTAATTGAGAAATCCTAGGCCAGTGTCTCTCTCAGGAACCCGAGATCTGCCTGTGTACAGGAGAGAGACTTTGAAGGCTGTGTAGAGGAGCCTGAGCCTTCAGTTGACCAACTTGAGTTACAGCCAGGCCTCACAAATGAATTGAGGTGGTATGTCAAGGGCCTACTGTACTTAAAAATCTTGTTGCAACTATGTGAAACCTCAGTCTTATACAACCACTTTTGTTATTTTAATCATAGAGAAAAATCAGTGGATAGTATTTTTTTTATGAAAAGTTTTATCCTCACTACTAATACAAGAAATAAAACTTATTTTCAGTGTAGATTTACAGTGCTTCTTCTATGTATTAATGAAATAGAGATGTTTTTAAATGATACCAGTAATAGGATTTTGTAAGAGTTAGTACACTCATCTATTACTGGGAATAGTGTAAATTGCCAAACTTTGGGTGGCAACAAGATTATGTAAATGATAATGACATGAATACTTCCATAGGTTTTGGCTTGTAACTCCAACTGTATAATTTGTCCTTAAAAACTAAGTCATTTAGAGCCGGGGATTTAGCTCAGTGGTTTTTCCACCTGCTGCGCAAGCACAAGGACTCGAGTTTGATCCCCAGTACCAAAAAAACAAAACAAAACTAAGTCATTTATATACAGTACATGAAATATGTGAGAGAGTTACAGTGTGAGAGTGGTAAAGTCATAGATACTATTTAAAGTTCTTTTCCCCCTTTAATTTTGTTACCTTCTTTTAAATGACAGGAAGAAAATACCAATAAGGAGTTCTAATCTTGGAAAGTGAGTTTAGGGGCAGAAGCCTGAGAGTATTTAAACTTATATAATTTAAATGTACAGGAGTTTCAGTAATTTGATGACATATAGGTAGTTAACTTGTTGAACAGTATAGTTTAAAGATAAACCTCAGAAGTTGAATTTAAAATGCCAAGTTTTGGCCAGGCATGGTGGCACATGCCTGTAATCCCACTACTTGGGAAGCTGAGGCAGGAGGATCACCTCGAGTTCAAGGCCAGCCTGGGCTATATAGTATAGAGTTCAAAGCCAGCCTGGAATACATAGCGAGACCCTGACTCAAAAAACAAAAAACCTAAAATGCCAAGTTTTGTTTCTTCTTTTAGAGTAATTGCTTTTTATCATTCTAATAACAGGTGATCAAGAATAGCAAAACAGACATTCCAGAGCTGGAATTATTTCCTCGGTATCTCCTTTTCCTGAGACAGCAGCCTGCGACTCGGACACAGCAGTCTAACATCTGGGTGAATATGGGTATGATGAGCCTGAGAATGTTCCCTCAGCATTTACCAAGAGGTAACTTAAGAATGCAGCAAGAATACCATCTGTTCCTTAAAATAAAAAAAAAATAGGAACCAAGTTGCTCAAACTCTAGTGCCACTATACTAGCTTGCATTCTCATCTGCTTTCATACAGAATCGAAAAATCATTTGTGGGGCTTAGATCTGTGGTCATGCACAAGACTAAGTAGAGGCAAAATCCCAGTAGCAAACTGAAAAAGGGGTTGTTTTCTTTTTCTAGTTTGTAAATTTATGCAAACAAGTAGAAATGTGTTTTACATACTTTCTTTGAGATAAACTATTGTTAATTGTTGCTAGACTTCAAGTTGAAAGCTACCAGTCATTGAATGGTCTTTTCAACTCCATTCAAACTTACAAGAATTCCTTTGGCATTCTTTTTTTTTCTTTTGGATTTGTTTTCCCAAAATGTGATATATCTCTTATGTTAGATCTAAAAATGCTTTATAGAGTCAGATAATACAAAGCAGATATATAATTTTGAAAATGAAAGCTATACATTTGCTTTGAAAAATGACAAGGAAAAATACCATGCCTATAAAATGACATATAAATAAGTTTCCATTTTAATGTATAACACGCAAAATATTCCTTTTTGATTTCTCTCTACAGCTAAATTTTATTTTTATTTATTTATTTTTTATTTATTTATTTTTGCGATACCAGGAATCGAACTCATGACCTTTCACTTGCGAGGCAGGCATGGTGCCACTGAGCTAAATCCCCGGCCCTACAGTAAAATTTTACAGATGAGCAATACTTATTTTGTGCTTTTCTCTTGCAATTACTTGAAGTTACTCTTCAGCAGTAAAGAAATAATGAGATCATCCATTTACAAAGTCCCACATTTTTTGTTAACAATGTTAACCTTACTATGCAAAGGCTACCTATAAACCACCAACTGTATCAGTACTAGCCCTCTGAATTTAAGCAAGGTTAGTTTTATGTCTTCCTTAAAAGATTATATTCAGGTCCGGGGATTTAGCTCTGTGGCACCACGTGCGTCCTCAGTTTGATTCCGGTACAAAAAAACAGTATATTCAGATTACATATGAAAATATTTTATATATTGTTTGGTAAGAATTATACCAAAACACTGCCCTCTACCTAACCAAACTTTGTCTTTGCGGAAAACATCAAAATCAAAGGAACAGTGAATTAAAATCTCTATGATTTAATTTTCCTTTGTATGCAAGTATTAGCCTTGCTTCCATGGCTAATTCTCATTTTTTATTCTCTTTGAATGATAAGAGGCAAAATGTATTGCTACACTTCTAGTAAGTATTTATAACTCTTGTGCTGATCCTAGATTTTTGCTGCTTTGGTAAATTACCCTCATTTTGTTGGTGCTATTCAAAAGTACAAAATTATGTACAGTAAGTGGCTGCCTATTCAATGAGCTATGCTCTAAAAACCATCTTGAACCAAAGTAAATTTTCTTAACTGTGGCATAGGACAAAAGAGACTGATTTGGACAGTATATTTGCATACACTTCTGAATCCTAGACCTGGGTAGTTCTGATTCTCCAAATTTGTTCTTAATTTGAAATTTTGTTCCTCACTAATTAATTAGCTGTGAAATCAATCATTAATCATTTTGAATTTATAAAAATATGCTTTCTTGCTGTAATCTTATAACTAATCCTCTGATGTAAATTTGGAGAAATTTGCTCTTTTGTTTTCTTTTAAGAATTATCCTTTGCTTGCTGATAGTAAAATGTTGACTTTGCTATATTTAAAAATTGATCATGGTTGAGTTTTGTTCTTCCATAACATAATGTTCATATTTCTCAAGTACTTGGTTTATTACACCTGTTTTCTAGACTCATGCCTTTTAAAGTAATGGGTATATGCAACCCTTGCCACAGTTGTAAAGACTTAAATATGATCTTTTCTATAGACAAGGATATGGAAAATATTTTCTTAGATTCTTTTCAGCCTACCTTGGGTGAGTGAATTCTTCTTGGAAGGTCTAAAAAAGCAATTGAAGGGCTGGGGATTTAGCTCACTGGTTCTGCCACCTGCCTCGAAAGCGTAAGGTCCCGAGTTCGATCCCCAGTACTAAAACAAAGCAATTGAAACTGAGTGTGGTAACACGCTCCTATAATCCCTGTAATCCCTGTAATCCCAGCTACCAGGGTAGGGGAATGAAAAGAGTGAAATGTTCAAGGCCAGCCTGGGCAATTTAGCAAGACGCCTCAAAATTTAAAACTTTAAAAAGCTGGACATGTAGCTTGGTTTGGTGGTAAAATGCCCTTGCATTTGATCTCCAGTACCATGAATAAAGGATAAATGAATGAATACATACTTAATACATACATGCATAATGCATGCATGTATACAGACAGTGCCATTATTTTTTAAGAATGGCTTTGCTTGGTATGTGAATATTTACTAAAAAGCATAGTTAATGGGAAGAATAAAGTTAAATCACTACTGAATGGTAGAAAATTACCTGGAATGTATACTTGGACCCTAGAGAAATTATATTGATATATTAAGTTTATATTTTTATTTGGGGTTACTCAAGAAAATATATCTTCCCATAGACAGAGATGCCCATTTTATTTTATTTTATTTTATTTTATTTTATTTTTTAAGGCTCCTTAATGAATTTTATTTATTAGATAAAAGTGTGTTTTGTTTGGTTTTGGTTGTTTGTTTGCTATTTTATATTACTGGGGATTGAACCCAGGGGCTTTGCACTGAGCTACATCTCCAGCCCTTCATTTTTAAATTTTGAGACAGGGTCTTAAGTCATTTAGTTCCCAGGGCTGGGCTCAAACTTGCATTCTTCCCACCTTACCCTCCTGGAGTGCTGGAATTACAAGCATGTGCCATGCATCCAGCTTGGTTTTTGTTCTGTTTTTAAGAAGTGACCTTTTTTTTTTTTTTTTTTAATGCTATAGCTTTTGTCTGAGTTTTTGCTTAAATAGTTAACCAGAAAGTCTGGTGTGGTGACACACACATATAATCATAGCACTCTGGAGGCTGAGGTAAGAGGATTGCCATGAGTTCAGAGCCATCCTGAACTACATAGCCACACTCCCCCACCCCGCCCAATTAACCAGGATTTTAGCAAGTTTTCTTTTTAACAACTTATCTGATTTTCATACTTTCTTTATTTTACCCCCTTCTCTTTTTTCCTTCTCTTTTGAAATATGTGATTAGGTTTGATATAGTCTCCCTTCACTCTTCTGCCCATACAGTAGGCCCTTTGTGTCCATGGATTCCTCATCCACAAATTCAGCTAATCTCAAATTTGAAATAATTCAGGAATAAAACCATCTGTACTGAACATCTAAACAATACAGGGGAGAGCCAGGAATGTAGCTCAGCGGTCGGTGTAGCATCTGCCTGGCAAGTGCAAGGCCCTGAGTTTGATTCCTGGTACCAGGAAAAAAAAAATACAGGGTAACAATTATCTACTTAGCATTTACATTGAATTAGGTATTATAAGTAATCAAGAGACAATAAAAAGTATATGAGGACTGGGGATTTAGCTCAGTGGCACCATGTCTGCCTCACAAGCACAAGGTCCTGAGTTCGATTTCCAGTACTTGAAAAAAAAAAGTATATGGGAGGATATAGATGGGTTATATGTAAATGCTGTGCCATTTTGTATAAAGAACTTGAACATCCATAGATTGTGATATCCTAGGGGTGAGGAATTCCTCAAACTGATCCCCTGAAGATTTTGAGGAACAACTTTATTGCTATTCTTGTTTCCACCTTGAGCCTTTCAGGAATTCAGTCATCTCCGCTGTTGTTTGATTGGGCAGGTAGGCTATATGACTTTTTCCTCCACTTTTCAGTAGGACAAGTTTATTTATTTGGTCAGGGAAAGCTTCTTGGATTCATTTTTAAATTGGCCATGTAGAATCTATACTTATTTGGAATTTTAAGTTAAAAAAATTTTTTTCTATATAACTGTATATATATATATATATATGTGCCAGGTAATTGGCACACTTAATGACTAAAAGTAATAGGATTAATAATTCAGAGATAGTTTATTTTAAGAAAGTGGATTAGATAAATCCAATTATCTGTCAGTGGAATTCAAATCCAGTCCAATTTTATCTCCCCCACTCTTAAACTGAATTTTATTTATCTTGCTGTCATGACCTGAGGGCAGCCATGTAGCCATGTACCAGTGCCATTTGCCGTACCCACTCTTTTTTTTTTTTTTGTATGGGGAATCAAACTCAGGGCCTCAAGTTTGCCAGGCAGTCCCACTCTTATTGGGATCCAAATATTGTCAGTTATTTGGGCCTCCGTACTATTATTGCTCTTTTTTCAAAGTTGAGAGTTTAAAACACTTGGGTTTCCTGTCTTCGTTTTAAAGTTTTATGGTATACTTCATTTATAAAATTATTAAATCTATAATTTTCATTTCTTATCAGTATTTTCCCAAATAATATGGTTTCCATTACTTAGAGTTTTTTTTTTAATATCTGCCTTTTTTCTTATTGTGGTTACTATTAACCATAGGAAATGTACCTTCTCCAAATGCTCCTTTAAAGCGAGTGTTAGCCTATACAGGCTGTTTTAGTAGAATGCAGACCATCAAGGAAATTCATGAGTATCTGTCTCAAAGGCTGCGCATCAAAGAGGAAGATATGCGTCTGTGGCTGTATAATAGTGAGGTAAGAGGCATTTCAGACTCATGAAGAATCTGATTAAATGTTAAATCATGAGATTTTTGTATAATTATGCTAAAAGCTCTAGCTAGCACCTCAGTTAAAACTTCAGCTTTTAAATTATTATTTGTGTACATGTAGATATTTGTCACCTGAGATCCATAGTTACAGTTAATCATCGTGGCCAGTCCTATTTTGTAAAGATTATTCTATTTTAAAGTAATAAGAAATATCTTTCTCTTTTTCTAAGCAGATTTGATGTTGGATTTGTTTGAAACTATTTTATACATGTTAAAAAATTTTAAACAAAGGCAGATGTGGTGGTATAATTCACAACATTCAAGAGGCTGAAGCAGGAGGTTCATGAGTTCAGGGCCAGGCTTGATTACAGAGGACCTACCATACCCTGTCTCAAAAAAAAACAAAAGAAAACCACAAAGTTTATAGTGAAAAATTCCTCCTTCCATCCTCTGAACACTATTTTCCATTCTCTTCAGAGGCAATGCTAGTAACTACTTATATATTCTTCCTTACATATTCAATATAAATTAGACTCTAAAATTGCATCATAAGTAGTCTTAACAATTCTCTATTCTCTAGTGCATTCTTTCCTGCATCCTCCTTTGGTCACCATTAAGTGGCAGTATTGTGTCATAGTTAAGGGTACAGTTCATGGAGCCACATTACTAGGAAATAAATCCTGACTCTGCTACTTTTCAGTTGTGTAGCTAAAAGCAGATGGCTTAATTCTGTGTGAATTTTCAAATCAGTCAGATGGAGAAATAGTGTCTCCCTCAAGGTAGTTGTGAGAATTAAAGGAATTAATTTTGTAAACACTTTAGCTAGTGCAAGGTTAAACAAAAATGTTTAATTGTACTACATTTCATTATGGGTATTAAAGAAATTTCTTTTCTATCAGCTCTTCAAAAAAAATCTAAATTTCAGTAAACTTTGGTTTAGTATATATTCGATCTTCTCCCCAAAATTAGGGACTTAGAGAATGTTTGTAAAACTAGGAAATGTACATTGTCTTTCCCTTGTTTTGCCACCTAAATTGTTAATATTCTTTAATAACTATGATATGCCAAGTGTCTTTGACATCATTTATGTAAATGCAAGAGTTTTTATCTTTTTTTTTTTTTTGGCACCGGGGATCGAACTCGGGACCTTGCACTTTTGAGGCAGGCGCCGGAACCACTGAGCTAAATCCCTGGCCCTTTATCATTTATTTTTATTTCTGTATTTGTTTCAAGTTTACTAACCAAGTTAACAAAAACATTTCCTTTTATACAGAATTACCTTACTCTTCTGGATGATGAGGATCATAGATTGGAATATTTAAAAATTCAGGATGAACAGCACCTGGTAATTGAAGGTATGAGGTAGACATATGCATTTATATTCAGTTTTTAGGGGAAGAATTTAAAGAATTACTCACTAATAATCCATTTTATAATTTTTCCCAAACCAACTTTTACTTGATCCTTATTTTCTTTGTGATAAAGCAAATCCATTGAACTTAGGTAGTCCTACTATACTACTTAGTTTGCTTTAAAAGACAACCTGTTTGCTATCATAGGCTGGCAAAATATGGGAAAAATGAGTAGAAACAAATGAATTCTATTGCAGGTTTATGAAGTTTTTAAAAATTTCTTGGCTGTCTCTTTAAGGTTGAGTCAGGGACCAACTTTCTCATACATTTAATGGCATAGGCTTTCATTAGTCATCAATACTGGTTACTCATGTATGTTTCCAGATAAATTTGTACACCTGCACATGTCTTTGAAAACTTAGTATGACTTTTCCCAT
Organism: Heterocephalus glaber; assembly: GCF_000247695.1. The sequence goes on from NW_004624871.1 coordinate 3,414,212, forward strand.
GAAGATTCATAGAAACATTGTTAGTCACCTTTGCATTAAAATGAATAGACGTGGAGGTGCATGCCTGTAATCCCAGCACTCAGGAGGCTGAAGCAGGAGAATGGCCATGAGTTCAAGGCCAGCCTGAACTGCATAGCAAGACCCTGTCTCTCTGTGTCTTTTTTTTTTTTTTTGATCCAGTATCAGAATTGAACTCAGGACATTGCCACTGAGCTAAATCCCCAGCCTTTTTTTTTTGCTTTCTTCCCCCTTCAGTACCGGGAATCGAACTCAGGACCTTGTGCCTGCCATCCCCAGCCCAAGACACCCCCCCACACTCAAAAAAGAATAGAGCCAGGCATGGTGGTGCACGCCTGTGATCTCAGCACTTGGGAGACTGAGGCACAAGGATTGCCGTGAGTTCAAGGCCAGCCTGGCTACATAGTGAGTTCAAGTCCAACCTGAACTACACAATGAGATCCTGTCTCAAAAAAAAGAATAGATTACTTCAACAGTACTTACAATTTAAGAAAGAATTGTCATATTTCTGATGTTTTAGGCTTAAGAAATTCCATTGGGTCTGAGACTTCCTGTTGTCTGTGTGTTTGTCTTTGTGTCTGAGTTGGGTTTTTTGTTTTGGGGGGGATTTTGTTTGTTTTGCAGTACTTGACATTAAATCCATGGCCTTTGCACTAAGCTACATCCCCAGCCCTTTCTTGCATTTTTCTGAGGCAGGATCTCTATGTTTCCTGGGTTGGGCTTGAATTTGTGATCCTCCAGCCTTAGCCTCACAGAGTGTTGGGATTAAAGGTGTGCATCACCATGCCCAGCTGTGTCTGAACTATAATTACTTCCATAGATAGTTGGGTAGGATTTTACTTCCAAGTAAAAATGAAAGTAGTAGTTTATTAATTCTATCAAGTTTTTTTAAAGACCACAATAAAGAATAGGAATATTTTCAGGCCAGTTACTAAAAAGTACTTGATTTTTTTTTTTGGTCCTGGTACAGGGAATCGAACTCAGGACCTTGCACTTGCCAGGCAGGCTCAGCACCACTGAGCCACATCCCTGGCCACTTGATTTTCTTTTTGTTTCTCATTTAGGCACAAGATTTTTTTTTTTTTTGGTACCTGCAATCGAACTCAGGACCTTGCGCTTGCAAGGCAGGTGGCGGAACCACTGAGCTAAATCCCCAGCCCTAGGATATTTTTTTTTTAATAACATATGGGTATGAATTGTATGGAGAAAAATTAACACACTCTTATCTGTTTTTCCAGTACGAAACAAAGATATGAGTTGGCCTGAGGAGATGTCCTTTATAGCAAACAGTAGTAAAATAGACAGACACAAGGGTAAGTCTCCAATATTATTTTTTGGTGGGAGGGGGTGGTTGACCAGGGATTCAACTCAGGACCTTGTGCTTGTGAAGCAGGCGGCAGCACCATTGAGCTAAATCCCCAGCCCCCTCCAATATTATTTTTAAAGAGATGATTTTAAACTCTTTTATTGTTCTTGTTGGGTAAGTCCATCATCAAATTATAAATTTTTGTAACCTTGCAATTAAATAATTTATGTGGGGGTTTTTTTTTTTGGTACCGGGGATTGAACTCGGGTCCTTGTGCTTGTGCAGCAGGCGGCGAAACCACTGAGCTAAATCCCCGGCCCTAATTTATGTGTTTTTAAAGTCATACTTGGAGAATTCATTTTTAAAAATCATAGTAATTAAAAAGAATACTTGCTACTTCTGGATGACAAATGAGCATGGATCATGATTGCTAAAGACACTCCATGACACAACTTAGCGTTTGAAAAGCCTACTAAAGAAATATTAGCTCACTTAGCTGATTAAAAGTTATAGGGCTGGGGATTTAGCTCAGTGGTGCCGCTGCCTGCCTCGAAAGTACAAGGTCCTGAGTTCGATCCCCAGTACCAAAAAAAAAGTTATACAAATCAGGGCTAGGGGTGTAGCTCAGCAGCACTGCGCCTGCCTGACAAGCTCAAAGTCCTGAGTTCAATTTCTGGTACCAAAAAAAAGTTATAAAAATCAGTGCATCAAGTACTGGTAATTTTGTTTTACAGGATATTGCTGTAGCTACATTTTGGTTCTCATACTTTTTATTTTAGTTCCCACAGAAAAGGGAGCCACAGGTCTAAGTAACCTGGGAAATACATGCTTCATGAACTCAAGCATCCAGTGTGTTAGTAACACACAGCCACTGACACAGTATTTTATCTCAGGGAGACATCTTTATGAACTCAACAGGTAATATTTTTTGAGCCATTGATGGCTAAACCTTCCATGATTTCAATATAAATCTAGTATCACCTCAGTCTCCTTTTTCTTTATGGAGGTAAGAGGGTGGAAGGAGTCATCTTATTGCCCTATTTAATATGAAGGAAGGACCAAGGGCTACTAATCTTGTTTCCAAAACTGAAAAGGCATTTTGATGTGATAGGCATTTCTGTGCCTGTGTGATTGTGACTTTTGAGCATCTTTAACAACAGATTTTCCTTTTAAATTTCTAGGACAAATCCCATTGGTATGAAGGGCCATATGGCTAAATGCTATGGTGATTTAGTGCAGGAACTTTGGAGTGGAACTCAGAAAAATGTTGCCCCATTAAAGCTTCGGGTAAGCAGGTTGAAATAGTATGAAACTTTTTAATTTCTAAAAGTTGTTTAAGCAATCTTTTAACTCTCTCTATATTTTCTACGTTTAGCTTTTTAGTTTAGTTTAATCAGTGTTTTTGGGTCCTTCACAAGGCATAAACCAGCTGTCCAGTATTTATACTTGTTCAAATATATACACAATACTGCCGTGTATGTAGTGAGTAGTAAAAGACCAATGATATAGTCAAAAGTTGGAATGTTGTTCATTTTCTTAATTTATCAAATATCTTTTTTTTTAAATCTCTTATATGATAAGTAAACCTTTTTTTGGTAATCCTTCACTAGTAGCAGTATTCTAACTGCAAGGTAAATCTCAGAGTTTAATTAATTATAACCAATACCTTTCCAGTATTACTAAGATAATTCAATGTGTAGAATAAAAAAAAAGGATTAAAGAATATAATGAATTTAAATTTTATATTACTATATGAGGTGGATTTTAATTGTTAGAATTCTCTTTATTTTAAAACAAGGCATGCTGGGGATGTAACTCAGCGGTACAGCACCTGCCTGCAAGTGTGAGGCCCTGAGTTCAATTCCCAGCACCCACCCCCCCAAAAAGCAAAGGTTTCTCACATTTTGGTAGTGCATACCTATAACCCCAGAACTCTGGGAAGGAGGGTCACAAGTTCAAGCCCACGTGGGCAACTTAGTGAGCCTATCTCAAAATAAAAAGGGCCTGGGGATACAGCTTGGTACCAAGGCCTGGGTTCAGTATCCAGCACTGTAAAAATAAGCAAGCTGGACAGGGTGACACACATCTGTAGTCGGACTGAATAGCAAATTCAAGCTCGGTCTGAGCAATTTAGCACCTTAGCGAGACCCTGTCTCAAAATTAAAAATAAAAAGGGCTGGCATCTAGTTCAGTGTGAAGGCTCTGGGTTCAATCTCTAGTACTACCAAAAAAAATAAATAAATAATCATAATAGCTAAAGATTTGCTTGCCACTTGTTAGGTGCTGTTCTATTTATTTTATGTGCCTTAACTCATTTAACTCTGTAAATAATCTTACATGTGATCTAGTGTTTTATGCCAATACCACCACCTTTTTTGGTGGTATGTATTGGGAATTGAACCAGGGCCTTTGCACTAAGCTATATCCCAGTCCTTTTATTATTCTGTTGTTTAGTTTTGAGACGAGATCTTGCTAAGTTGCTCCAAACAACTCAAACTTGAAATCCTCCTGCTTCAGCCTCCTAGAGTGCTTTATCCCCAGGAAACTTAGGCTCATAGTCTTTCAGGTGAAAGTCTTTCAGTGTGACCAAATGTTATTTTACTATTTCTGTCTTAAATAACATCTATGTGCCTAACAAATTCAGTTTTGCTATATGATGCAGAATTAGAAGTCAGTATTGGCCAAAAGGGTTCTCTTATTTTTGGTCATTTGAGACTAAGAAAGATTCATTGATTATGATTAATATCTCTGATTGAATTATGAATTATGTTTATTATAGGGTAGGCGATAATGACTGTTATTCCTTATATTTATAGTGGACCATAGCAAAATATGCTCCCAGATTTAATGGGTTCCAACAACAAGACTCCCAAGAACTTTTGGCTTTCCTCTTGGATGGTCTTCATGAAGATCTCAACCGAGTCCATGAGAAGCCGTATGTGGAACTGAAGGACAGTGATGGCCGACCAGACTGGGAAGTAGCTGCAGAGGTTTGTCAGTTTTGAGTTTCTAATAGATGAAATACTATGACCACAAATTCACGTAAACTAAATAAATCCAAACAACTTAAACACAAACTAAAATGTTCTGTGATCAAAGTATTTGTTTGAAAACAAGAATTTGTATTTCTGTGGGTTGTTCTTATGCAGTAATACTGAAGCAAAAGCACTCATGGAAATAGAAGAATGTTGCTATTTCACATTAATGGACTTTATGGCATAGGACAGTGATGTCAAACCTTTTAGAGACTGAGTGCCAAACTGCAACTCAAAACCCACTTATTTATCACAAAGTACCAACACTGTAGTTTAGAAAAAACAACTCTACATTAACATCTGTTGCCTTTAAAGAAAAAGTTACATATGTGCCATAGGTTTGCCACCAGTAGCACAGGATGTAGAAAATATTATCCAGTGAATTACTTTTTTTGTTTTTGTTTTTTTTGAGACAGGGTCTCACTATGTAGTTCATCCTGGCCTTGAACTTACTATGTAGCCCAGGCTGGCCTCGAACTTGTGGTGATCCTCCTGCCTTAGCCTCCCAAGTGCTGGGATAACAGGTGTATGACGCCATGCCCAGCTTTACGCAGTGCAATTTAGAGTCTCGTAATTGCTAAAGTAATATACAGGTGTGTTTTATTTGCTGCTGCTACTACTGCTTCTTTTTCATTTTCTTTTTTTTTTTTTTGGCAGTAAAGGGGTGAACCCAGGGCCTCACACATGCTACCAAGTGCTCTACCACTGTTGTATCCCGAGCTTCTGAATTTAATATTTTATAGACTCCTCAGAAAAATTACTTTCTATTTAACATTTTTTTAACTCTTTCAGGTGGCCATACATTTTGAATTATATACATGGATTATAAATTCATAGAAAGCTTGAATATTTTAAATTAAGATTAAGGATTTTTCTTTTTTTGCAAAATGATTATATTTGTAACATTTAAATTCAGTGTACTTAGCCATTGTTTTTGGATTTGTGTAGAAATGCTTATCCTTTGAATTTTGAAAAGAAGAGTTTTGTAATCTTCTTCCTTGCTAGGCCTGGGACAACCATTTGAGAAGAAATAGATCTATTGTTGTGGATTTGTTCCATGGACAGCTAAGATCCCAAGTCAAATGCAAGACGTGTGGGCATATAAGTGTACGATTTGACCCTTTTAATTTTTTGTCATTGCCACTACCAATGGACAGTTATATGCACTTGGAAATAACAGGTAGGTCACAAAGTTCAGAAAAATTATTTGACTCCATTTTCTTTTACCTGGTTCAGTTTTTGACCTGAATTTGTATTTACAGTTATTTGTTTATGATGAGTTCATAGATTTGTAGTCATCATGTTATACTCCAGAAGTCTACGTTCATACATAATTTCAGGTTTGAAAGACTTGGAACATGGACCCATTCTTGTGCCCATTGGTGGTGCTTTTAGTTTCAAACATGCCAGAAACCTCTGTAAAAACTTGCAAAGCTTCTCACAGTTCTGTATCAGAGAACATCAAAAAACTCTTGATTTTACCCATTATTCTTAAGTACTGTTATCATTTACATATTAAACCATTTACGTACAAAATTCTAGGGGTAAATGTTTAATATTTGCAAGTCAGATGTATCTGTCTGCTTACATTATACAAGACTTTCAGTGTGACTTGTATTTTATTGATAAAAGATCTTTCCTCTTTGCTAGTAATCAAGTTGGATGGTACTACCCCCATACGATATGGGCTAAGACTGAATATGGATGAAAAGTATACAGGTTTAAAAAAACAGCTGAGTGATCTCTGTGGGCTTAAATCAGAACAAATCCTTCTTGCAGAAGTACATGGTTCCAACATAAAGGTAATATTAACTATTTCTAGGAAACCTTTTATTCCATGCTTCACAGTTTTCTCAATTGTTATCAGTTAATTTTTACATTATATAATCAGGGAAGATATTAAAACATTTTTTAAAAATGTATCAGCCAAGGGGCAGGAGCCCTGCCTGGGGCAAGCAGGAGGGCGTGCACTCCCTGGAACGATCGTGGAGATGTATTCTAGTTCAACTCTGACAGCTCCCAAATGGAAGACTGCATCGCAACATAGTATTAGATTGCTTTGTATGAGAGAGCAAGTGACTTTCTAGTAGGGTGGATCATCCATATGCAGATGTCTTAGCCTCTTGATGCTGGAAGTGAGGATTTATAGCTCTGAAACCACTGCTGGTGGTGGGTGGGCCACTGGGACTGACGGGGGGTTAAAGGGCATTTTATTAAGGCAGCTAAGACATATTCAGACTTAGATTTTATCCTAATATTTCATATTTCTACCTGTGTGACGTTCATCCTTAGTGTTAAGTAGGAAGTTACAGTAAATGGTAGTTCATTCTTACATCTATAGATTAACATTTTTTCACTTGGGATTCTGTTGAATGTTCCACAGTGACAAGAAAGTAGACTAGAAGTTATGTCCTTTCATTGTCTTGCATCCATTTTCTAAGAAGTAAACAGGTGAGAAGAGGAGAAAGCTGAGACTGGCTGACGTTCAGGGCATTTGTTCCTGTAGAGGGAAAGCATGACACTATACACTAACTAAGCACATAGCTTTTTGTTGTTTTGGGTTTTTTCCCAAAAAAATCTTAAGGTGATTTCCATGACCTTGGCCAAGGATACTTCATAGAGATTAATGATGGGCGCTGACAATGCCCATGGCTGGCCCCTCCTCACAGCTGGCCCTCAGTCCCCAGCCACACTCAGGGCCCAGTCATCCCCTCCGAAGCGGTCAGTGTCACTGAAAATGTGTTCTTGGCTTCGATTTTGAGAATCCCTCCCTCTCATTCCCAGATCTCAGTCATCTGGCATGAAGGCTTAAGACAGCACAGAAAGGTGCACAGAGGGAAATTATGAAACTTCCCCGAGGTGCCCATTGCTGTAGCTTCGGATTCTGGCAGATAGAATAGCCAGAAACCTGGAATCCTCCTATCCAAATACATTTCCAGCTTGGCAAACTCCAGCTTGTACTGTCATGAAGTCTGACCCATTGTCACAAGGCAACCATCTTGGAGGGAATTAACCCCTTCGGCTTGGATTGTTGGCAAGGGTTGCTCACAGCTTTGTTTTCTACACTAATTACATTGCATTATTCCAGTATGTTTTCCATTTCCCACACCTGATTTCTGGCTTTTCAAAGCTGACTGTTCTCGCGGGGCCACTTGCTCTTCTTCTAGAGTACAAAAGTAAGGGCCTAAAAAAAAAAAACAAACAAAAGTAAGGACCTCCCTTACTAACTCCAGGGTCTCTGTACTACACCTCAGTGTACACACTTGGTGCTACTGTTTATACTGTCTACAGTAGAACTTCCTTATCTTACTCCTGGTAGTGCATTACAGGCAAGCATGAAATGAATTTATTTAAATAAAAAGAAAACCTCTAAATTGGTATTTGAGTTACCTCCCTATAGGTTTATAGTTTGTGACATTTCTTGACCTTGCTAGATCTTCGAAAGATTTGGTCAAGGGCCAGGGATTTAGCTCAGTGGTCTCACTGCCAGCTGTGCAAGCACAAGGACCCGAGTTCGATCCCCGGTACCAAAAAAAAAGGGCCAGGGATTTAGCTTAGTGGTTCCGGCGCCTGCTTTGCAAGCGCAAGGTCCTGAGTTTGATCCCTGGTACCAAAAAAAGAGAAAAGAAAAATAAAAGATTCGGTCATCTCGTTAGGGATCTTAAGCAGATGCAACTGTGAACCCAAGAAACTGTATTACTGTTATTGTTGGTCATACTAAAACTGTTTCTTTCCTTAAGTATATGACCCACAAGGATGTGAAATAACTACAAGAAACTGTTTTTGTACATTGTACATCCTTATACTTTTACACGGATGTGATAGGGATGCACATTATTTTCTTTCGTACAGACAGCTTAAATAAAGCACTATGTCAATCTGAAAAAAAAAAAAAGGTATCAGCCAGGTATGGTGGCACACACTTGTAATCCTAGCACTTGGGAGGCTGAACCAGGAGGATCACTGCAAGTTTCAAGGCCATCCTGAACTACATAGCAAGACCCTGTCTAAAATAAACCCCCCTCCCATAAAAAAGAAGACAGTCATACACAACATACTTCCTATCTTTGGCAGTGAGAACTGAATTATCCCTTATTTTATCAAGCATTTGTCTTTTAGTTAGCCAAGAAAAACAATTCAGTTGACCCAGGGATTCAGCTCAGTGGTTCCGCCGCCTGCCTCGCAACCATAAGATCCGGAGTTTGATCCCCGGTACCAGGAAAAAAAAATGATTCAGTCATCTTTTTTTTTATGTGAAAGCTCCTAAAACATTCTCTTTGAGTACATCAGATAGTTTATCCATCTCTTCTGAAACACCTCCCTTCTCATCTTCCTTTTTTTTTTTTCCTTTGTAGAACTTCCCTCAGGACAACCAGAAAGTACGACTCTCAGTGAGTGGATTTTTGTGTGCATTTGAAATTCCTATCCCGGCATCTCCTATTTCAGCTTCTAGTCCTATACAGACAGGTAAGATAGCACTGGATCTCTTTCTCATGGTCTCAACAGCTTTATGGGCTTAAAGGGTATCATGATTTTTTTATTTGTTGTGCTGAGAATATTTGAGCTAAACAGTCTTCCCCAGGAAAAATCTTACTGATCATTTGGCTTAAATTCTTCTTTTTATAGATAAGGAAACTAAAATTCAGAGAACCTAAGTGACTAAGTTAGGTAGGTAGTTACTAGTTCATATACCATTAATATTCAGGTCTCTTTTAACTCTTTAGCCTAATTCTAACATTTCAACATGATATGAGAGGAAAATACCATCAGAAAACACAATAAATTTAGGTGAAAAAGAATCTCTTTATCCAGTTACTGCATCTGGTTAGGATTGTTACTCAGTGAGTCTTTTTGGCTCTTAATATGCTCTGTTCTTATTTATACTGCTTACAGTTAGGTTAATTCTCTAATATAAAGGGTTTTATAGGGAATAAGCCTCCTCTCATTGGCATGTAGTAAACAGTATTCATGGTGAATTTAAAGATGATTTAGTCGGGGGGGTGTTTTGGGGGTTTTTTTTTAACAGGGTTTCACTATGTAGTTCAGGCTGGCTGGCTGGCCTTGAACTCACTATGTAGCCCAAGCTGGCCTCAAACTCGTGGCAATCCTCCTGCCTCAGACTCCTGAGAGCTGGGATTACAAGTGTGTGCCACCATGCCCAGCTAGTGGTGCTTTTTAATTTATATCATCACTGTCTAGTAGAACTCTGCAATGATGGAAAGTTTCTATGATCTTTGCCCTTCGTGACAGTCATGCAGGCTGTTTGAGCACTTAAATGTGGCTAATGAGACTGAGGAAATGCATTTTTTTAGTAATTAAAAAAGCAACATCTGGCCACTGGCCATATTGACAGAACATGTGTAGGGGAATAGAGAATTTTAGAGTCAAGGAAAAAGAAAATAAGTGGTAGAACTGATTGTGTGCCCCAGTGCAATATTTCATATTGGTTTCTGTAAGAATTCCATTTGACTGTTTTCAGCACTTGCTCCTGCTTTTCCATTTAGTCTTTTAAGTGTGAGTTATGACAATAAAATCTGGAATTAAAATCCAATAAATTTAAAATTATTATTTGAACTATGATTTTTCCCTGTCTTATGTTAAAAGAGATTGCACTCTTAAGGTACAGGTCCTTGGAATATTTAAGAGCAAAGATAAAAGCACCACAAGATAACCCAGGCATGGAGCACACATACATGTGCTACTGGAGCTACTGGAGAGCCTAAGGCAAAAGGATCACAAGTTCGAGGCCAGTGTGGGCTACCTAGTGGAGGAAGAAAAAGTACCACAGTACCACAAGTTTATGTTGCTATTTATATCTTTGAATTTATAGATTTCTCCTCTTCACCATCTACAAATGGAATGTTCTCTCTAACTACCAGTGGGGACATACCTCGACCACTATTCATCCCTAATGGAATGCCAAACACTGTTGTGCCATGTGGAACTGAGAAGAACTTCACTAATGGAATAATGAATGGTCATATGTCATCTCTTCCTGACAGCCCCTTTTCAGGCTACATCATTGCTGTCCATCGAAAAATGGTTTGTTTCAGTGTTAGGCAGCATACTGTTGGTCTTTTGTGTCATTTGTGAAGTAGCCATTTCTTAGGAACATCTTCATTGAGCACATTTTCAGTGTGTTGTATATGCTAATGCAAGTGATTGAAGCCAGGAATTAGTATCACATGTTAGGGCCAGTATATGAAATGATACTCCTCATTTGTGAGGCTAGCCAGTGTACCTGAATACTACCTTGTTTTAAAATTTGTGTCTTCTATGTATTCATAACCATGTACATCTTCTCTGCCATATAAAT
>NW_004624871.1:3426126-3449295 GCF_000247695.1 Heterocephalus glaber
CTCAGTGGTTCTGGTGCCTGCCTCGAAAGCACAAGCGATCCCCAGTACAAAAAATAAATAAATAAAAGTGTTTTAAAAAAAGAAAGAAGAAAATTATATTTTAAGGAAGTTTTTTATTTGTATACTTTATAGAGAAAGAATGGGTTTTAATTATTTAAAAGCCTTGAGGTATGAAACTACTGCTAGTTTTTTGTTCTTTTATTTTTGGTACCAGGGATCGAACTCGGGTCCTTGCACTTGCACAGCAGGTGGTGAAACCACTGAGCTAAATCCCCGGCCCACTATTACTAGTTTTTACGTATGGATTCTGTGTGTGTAGGAAATGCTTATCAAAGAAAATTATAGTTTGAAAATACTGGTTACTGAAATCCAAATTTGGTAACTCAAATTGGCAGTACCTCAACCTTTCAACAATATTACTTTAACCATTGTCATCATATAAGCAACAGCTGTTTCAAAAAGAGAGTATGGTAGAAACTAATTTGAAAATGTACATCAATGCATGTTATTGGCCGTCCTAGAAGAATCAGGCCTATCATCTTCTCACTCTCTTCTCTTATTTATACATATAGATGAGGACAGAACTGTATTTCCTGTCATCACAGAAGAATCGGCCCAGCCTCTTTGGAATGCCATTGATTGTTCCATGTACTGTGCATACACGGAAAAAAGATCTTTATGATGCAGTCTGGATTCAGGTATCTCGACTAGCCAGCCCACTCCCACCTCAGGAAGCTAGTAATCATGCTCAGGATTGGTAAGTTCGAGGATTAGCCTCAACTTGTGGTTTCCAAAAGTGATAAGAATATTTTATATGAATTCTGTGTGATAATATGACCCATTCCCCATCAAGTTAATCACTCTTAGAAGGACCATTTAGAGAGCACATAATTCAGCCATTTGGTTTTGAGGAAGAAATATAGCTTCCTTTTGTCACCTAGACATCCTAGTGTCTAGCAATTCTTTCTCTAATCTCTTAGCTAACTCCCTCCTACCATTGCTTTATGTAATATCCTTGTCTTCTGCTATTAGAAGAGTAAAGAGTATGAAGCCAGGCATGGTGGCCCATGCCTGTACTCCCAGAACTGCCTGGGAGGCTGATGCAGGAGGATCCAAAGTTTGAGCCCAGCACAGGCAACTTAATGACTTAGCAAGGCCCTGTTTCTAAATTTAAAAAATTTTAAAAAGGCTGAAGATGTAGATGAGTGCAAAGGCCCTGAGTTCAGTCCCTAGTACCACAAGAAAAAAAAAGGGAGTATAAATTCTCCAGGAAATTTGTATCATCTCAATCTTCTGAAATTCAAAATGGGAGTGACAGTGTACTTCTCTGTGGTGAACTCTTTGTTGTTGGGTTTTTTTGGCCTGGTACCAGGGATCGAACTTGCGAGGCAGGCAAAGCGCCACTAACCTAAATCCCTGGCCCTGTCATGAACTCTTTTTTTTTTGGTACCAGGGATTGAACTTGGGTCCTTGGGCTTGCATAGCAGGTGGTGAAACCACTGAGCTAAATCCCTGGCCCCCTGTCATGAACTTTTAAAGAGTCATGCCATAACAAATAATTCATTTGAATTATTTCCATACTACGTCATTTTACCTTGGAATAATTTCATAAACTTATTTTTAAATTTATTTTATTTTATCCCATTCCCCTCCCCTTTCTATGTACAAAAGCATAAATTTAGATAAAGATAATAAACATTTTCTGTATTGTTTTCATTCCTTCTACCACTATTCTGTTGGATCAGTAAATGCATTTACTTTGGATAATCATTAGGATTGTGGGTGCCTTATTTATATCTCAGTTAAATTGCACATCATTTACTTACTGTCATGGTGCAAATGAGAGTTCTGTGTAGTAAAAAGTTCTTTGTTGTAGTGTAGAGTCTTTTGATGATTAAATAGGACTTAAGGTGAATAAATCTTAAAGGAAAACTGCAAATAATAAGCAATTTAGTTGATGACTGTGTATTCAATAAAAATGACTTTGGGATGATACTAAATCTGAAGTGAGAGTCTGATTGAATTAAAGGGCTTTTCTCAGGATTTGCTACTAAATTGAATATGGATTATGAGAGAAAGAGGAGTCCAAGCTAAATTTTCTGCCTGAGCAATTGTTTGTGGATGATAGTACCATTTAATGAAACAGGGAGAACTGGAGAAAGAAGAGCATGTTTTGGCAAGAAAGGACAGGAATCAAGTTAGGTTGAAGATATCTGTTGTTATATTCAAGGAGAAATTCACTAAATGCCCTTTGCTGGAGATGGAAATAAAAGTGTCATCAGATAATTGGTATATAAAGCCCCGGGATAAGATAATGTCCCTTAAAAGTGAGAATTAGATGTAGAAGATGCCTAAGATCTGATTCCTAATGCGTTCCAACATTTAGAGGTTGAAAAGAAGAAGGAGCAGCTGTATAAGGGAAACCAGGATAAAGCAATTAACCAAAAGTTGAATGAAGGAAGTATTTCAAGGAAGAAGTGATCAGTTGTTTCTAATTAGAAGTTAAGACAAGAACTCAGAATTGTTTACTGCATTTCATAAAATGACAATCTTTGGTGACCTTTGTGAAATCTTTTAGTGGAACAGTGTAAATGAAGGCATGAAGTTTGGAGTGGCTTTTACAATGACAATAGGAGCTTAACTTTGAATTTACACATTAAAATATCTATAGATGAAATGATAAAATGCCTCTGATTTCCATCAAAGAATCCAGTGAGTCACAATACCCCAAAAGTAGAAACAACTCAAGTATTGAACTCAACAAAGGAATGGATTTGCAAAATACAGTATGTGTGTTGTTGGAATACTATTCACCTATTAAAAAGAATGAACTGCTGATACATGTAGCAACATGAAACATGAAAACATAATGCTAAGTCAAGGAAGCCAGACACAAAAGATCAAATCTTTTATTTTTATTCAGTATTTCTAATAAGCAAATTTATAGAGACCGAAAGTAGATTAAGGATCAGGGTCATGGGAAGACTTGGGATGGGGTGTTAGCTTTGCATTACTGTAACAAATGCCTAAAATAGCCAGGTTAAAAATAGGAATGTTGGGTCGGGGATTTAGCTCAGTGGTTCCGAGTTCAATCCCTGATACCCCCCCCAAAAAAAGGAATGTTTAAAAGCTGGGCATACTGGCATATGCCTATAATCTCACCACTTAGAAGGCTGAGGCAGATGGGTTGCTGCAGGTTTGAGGCCAGCCTGGACTACATAGTTAGTTCAAGGCTAGCCTGAGCTACATAGTGAGACCCTGTCTCCAAAAACAAACCCAAAAAGGGGGAATGATTTATTTTGGCTCACAGTTTTGGAGGTTTCAGACCATGGTTGGTTGGCATTATTACTTTTGGGCCTATAACACAGCAGTACATCATGGTAGGGAATGAATAGTTGACCAAGTGGCAGCGAGAAGACAAAGATAGAAGAGAAGAGACCTGGATCCCAATATCCCCCAGTGACCTAACTTCTTCCACTAGGTCCTGCCTCCTAAAGGTTCTACCACCTCTCAGTAATGCCACAGGCTGGAGATCGAGCCGTCAACACATAGACCTCTGGGAGATGTTCAAGATCCAAACTATAGCAGGAGGGACATTATTTTTTTTAATAGCTCCACATTTCCCTCTGAGAATGCTACATGGTCTGTTGTTCCACTGTCTTTTGATTCCTCACGCTTGACTTCATTTTGGACATGATACTGGACAGTTAAAGGCTATCAACAATCATTCATTGGATAGGTGGTTTTGTGGAAAGAGGGAGTTCCTGTGTTTGATACAGTACTCACTTTTGCCTTTACAGTGACTCTTTATTGTGGTTTCATTACCTTCAGCAGCCATGTGATAGCCACTACCAACTGCCAAATGAGGTGTAAAATACATTGCTTTTACCTATGTTTGTTGCATTGCTTTTTCTTTCTCCAGCTTTATGAACTGGGATTGACAAATGTTAATTAGTGTGCGGTGTTCTTTTTATGGGGTAATTTGTACTGGAAATTGAACCCAGGGCCTTGCACTTCAACATGCACTGTACCACTGAGCTACATCCCTGCCCACGAGTTGTGTATATACTTAAAGTGTTATATGTATAAATTGTTACATTGCTTCTTATTGAGGCAAGGATTAGTATTTTTATTTTAATTTGGAGACCTTATAAGGCTATCTTGATACAATTGGTAACAGTTAAAAGAAGTTACTCTAAGAATATAAAGTTTTCTGTGGTATGTCAATGTTCTTGTTGTAGAAAGGTCTTAGTTTAATGTGAATTAAGTCTGCTTATAAAATTAGGGCTGAAGGATAATTGATGTTTCATTTAATGATTAGCTTATCTTATAAAAGAAGACTCTTTTAGAGACATCTGGCAATCTGGTGTGTGTACCCTTCTGTAAGCAAGAACACAGCCTAATGTGGCTGGTGCAGAGCTGCAGCTAATGGGTTAGGATAAGTGGCATTGAGCTGTCAGCATGAGCATACTGTTAAGGCACATGCTCTTTTTTTTTTAATTCATTAAGTTTATTGGTACATTTTAGGTATACATTATGATCACATTCATCACTGAGAATTTGTACCTATACGTGGTGTATCTTGGTTCTTGTTTTTTCCCCTTTCCCCTTTCCCTCCCTTCCACCCCTCTACCCCTCCCTATTTACAAAAAAACTGTTTCCGCTTTTTCCTTCTTTTCTCTAGGCAAATGCTCTTTCCTAGGATCACTTAGAGAAGATGCAAAGGATTTCAAACCAGAAATACTTCTTAGATTTTTTTGGTTTGTTTTCTTTTTCAGTGACGACAGTATGGGCTATCAGTATCCATTTACTCTACGAGTTGTGCAGAAAGATGGGAACTCCTGTGCTTGGTGCCCATGGTATAGATAAAGTGACCTCTGCTAAAGAAAAGTTTTAGAAGAATTGTAACTTCAGATATTACACCTTTTTCATATACTTCCAGTTTTGGGAAATAATAGTGAATAATGAGAAACTTGAAATAAACTTAGGAATTGTTTGCATTCATCTCTTTTTGTAAGATAGACAGCTAAATTTTCCTCCTCGGCCTTTCACAATGGGACTACAGGCACATGCTACTGTGCCAGGCCATACTACTCTAAACTTTCTGCCCCCTAAAAATAGATCAGTTTGGCAATTGTGAGGCAGTAAAATATAGTCTACTTACTAAATCTTGTTGGAAGACTGGGCGTTTTTGTTGTTTATTTGGTTTGTTTGGTGCTTTAGTTTTTTTGAGACAGGATCTCCCTTTGCAGTTCAGGCTGGCTTTGAACTCATTATTTATCCCAGGGTGACCTTGAACTCACAGTGATCCTCCTGAGTGCTGGGATTAGAGGCGTGTGCCACCATGCCTGGCTTGTTTTTTGGTTTTTAGAAGAGTTTTGGAGATTGATTGGGGAAAAATACCTGATAATACTTAAGTCAACTATTAGAGAACTGGAATAATCCTAACAGACTGAAAAGGAATTGGGAACCATGGCTTGTCATGTCTTCCTCCATGCAGCTCCATAAATTTTTATTTTCATTTACTTAATGTGCCATTTTACAAACAAGAAAATAAGCATTGTTAGATGTTACCCTACCTCAGACTGTTAAATAAACTAAATTTAAAATTTCTTTAGAGGGCTGGGGATTTAGCTCAGCGGTGCTGACGCCTGCCTCACAAGCACAAGGCCCTGAGTTCGATCTCCTGTACCAAAAAAAGGAATTTCTTTAGAGCAGACGATGTCAGATAACCAATTCTTGTATATAACTTATTTGTCTTCAGCTCATATCTTCCTGTATGTTATCAGATGTTTATCAAGTGCTGTAAAAAACGAAAGACTTAGAGGTGATAAGCATAATTCCCTGAAATAATAATTAATAAATATTACTACATTTGTCAGAGTGTGAAATTAGAAACCCATGACAAATTATAAAACTAAGAGCAAAGTAGAAAAGTAGTAAGGAAGAATATTTCTGATTAAGAAAATTTAGATTCCTTCATAATTATTTCTTCATCTGGGGACCTTTTTCTTTCTTTTAGATTTTGTAGAGGCTGTAAAATTGACTGTGGGGAAGACAGCGCTTTCATTGGAAATGCCTACATTGCTGTGGATTGGGACCCAACAGCTCTTCACCTCCGCTATCAAACATCACAGGAAAGAGTAAGTGCTCAGGGCCACCATAAGGTGGTTGTTTCTATATGGGAAATTTTTCCCAACTTAACTGTATAATGACAATGTAAAATAACCAGAAAAAAAATTATTGGGATATTTTATACCACTTAACATACTCATATGATTTCTTGGGGGGTTTTTTCCCCCTGACATTGCAGATCAATTGTATTGAGGCATTAAATTTCAAAAATATTAATAACAAGTAAATCTTGAAACAAACATTATAATTAAGACATTATATTCTCTGACCATGACATACCAATAAACATTTTTCTTCCCATTTATTAAGTAATCAATGAAGCTCTAGCACTTGATAACCACAATTACTTAACTCCTGTCCTACAGTGATAGCAGCTATCATTAATGAGCATGGTGATTACAAAAATTAAAAACTAAAATGTTGGGCTGGGGATTTAGCTCAGAGGTGCCGCACCTGCCTCGCAAGTGCAAGGTCTTGAGTTTGATCCCCGGTACTGCAAAAAAATAAAAATGTTTCAGGACTGTATACCTAACATTACATCTCAGTGGCTCTTCTTCACACTTTGCATTTCTCTGCTGCTGCTTTCTAGCCAGAGCTTTTTTTTTCCTAGGTGCTGGGGATCGAACTTGAGACCTTGCTCTTGCAAGGCAGGTGGCAGAACCACTGAGCTAAATCTCCGGCCCCCTTTTCTTTTTTTTTTTTTAAGTTTACTAAAGAATATGTTAAAATATAGAATAGGACTGGAGGTTAGCTCAGTGGTAGAGCAATTACCTGGCATGTGCCAGGCCTTGGGTTTGATGTCTAGCAATGAACTTAAAAAAAGAAAAAGAAAAAAACAAACTCCATACCTAAGACTGTTTGCCTTAGGCAGTTTTTCATCAAGCAAATATTGTTTGAAGGGTAGAGTAACAGTATTAAGAATATGATAGAAGCCAGAGATGTAGCTCAGCTGCACAGAGCCTTCCTGGCCAGTGAGGTCCTGAGTTTGAGCCCTAGTACCAAAAAAAAAATCTGATCGAGAAGTAAATGCAACAGAATCAAAGAATTTTTATAAGTCATACTGGAAATTACAGTGAGTTTTATGTTTATATGCCTCTTGATTGTTGGAAATTTGCTTTATTAATAAAAGCATTCCCTTTAGATAAGTTTGTAATAGTAATTAACATTCCTCTTTTTATGCTATTGAGAAGTAGAGAAACTGGCAATTGCAGCCTAATTCCCTGTTTGGATACCTATATGTGTATCTCCACACCCTGAGGCTCCTGACAGCTTTTTCTAGCTGAGTACAATTTATGATATTTGCCAAATGAAAGATCACTGAGCTAAAAAGATAAAAGCTGAAGAGAAGTTGATGTTCCATATTGTGTTCTCTGTAGCAAGGTAATAATAACCTTAGCCATGCTTCCTTTGAAGAGGAAAACTAGCAGTTCATAGAAGGATTCCTAAATCTCTGTCATCACAGAATCTGACAGGATATTATTCTGACAAAAGACTTTTTTTTTGGTACCAGGGATCGAACTCCGGTCCTTGCACTTGCGAGGCAGGCAGCGGAACCACTGAGCTAAATCCCCGGACCCACAAAAGACATTTTTATCAAAGATTTTTTTAAAAATTGGCTCTGTAGGCCCAGGTGTTTAGCTCAGTGGTTTCGCCACCTGCTGCACAAGCACAAGGACCTGAGTTCGATCCCTGGTACCCAAAAAAAAAAAAATTGGCTCTGTAGGGCTGGGGATTTAGCTCAGTGGTTCTGTTGCCTGCCTCACAAGTGCAAGGTCCCGAGTTCAATTCTCAATAGCAAAAAAATAAAACATTTTAAAAATTGGTTCTGTAAATACTTTTTAAAAAGCCCAGTGTGCAATTGAAAAAGCTCTGTAGGATATCCCATTAGAAGAAGGGCCTACAGTATGACCAGTTAAATCTTGCTCAACTTCCACTTTCAGTGAGGTACTTAGGCTACCATGGAAACAAGGAGCTATTGAGATATCCTGCCTTGCTGGAGAGTGAGGACACATGAGTAATCTGGGCTCTTCCTACATGTGGTTTCTGCATGTGCTAAGACAGTCACGTAGACAGAGGATAACCTCGGTTCACTTCACAATTGAACCAAGTATATGCCCCGTATATTTTACATTTTTTATTCCAATGACTCCCTTCTAGGAAGTTTTCCTAGGGAAATACTCTGTCCATCATATAATATTTTATTTTACTTTATTTTTTTATTTTTTTTGCTACCGGGGATCGAACTCGGGTCCTTTCACTTGCGCAGCAGGTGGCGGAACCACTGAGCTAAATCCCCAGCCCTATATGACATTTTAAAAGAGTAAAAATAGGGGCTGGATTTAGCTCAGTGGTTCCGGCGCCTGCCGCGCAAGCACAAGGACCCGAGTTTGATCCCTGGTACCAAAAAAAAAAAAGAGTAAAAATATTTGAAACAATTAATGTTTGCTCTGCATTAGAGGATAGTTACATAAAGCATGATATATTTATTGGATAGAATATTATATAGTCCTTGGAATAACGATTACCCATTTTTACTGACGTTTATGGCAAGATGGCACTAGTTTTTTTTCATAAAAGCAAAAAGTTACATATAATGAGAAAAAAATCTCTTCAATTGTTTTTGGTTTTTTTTTTCCGGTACCAGGTATCGAACTCGGGTCCTTCCGCTTGCGAGGCAGGCAGCGGAACCACTGAGCTAAATCCCCGGCCCCAAAAGTTACTCTCTTCAATTTTTTAAAAAACAAAAATACTGTTTAGGAAGAGGACAGAAGAAAATCTGCCTTTGTATTAAGAATATAAAAAGGTTTCTCTACCTTTTTACAGAAGCTGAGCATATATCCAAAAGGCAAAAAAAGTCTTTATCAGAGAAAATTTATTGATAATATAAATTATAGTCTGTCACTATATTTTCATCAGCCTTCCTTCCTCCCAGTCCTTGCTTGTGTCCTACAGAAAATATAGTCAATAAAAACCCAGCATTCTTTAGTAGCATATATCATTTGTGGTTGGCCATAAAGCTGCCCTGGTGGAGAGAATAGAGATACTGTTTAACTGGCTGTGAGCTACACTTGATACACCTCTTCTCCTTATACAAACCACCATGACACATGTTTCCTTTGAAGCAAGTCAGTTTTTCCTTTAGGTGACCACCCCAAAAGACACAGAGTTAATATCTTATTACTACAGAATTTGTGCTCAGAAGTCAGTGACCCACAGTCAAGCCATATTTTCTCTTTTAAAAACAGAATTTTCCCCTAGTTCTTCTTTTTAAAGTAATTGTTTTTTATTTGTTTTGTTTTTGAGACAGACTCTGGCTATATAGTTCAGGCAGGTCTTGAATTATGTATCTCAGAGTCTTGAATTTGCTGTGTTCCTCTTGCCTCAGCCTCCCAAGTGCTGGGTTTACAGCATACAGAAACCACCCCCCTCCGCCATCTTAATGAGCTCTTTAAACCAGATGTGGTGCAGTGCTAAGACCTTCATTGAATGATCAACTCCAACCTTGATAGTTTTCATGGGCATTTGACAGCCTTGTAACTCAGCCATTTTCTCCTACAGGAAGAAAGTTTCATCTACAAACCTGTTCTAAACAAAATGGCTAAAACTGCCAATTTGTAATCCAAACAGCACAGTTTTTCCATCCTGGGTTTCAGTAATGGTGATCTGTAGGAAGTTGCCTCAGGCAAAGATGACCAGCTCACCTCTGGGGGGAAGGGCAGTAAGAGGGGTGATGGACGTATATGTGACCTTTGACAGAAAGAGAGCCAGTAATCACTGTACTTGTAGTCCAGGATCTGCATTGGGAGAAAAATATCCTTGTGTGAAATCTCATGTAGCCTTCAGAGTACTGATGCTATGCCTCTTCCACCTTCTCAGACCTACTACAGACAAAAGGGTCTCAGCTCAATGTTTCTTACTTCATCCAGATCTGGCATCTGTGTTTCAGTGATACTATTTCTCTTAGCCTCCTTAAAGCCTGCAGCATACTAATAATGCTGTCTTTCTGCTTAAAAAATAAGTGGTTTAGGCCGGGGATTTAGCTCAGTGGTTTCCGCCGCCTGCTGTGCAAGTGCAAAGACCCGAGTTTGATCTGCGGTACCAAAAAAAAAAAAACAGTTGTTTATTCTTAGCACTCCTGGCTTGAGGCCTAGTTCACATGTAAACTGTAAGGATTCCACAATTGTGAAACAAACAGGCAGTTCTTTGTTTGTTTTTGTTATTGTTATTTTGAAGTACTCAAATTTTTCTAAAAAAATTATAGTCATATAAATAGAAGTTTTACCCAGGATGTTATTGATGTGGCATTTATGAATGAATATGTGATGCTATACTGCTTAAACAATTTAAGTTGTATTTTGTGAATGAATGTCTGATGCTGTACTTGCTTAAATACTTCAGTTTGGGTTACATTTTCCTTTTCCCCATCTAAAGTGAGATAAATGTGAGTGACTGAGAAAATGAGGCATATCTAGATGAGCATTTTCAGTATTTCCCCACAACCCATGTTCATTCTCTTGCCTCTCTCTGTAGGTTGTAGATGAGCATGACAGTGTGGAGCAGAGTCGACGAGCGCAAGCTGAGCCTATCAACCTGGACAGCTGTCTCCGTGCTTTCACTAGTGAGGAAGAACTAGGGGAAAATGAGATGTACTACTGTTCAAAGTGTAAGACTCACTGCTTGGCAACCAAGAAGCTGGATCTCTGGAGGCTTCCTCCTGTCCTGGTATGGTATAGCCCTGTGTTTGAAAATCTAGTATAAAGGAAAGACGCTATGAACAAAAGGGTGTTTTTTCTTTTTTTTGGAGGGGGAGCATGAATACAGGGTATTAACTGTGTAGCCCAGCTGACCTCAGACTTGTGATCCTCCTGCTGTAGCCTCCTGAGTGTCAGGATTACAGGCATGCGCCACCACACCCAGCTTCATAAACAGTTTGTTATTTCTGATACTAAGATCCTTCCTGTGTCAATGTTTTTTTGTTTGTTTGTTTTTTGGTACCGGGGATCAAACTCGGGTCCTTGCGCCTGCGCAGCAGGCAGCAAAACCGCTAAGCTAAATCCCTGGCCTTCCTGTGCCAATGTTTAAAACCCTTCTTTTGTGCAAGGTTTTTTGTTTTGTTCTTAGTACTGGGGGTCAAATCCAGTGCCCTATGCATGCAAGCACTGCAGCACTGAACTACATCCCCAACCCTGTGCAAGGGTTTTTTTGTTGAATGCAGAGGTGAATTATTCTAAAAATATTTGGTAGTTTCTGTCCCTGAAGAGCTTACAGCCTAGGTGGAGAAAGAAGTAAGGTAAGGCCAGTAACTGCAGTTTAGCACAAGATGAGAAGTATGACAGGTGGTATAACCTAGTGAATTTGAACTTCAGAAGAGGGTGAAATCAATTCTGGCTCTGTGGAGAGAAGAAGCTTTAGGCTAGCCCTTAGACGATAGAACAGCCAACCCAGGAGCACTCAGTGCCCACTGAGCTTGGTCACATGGTGTGACACACTGCTGAGTCCAGTGCATGCACACGCACATCAGTGCACGGGTGCTTATGTGTTCCTTTGTCTTTGATTCACTTCTTCCTTCTCCCTTCATGGGACAAGTGTTTTCCTTATGGTTGGAAGGACCATCACCAAATGTAACTAACTGTAAAGAACTAGTTTTTGTTTGTTTATTTTCTGTGGTGCTGGGGACTGAACCCAGGGCCTTGCACATGCTAGGCAAGCGCTCTACCACTGAGCTACACGTCCAGAGGTACTAGTATATTTTAACTAGACATTGTATTTTTTTTATTTATGTCTTTATTGTACTACTCTGTAAGCCTGAATTAGGCATTTCTTTCCTAAGACCGGAATAGCTTCTCCGGGAAGGGTGCACAAGAAATTGGTAGCACTGATTTAGCTAGCTCCAAGGATGGAACTAGGGGAAGGGGAGAAGACAAGGGTCAACTTGTAAACAACTTGAAAACAGTAGATGGGGAAGGGGAAATGTTTTAAATAAGATATAATTAATATGCAGTTAAATGCAGAGATTTTAAATGTCCAGCTTAGTGAATTTAAGCCAGGCGTGGTGCCACATGCCTACAATCCCAGTATTTACGAGGCTAAGGCAGGAGGATCACTGTGAGTTAGAGGCCAGCCTGGGCTGCATAGTGAATTCAGGGCCACCCTGTACTACAAAGCGAGACCCTGTCACAAAACAAACAAAAAAAACAGTTTCATGAATTTAGACCCCATTGTACTTACTCACATAAACATCCCATAAAATGCATCATGGAATAAGAACAATTTTGAGCTGGTGTGATAACCCACACCTGTCTGGGAGGCTGAGACAGGAGAACCACAAGTTTGATCCCAGCATGGGCAATTTAACAACTTAGCCAAGACCCTGTCTCAAGGCCTTGGTTCAGTTCCCAGTATCACAGGAAAACAGTAATAGTTTTGTAGTCTTTAAGAGTATCAAAGAGTATATATGTTACATATTCTTGAATACGTGTACATATTAGACTTTGGGGGTTGGGGTCGGTCCTATCTTCAGAACCCTTTATAATGCAGATACTTCCTACATTTTCTTCTCCAGATTATCCACCTTAAACGATTTCAGTTTGTAAATGGTCGATGGATAAAATCACAGAAAATTGTTAAATTTCCTCGTGAAAGTTTGGACCCTAGTGCTTTTTTGGTACCACGAGACCCAGCTCTCTGCCAGTGCAAACCACTCACACCCCAGGGGGACGACCTCTCTGAGCCAAGGGTTCCTGCAGAAGAGGTGAAGAGAGTGGATGCTCAGAGCTCCACAGGGGGTGAGGATGTGCTCCTGAGCAAGAGCCCATCTTCTCTCAGTGCAAACATCACCGGGAGCCCAAAAGGTGAGGGGGCTAGGCTGCTGGAGGGGCAGCTCAGTGTGGGAGGGAGCTGTCTGCAGTCAAGCCTCTCTCTATTTGAGCTGTGTGATTTCTAGAGAGACAGCCTCCTTTAATCTAGTTTCTCATCTGTGAGATGGGCGATAACACCAAGTCCACAGTGTGAGGATTTGAAATATCAAAAGAGACACACTTTATATAATGCCTGATACCACACATGCTAAACATGAATGGTAGTTGTCACCCTTTCCCCCTTACAGCAGAGGTTCTCCAAGTATAGTCTAGGAACTATAGGGCTCCCTGAGGCCCTTTCAAGAGGGAGGATTAAAACTATTTTCATGAGGGCCGGGGGTTTAGCTCAGTGGTTTCACGCCTGCTGCGCAAGTGCAAGGACCCGAGTTCGATCCCCGGTACCAAAAAAAAGAAAAAAAAAACCTATTTTCATGAAAATAGTAAGGCAACACAGTTTCCCTTGATATCTGAGTTATTTTATTTATTTTTTTCAGTTATGTTTTTTAAAAATCGAGATCCGAGGGCTGGGGATTTAGCTCAGTGGTTCTGCCGCCTGCCTCACAAGCACAAGGTCCCGAGTTCGATCCCCGGTACCAAAAATAAAAATAAAAAATCAAGATCTAGGACAAGTGGAAATATTGTACATGTCTTATTGAAATATTGATCTTACAGATTGAACCATATCTGTCAAAAGGATATGTTGAAGTCTTAACTATCACACACAGTCATCCATTGGTGTCCATGGGGGTCTGCTTCCAAGACCTCCCACCAGTACCAAAATTCACAGATGCTCAACTCCCTATCATAAAATGACATCATATATGCCTATATCCTATGCATATTCTCCCTGTATACTTTAAATCATCTCTAGGTTACTTGTAATACCTAATATGGTATAAATACTATACAGATAGTTGTTCTGTATGGTTTAGGAAATAGAAGTCTATACATGTTTAATATAGACACAATCTTTTTATTTTTTTATTTTTTTTGTTTTTGTTTTTGTTTTTTGGTGCCGGGGATCAAACTCGGGTCCTTGCTCTTGTGAAGCAGGCACCAGAACCACTGAGCTAAATCCCCAGCAACACAATCTTTTTATTAAATAATTTAGATTCATTGTGTGGTATTTTTGTGTGAGGTAGAGATAATAGTTCATTCCTAGAACCATAACTACTAATAATAAGTACTTTATGAATGGTGGCCATATTTTTTAATCTAGTTTTATGAAGGAGAGAAGTATGTATTTGTATAACTTCCTAGACTGATAATTACATTGTTTTCCATGAATGTGACACAAATCACCTTTCTGCTATTTTCTAAGTCCTTGCAATGTATTCTGCAATTCTAGGACATTGCTGCCCAACTTGATGGCTCTAAATTAGGAACTAGAGAGTAACCAGTTAGGACTCCCCTATTTTACCTTTATGTGTATATTTGTGAATTTGGCCTCAAAGTTAGCATTTGGTATCTGACTTAACTTGTGGCTTTTGGACTTCAGACTTAACAAATCTTTCCTTTCCCTTTTGTAGGTTCGCCTTCTTCACCAAGAAAAAGTGGAGCCAGCTGTCCCTCCAGTAAGAATAGCAGCCCTAACAGCAGCCCACGGACTTTGGGGAGGAGCAAAGGGAGGCTCCGGCTGCCTCAAATTGGCAGCAAAAATAAATTGTCAAGTAGTAAGGAGAATTTGGATGCCAGCAGAGAGAATGGGGCTGGGCAAATCTGTGAACTGGGTGATACCTTGAGCCGAGGGCACTTGCTGGGAGGCAGCCAACCTGAGCTCATCACCCCCCAGGACAATGAGGTCACTTTGGCCAATGGATTGATCCTTTATGAGCATGAAGCCTGTGGCAATGGCTACAGCAACGGTCAGCTTGGAAACCACAGTGAAGAAGACAGCACTGATGACCAAAGAGAAGATACTCATAGTAAACCTATTTATAATCTGTATGCAATTTCGGTAAGTGGTTTTTGTGTGGTTTTCAAAGAATAGTCTATACTTTTCAGTGGTTTGTTCATGTGTCTTCATTCATCATCAAGCAGTCCTTTAGGGCCTACTTATAGACAGTTAATAAAGAAATCTTGGCCTTCAAATAGAATCTGAAGCTCACAATGTGACATAGAAGATAGTAATTAGTACAACTGGTGTCCAGAGTTCAGATTAATCACTACTAGCCTATAATCCCAGCACTCAGGAGGCTAAGGCAGGAGGAATGCTGTGGGTTCAAGGCCAGCCTGACTAACAAAGCGAGACCCTGCCCCCCAAAAACAAAACAAAATAGTTGATATTGTGTGTTTCTAAGGAACTTTTCCTTCTAAAAGATAATTACAACTATAAAATGGTTTATCTTTACAAGATTTGGATTTAAGACATTTGAATTTTGTTTTAGGAAAACTTTAGATGGTTCCAAAACATTTTTTCTTACCCATCCAAGTGTTCAGCATTCTCTTGCTCAGATCCTAGTGCCATGCCTTGGCCATAGGACTGTTTACTACTAACATACCTCCATTCTCTTCTCTCTTTAGTGCCATTCAGGAATTCTGGGTGGGGGCCATTATGTCACTTATGCCAAAAACCCCAACTGCAAGTGGTACTGTTACAATGACAGCAGCTGTAAGGTAAATACTCTCAATCTTTTTTTTTTTTTTTTTAATCTTTCTGGTTTTTTGTTTTTGGTACCGGGATTCGAACTTGGGACCTTGTGCTTTTGAGGCAGGCGGGAGAACTACTGAGCTAAATCCCCAGCCCTATTCTCAATCTTTGAATGAAAGAAACAGAATGTCAACAAATCTGGGAAACATTTGGTGAAATAATATACTTTTTCCTGAATGGGAAGTAAATATTTCTGTTAGGGTCAGTATTTAGATGGTGTCAGTATTAAGGAAACAACGGTGATAGGTGGAGTAGAGAATGAAAACATGAATGGTGAGGGAAAAGAAGGTATTAGTTAATGAGAAAAGGTTCTAACCTTTTGGGTTCTGGGAAAGGTTGGAATGTTTTTTGTTTGTTTCTTTTTGTTGGATGGGGGGTGATGCTGAATTAAACCTAGGGCCTCATACATACTAGCCAAGTTCTCTACAACTGAGCTAGATTCCCAGCCCCAAACGTTTGAACTATAAAAATTTGATGGAGTGCCAGGAATTTAGCTCAGTGGCACCCGCCTGCCTTGCAATCACAAGGTCCTGAGTTCAATTCCCAGTATCAAAAATAAAAAATAAATTTGGTGGAGTTTTTAGTTATTCTTTTGAATTGTCTGTGTTTAAAATATTTTCCCCAAAAGAAACATTGTAAATAATGGGGTTCATTTGGGCACTGCTATTGAGACAGCCAAAATGTTGAGGATGCTGAGTGGAAGCAGTCAGGTTTGGTCATTAGGGAAGACTGGTCTTCCTTACCCTGACAAGGATTAAGAGGGAGCATGGTGATGTCTTTTTATGAAAGGCTTTTCTTTCCCCTTCAGGAACTTCACCCTGATGAAATTGACACCGACTCTGCCTACATTCTCTTTTATGAGCAGCAGGGGATAGACTATGCACAGTTTCTGCCAAAGATCGACGGCAAAAAGATGGCAGACACAAGCAGCATGGATGAAGACTTTGAGTCTGATTACAAAAAGTACTGTGTGTTACAGTGAAGCTGTCACTCTGGCTGCTAGGTAGGCTGGTGGTGAGGGAGGTGACCCCTTGTAGCTGACATTTGGCAAAAGCATTGCTGAAAAGTAGGCTAAATGTAGTTTTATCCTGTGACCCTGAAGCACAAAATAAAACTCCTAATTAAAATAGAATTAACATGAAGAGTAGTGATAACTTTTTTTTGAAGTCTCTCACAAGTTCTCCGTGGAGAACTTGTAGGCAAATCCCACCATTAGCCTGTAAACAAAAGGGTCAGACACCAGCCACCTGGGACCAAGTAAGAATTAGATTGTGCTTGTCCAGATACGAACAAACTTGTAGTGAGTATAGAGTTTACCAGTAATCATAATAAAATGCTAAAGATTTCCTTGGAGTCAAAGTAAAAAACAAGAAATTGTAGTGTTGTCTGGAGACGACATGATATGCTACCTCCTTTTTCCTGAAGTTTTATTCCATTATATTGATAAGATGGAGAAAGCAAGATCATGAAGGTGTGCAAATGTTTCTTGGGGCATGGACACAGATTTTTTTAGTTTATTTTTTTAATTGTTTGCCCTACTCTTGTTTGTCAGCCTTGCATTTTGTTTTTGTTGTGTTTGTGTTTGAGACACAACCTTCTTTGGTGGCAGAGGCATGTAGTAGTCAAATCTGAACGGGAGAATCTTAAAAACTATGTGCCTTCTACCCCGGGTCTTAGTTGAGAGGCCCAGTAGAAAGGACAAACATCCTGGGAAATCCAGCTGACATGGCCTCCTGATAGGGGCGTCTTGCTTTTAGGGTACTTCAAGTATCCTCAGAAATGTATCCCCCACACGTACACTGCTGAGTGTGGCAGGGAAGTTGCGAATATTTGCACCATCTTCCCATGCATCTGTTGCACAAAGAGCCTCTAGGGAGGTGAGTGGCATCAAAGCTAGATGGTATTTCACATGAGTGGTTGTCTTTTTCTTTTCTTTGTTTTGCACTTTAAAAGAGAGAGAAAATACGTACAAACAAACTTACTTGTATTTTAATGGCTCTAAGGGCTACAGATTAACTTGATTGGGATATGTACCCTCACCATACTAAATTTAAAAACAAAATACATCCCAGACATTTATAGTCATGCAATTTTTTAAATAAAATTGTTAGGTTTAGGAAGTAAACTGTTTTGTTTGCATGCACCCCCCTTTTTTTCTTTCTTTCTCTTTTTGCACTAGTCAGCAGAAGTTATGTTTCTTTGCTTCATGTTTCTTCTCAGATTATTCAACTGGAACAAAAGTATAAATGTTATTTATTTCAGACAGCATTTTTTTCTGTATTGTTTTTTAATATATAGTCAAAGGAAATGTCTCATCTTTATTTTTGATCTTTTTAAAAAATCATTTAGACCCTAGAAGTTGATTCTCATGTATTATCAGATTCTATTACCTTTCCTTTCCTCATAGGTAGTAAATACCAATGTAATTAAACATTTGTGATCTGATATCTGAAGCCAGTATACCTAGTTCTTTTCAGAGCATTTCAAAAGGTTGTCTTAAATGGCCACCAAAGTTGAAGTTCTTTTCAGAAGAATGTAATTGCGAGTAGGAAGTAGTGGCCTCATTGGTATAATGTAATAAAGTCAGACAAAATGTATACTTTATAGTTTTTGAGTTTTTCACTGTATAAAGTCTGTCCTTTCCTACCTGGACAAACCAATGAAAAAGTGGAAAATTTTAAATAATTTCCTTACAGATAATTTATTTAAGCAGGTAGCACAATCTACTAATATTGTTTGATCTGTATTTCTTATATGGGTTGTAATTAATTTTTTAAATTCATAAACTAGCAGAAAATTTATTAAATTAACTATTAACTACATTCACCTTGTAAATTTCTGTATAAAACTTGTTGACAATGCACTGACTTTAGAAAGATGTTAATGTATATAAATAGAATGTAAATAAAATAGTGTTGCTGTACTGAAATATGAGCTGTATAAAGAAGTATTGGTAATTGTATATGGAGTGTACCTGTTATCTGTAACTATTATCCAAACAAATTAAATACTGTGGATGCCCATGTGCTGTTTTTCCTCGTACAAGTAAACAAAACATCAACTTCTTCAGCCTGTAATGAGTTTAATTCTGCTGCTAGAATAATACCTGTCTGCCCCACAGAGTGAATACTACATCCATGTTCACTGTTAAGGTAGAACAAGATACTTGCAGTGACCAGATGCATCTGATCTAAATGCACCTTACATCCCTTTTAGGAAATTATTCAGAAGGCATTGAGGTAGGGAGGAAGAAGGATAGAGAGCCAATAATGAACCGAGAAGTGACAGGGGAGGTATCACAGAAGCTTTCAAGCTGATTAGGAGACAAGGTGAAGAGAATCCTAACCCTAATGCTTTGAAATGGCCTTCAGTTTCTGGAGGGGCACTGAGAAGCTAGGCATGTCCTGGATTATCTCCAGGAAAAATCTCCACGAAGCAGTTGACAGTGTTGAGAATAGATGAAGACTTAACCTCTCCTTCACCCTACAGTAGTTTTCTTTCCTGTAAAATTAGGATACCTTGGGCTGGGGATTTAGCTCAGTGGTTCAGGCGCCTGCCTTGCAAGCGCAAGGTCCCGAGTTTGATCCCCGGTACCAAAAAAAAAAAAAAGTCATCTAGGATACCTAACACTCAGGCTTTAGAAGTAAAGGGGCTAGGCATGGTGGTGCACACCTATAACCCCAGTATGGGGTGGGAGGGCTGAGCCGGGAGGATCACAAGGTCAAGCTCAGCCTAGGCCATTTAGCAACTTAGCAAGACCCTCTCTGAATTTTTAAAAAGGACTGGGAATGTAACTCAGTGCAAAGGCCCTGGGTTCTATCTCCAGTACCACACATGCAGAGTAAATGAAATGCCTAAATGCCTAGCACGGTTTTGCTAAGTGCTCAGTGAATGTGAAATCCCACCCTATGAGGTGGTTTTTGTTTTATTTGCTTACTATACTAACACTAAACAAAATTTTTTTTGTATTACACTAAACAAATTTAATAAATCTCCATGCACATTCTTCAAAAATGGACTGCATATTAATCCTCAGTGCCTAGTGCCCCATTTTTGGAACACCCATAAATAACAATGAATGAAATGTTTTCAAATTCTTGTTCCTTGAATTTTTCTAGGTAATATGTATGAATTTCATGCAAAAATTTAAAAACTTTCAATCCTTGGCATAAATGGGTTAAAAATAAAATAAAATGTAGCCAGGTGTGGTGGTGCATACCTGTAATCTCAGCATTCTGGGAGGCTGAGGCAGAAAGATGACAAGTTTGAGCCCAGCCTGAGCAACTTAGGGGACCCTGTCCCCAAATAAGAAATTTAAAGAGGCAGGGGATGAGGTTTTGAGTAAAAGCCCTGGGTTCAATCCCCAGTACCAAGGGTAAAGAAAAGGCGTTGAATCAGCACAGTGGCAGATTCAGAAAATGAACCCATAAACTACTATCTATACTCTTACAGTACCAGCCTTTGGCTGTTGTTTATTTATTTATTTTGGCGGGGCAGGGGACGACCGGGAATTGAACTCAGGACCTTGCGCTTGTGAGGCAGGTGCCAGAACCACTGAGCTAAATCCCGGCCCTGTTGTTTATTTTTATTAGTACATATTTGCCGTATGTAACAATTGTATTCATGGTGAGGCATACATAACATACCTTTCTTCATCCTCCCCCCCCCCCGCCCCCCGGCCCAGTCTTTGCCTTTCACTTCGTTGTGGTGTTTTTGTTTTTGTTTTTGAGACAGGGCCTCACTGTGTAGTCCAAGCAGGCCCTTGAGCGCATGATGTAGCCCAGGCTGGCCTTGAACTTGTGATGCTGTAACTCTTGTCAGCCTCCTGAGTGCTGGAATTGCAGCTTTTCAAAGGAAGGCCTTTTCCATCCCCGGTATTAAAAAAAAAGGCCTTGGAAGGAGCAGCTTGTGGAGTTGAGCAGGCCTCCCGTTTCTGGTATCCGAATGGCCATGTAAGTTGAAAGAGGTCTTCAGCCTCCCTGCCTCCGCTGAGCACTCCTTCAGTTTCTCCACCACTTGGTGCCATTGCTTGCTGTGACTTCTTTCTTACTTGTCAGACACCATTGAATTGGAACAAGTAAATGAATTGCCATGTTTTTCCCAACTATTTTAAAGTTTGAATATAGAATTTTCCTGGATAAGCCAAAATGCATAACTTGAGGAGCGGGGATCCCAATTTTTTTTAATGTTGTCCTAGTGGGTTCCTTAATATTGAGATTAAAGTCGGAAACGCATATATCTATGGTCAGAGACCTCTACAAGGCAGAGCAACAAATAGAGGCTAACTTTAGCTTTGCCAAACTTGACCAGTGGGAGGCGAAAGAGCAGATAAGGGTGCAGAAAAAGCTACCCGTAGTAGTGCAGGCCTATAATCCCTGCATCCTGGGAGGCTGAGCCCAGAGGACTGCATGTTTGAGTCCAACCTTTGCAACTTAGCAACTGAGAAAGACCCTGTCTCCGAAATTTAAAAAGTAAGGCTGGGGATGTAGCTCAATACCAAGGTCCTGCATTCACCCCCAGTACTACCCCCGCCCCAAAAAAATAGTGCAGGGGACACAAACTCAGCCCTGTAGGTACCAGGTTGGGAATAAAGTATAGAAGAGAGCTGACCACAAATGAGAATGGGGAGTTCTAGGCACATAGCCATCTGAAGCTTCACCTGATTGTTGCTCATGAAACAATATGAGCCCCAGTGGTAACCAAAATTACTTTCCCTGAAAGAAGTTAAATTCAGATACTAATACAAAACATCCAATTTAGAAATGTTGTTAATTTGCAAGGGGGAGGGAGGTGCTTGGGTTTGTACCCAGGGCCTTGTGCATGCTGAACACTTGATCTACCACTGAACTACACTCCCGGCCCCAGTAATTAAGAATTTTAAACATAGTGTCCAAGTAAAAAATAGTTGCGAGCGGTGGCACACCCTTGTAGTCCCAGGACTCGGGGGCTGAGGCCAGACAGTCATTTGAGCCCAAGAGTTCAAGACCAGCCTGGACAACATAGCTCAAGAAAAGCCAGGTGCAAGCCACCTGTGACTAGTTTTCTGATGCTGGAACCAAATATCTGACACAAGAGTAAAGATTTACTTTAGCTCATGGTTTAAGAGTTTTAGTCCCTTGTTGTCTGGCTCCAAGGCAGAAACATGGCAAGGGAAAGCTGCTCACCTTATGGTAGCCAGGAAGCAGAGAGAAAGGGAAAGAGCTAGAGAAGAGCTGGAGTCAAGATAGACCTTTTGACAGCAAGATGGCAGTGCAGATTTCTGAGAAGAGATTTGTTGCCAACGGCATCGTCAAAGCTGAACTGGAGGAGTTTCTTGCTTGGGACCTGGTTGAAGATGGGTACTCTGGAGTTGAAGTCTGAATTACACCAACCAGGACAGAAATCATTATCTTAGCCCCCCAGGACACGGAATGTTCTCGGTGAGAAGGGTCAAGAATCCGAGCGTTGACTGCTATGGTTCTGAAAAGGTTTGGCTCCCTGAGGACAGTGTAGAGCTTTATGGTTTTTGCTTGTTTGTTTGTTTTTGTTTTTGCGCTACTAGGGATCGAACTCAGGACCTTGTGCTTGCAAGGCAGGCGTGATACCACTGAGCTAAATCCTCAACCCTAGAGCTTTATGCTGAAAGGGGGCCCAGAGAGGTCAGTGTGTCACTGCCCAGTCAGAATCTCTGCGTTATAAGCCCCTGGGAGGGTTTGCTGTGCAGAGGACCTGCTAAGGGTGCAGGTTCATCGAGAGAGAGAAGCGGAGCTTGTGGTCTCTGTGTGTCTGGGAAACTCTGAGGATGGAGACCTAAGTCCCTGAAGTTTGGATGCCCTGATGATCCACAGTGGGGACCTTGTTTACTACGACACTGCCGAGCGCTATGTGCTGCTCCGACAGGACATCACAGTAAAGATCATGCTGCCCTGGGATCCAAATGCTAAGATTGGCCCCAAGAAGCCTCTGCCTGACCTTGTGAACATTGTGGAACCCAAAGATGAGATCCTGCCCACCACCTCCATCTCAGAACAGAAGGGTGGAAAGCTAGAGCCACCTGCCGTGCCCCAGCCAGTCCCTACAATGTAACCCAATCTCCTTGGCAGCTGTATCTGAAAATGGAGGCTGCTGCGTAAAGACATTTAATAACTCTTAGCCCGGTGTGGTGATGCACGCCTATAATCCCACCATTCAGGAGGCTGAGGCAGGAGGATCGTTGCAAATTCAAGGCCAGACTGGGTTACATAGTGAGTTCAAGATCAGCCTGAATTACGTAGTGAGATTCTGTCTCAAATAAACAAAAAAAATTTTTTTTAGTCTTTTACAAAGCTGAAAAACTAAAAAATACACCTTTCAAAGGAATACCCCCAGTGACCACTTCCTCCAACTGGGCTCCAATTCATTTTTTGTTGCGGTTTTTATTTTTTTTAGTGTTTATTTTATTGAAAAGATTAGAATGTAGGGCTGGGGATTTAGCTCAGTGGTTCTGCCGCCTGCCTTGCAAGTGGAAGGTCCCGAGTTCCATCTCTGGTACCAAAAAAAAAAAAATAT
>NW_004624871.1:3449642-3494921 GCF_000247695.1 Heterocephalus glaber
AGCAGGCACTGGAACCACTGAGCTAAATCCCCAGGCCCTATACACCCAATCTTTACCATTTTGAGTTTTTAAATATAAAAGTGCATAAAAAGGAATTTTATGTTATGTACCCAGAATTCATTAGTGATGATCATTTATTGAATCGATTTTGAAATAATACAGTTTTTGCTTAAAAATAAACATTTAAAAAATAAATAAACATTTGAATATGTTTTGGTCTACTATTTATTTGAAACAAAATAGGAATTATCTGCTAGCACATGTTACAAGGTTAAGTATAAGAAAGTCCTAGTCATTCAAAAATTACAAATTGTAACAAAGTTGTAAACTTCATTTTTCCCTGACTCACTATGAGTGACTCATAAAGCTGGACATTCAGCTATAATCCTAGAACAAATACAAAAAGAAAATGTGTTTATTGTACATGAAGCATCACTGTGATGAAGTTTGAGATTTAGATAAAGAGAAGTGTTCATAGGGGATGTGAGTCACTTGAAACTTTTCTTCTATTGATGTATGACAAAATAAGTGTCAAAGATAAAATGTATTTGTCAGCTTCCCTGTTGCTGGGACACAGGTTTTTATTTTTTGAGACAGAGTCTTGCTATGTATTCTAGGCTGGCCTTGAACTCACTATGTAGCCCAGGCTGACCTCAAACTCACAGAGGTCCTCCTGCATCAGCCACCCAAGTACTGAGATTTCAAGGGTGCACCACCACCCAGGTGAAACACTTTCTTTCTTTCTTTTCCTTTCCTTTCTCTCCCTCCCTCCCTCCCTCCCTCTCTCTCTCTCTCCTTCCTTCCTTCCTTCCTTCCTTCCTTCCTTCCTTCCTTCCTTCCTTCTTTTTCTTTCCACTAGCCCAGAACTCCTAATAGCCTATTCAGGTATAAACTCATCTGTGGGTTAATCCATTGATGAAGTTCTGCCCTTAAGATCCAGTCACCTCTTAGGCCCTAGTTTTGGAGATCCAGCTTTCAATCCATTGAGTCTTTGGAGGATACTTCATATTTAAACCATAGCACCACCAGTTCATGCCCTCAAGTATAAGGGATATAGACTTGAACCTATTAAATTGATCAGATTTCAGCTCTGCTGTTAGAAAAACTGTGAACTAAAACAACTTCCTTAGAGCTTCAGATTTCTTGTGCCCAGTGAGGATACCACTCTATTTCCAAATGTTGTTAAAAGGAATAGACCGTGTATAGAAACAGGCACAGGGCTTGGATCTATCAGATGATGAAATAAAAGTATTCCCTACTTAGGGAACCGGAACACAGGTATAATATAACAATAATGTTATCATAAGTTCATTACCAGCCCAGAGGCATCATACCCAGAGGCGTAAGCAGCATCACATGGCCTACTGCGACCAGGGTTGTGGGCTGTAGTACAGCACTTCCCAACCTGGCACTTCTCAGCACCATTAGAATCGACTAGGAGCTGGCTAAATATGCTAACACCAGGATCCCACCCACCACTGTGGCTCCAAGTATTCTCTTTTCTTTCTTTCTTTTTTTTTTTGGTACTGGGGATTGAACTCCGGACTTTCTGCTTTCGAGGCAGGTGGCAGAGCCACTGAGCCAAATCCCTGGCCCTCCCAATATGTTCTATGCCTGTTTACATCCAGATTTATAAGATCATTGTCTTGCATAGTTCAAGAATCTGCATTTTAATAAGACCAGGGGAGATTTTTTGCAGCTGTTTTGCACTGGTCTACAGATTGAGGATTATGGAAACCACTATCTCCAGGGAATGAATCATTGTTTCTGATCTAATTAAGGAAAGATGATATGTAAGCTCCTTTACATGTAAGAAGGAGTGATAGTAATTAACCAAAACCTTCCTAGACATAATTGTTTCCGATGAAGTGCTGATTAAGGAAATAAGACAGTACTTAGAGGAAGCTAAGTGGAAAGGAAAGTGAGTGGAGCCATAAAGCAAGATCAGGCCTGGCAAGGTGGTGCACACCTCTAATCCCGGACTGAGGCAGGGGAATCGCCATGAGTTCAAGGCCAGCCTGAGCTACATAGTGAGACCCCATCTCAAAAGACCAAAAAGAAATAAAAAAGAAATGATCAGTATTCTCAGAAGTGTGAATAGCAGTCTAGACAGACAACAGGAGCAGAGAGAGGACTCAGGTAGCGCATTCCACAGGCAGCACAGGCTGAGTTGAAGGTACCTGAGGAGCCAGAAAGTGACTAGAAGTCAGGAACCACCTTCTGAGAAAGCCTTTGAAGATCAAACAAGTTGTAATCAAAATGTTTCACGTTACCAAGTCTTTTTGAATGGTTGCAAAACGTTTTCATATGGTTTGTATAAATGCATTCGGATCTACTTTAGACCATTTTATTACTCATTTTGTTTGCTGTAATTGAACTTTTTCCTACACACAATCCACTTTTACTAAAATGTCTCTTGATAGGAACTTTAGACCTTCCAGTGAGCTCAAGAGTAACTTATGAATGGATACTAGGTTTAAGGAGTTCCGAGATCAAATTAAGTAGAGGTGACAGAAAAATGGGGCCAAGTAGGAGGGGAATAGAAGAGGTCTGGAAAGGGAAAAGGCACACTAGGGAGGAGGGGCCCGGCACTGCTGAGCACGGCCCAGGGAGAAACGGGCCCGGTGGGTAGAGGTGTCCAAGGCCCTTGGCAGAGCGCAGGCTCCACTGCCACTGCCGTGGTCCTTTCCGTACCTCCTTCAGTTCAGTGCAGGACTCGGCAGCCGATGGCTAAACCCCCGGGTCTGCTGAGGTTACGAATTGGGCAGGGTGAGAGGGACTTCTGTACTGGGGATCAGCAGGGCCCCTGGAATGGAGTAGGAAAGGCCTACAGCAGATTCCTGAAGCCCCAGGTACAGTCATCTCAGTGGGCTCTACGGAAAGCATTCATCCCAAAGTCCAGTCCACAGCGTTGGCACCTTGCAGCCCGTGGCAGGTCACCACCTCCTCCACATCTCAGTTCCCCTTGTGAGTGGTGGTCGGGTTGCATTCGGCCTTCATCTTTTATTTAGGACCAGGCCTTTCTCCCAGTCACATTTGCTGAAGAGACGGGGTTGGAGTTGCTCAGGTTGAAGTGAGGGTGGGGAGTGAGGTGCGGCTTGAGCGATCCCGGGGGCTCTCGGTCAGACGGGTAGCAAGGCACTCATCACATCCAAGCCTCCAGGAAGCCAGTCACGCAGGGCTCCAGCAGCACCAAGCTGTTCCCAGGGAATGAGCCCCACCGAGAAGATGGGAGCTCTCCGGAGACAGCTCATTTGTTCTGCTGGACATCATGGTGGTAACAGGGTGGACCTTCCCAGAGGCATTCTGCTGCTCTCAGTATTTCTGGGCAAGAGGGCAAAAAAGCCAGCCAAGTAGGGTGAAGGCCAGTCAGGTCTCCCTGTAAAACCACAGGTAATACCGGAAGCAGCCACCCTACCTGGCAGCTATTCCAGGGACTGGGCACCTATAGGGAGCTGATCCCAGGGCCTGTGGCCTTCAACTCTTGTGCCAGCTGGAGAAGATGACTGCCGCCACTCCTTGTTTGCAGAGCTCCCTGGGCCTTGGAGCTGCAAATAAACATGGTCTCACTTTGGGAGAGACGGAAAAAGGGAGAGGGCTGAGTGTGTGCCTGAGTTATCAAATGTTTATCGAACAGCTACTATAGGGCTTTAAATGGTCCTGAGCGTGGTGCTAGAAGAAAGGCTGGGGAGGCACTCAGACATTTCATAAATGTGCCAAGCCCATGCTTTGCATGCTGAAGTCACTGTGTAGTTCACCGTAGCTCTACAGGGATGCACCATCCTCCCTTCTTAGAGATAAGGATTTTGAAACTTAGGTTAAGTCAGCTGCCCTAAGTGTCACACAAACCCAGCTGGATTCCAACCCAGCTGCTCCTCTACCACCCCATCTCCCCACTGAATAGTCTGTGCTCCACCACTTAGCAAAGACCCTGAGCCTCAATGGACTCATCTTTCAGAAGGTATGAGGGTCACCCTAACTACTTCTCCCCAGGAGAAAGTGAATGTGAAACCTTTACAACAGATAACACTTGTGCAACTGCACAGTATTGTTTCATAAGGAGAGGAAGTGGGCATATGAAGGCAGCAGCTCCTCCATCCCTGGAAGATGAGAAACAGCACAAGTAGAGGTCACGCAGTGACTCATGACAGACACTGACTTCTTAGGTTTGTTCTCTTCCCCGCTGGTGCCCCGAGGACCTGAGGAGTTGGGCAGAAGAAGAAGGGGGAAGTATCTGGGAGGTGTGCAACCGGACAGGAGGAAGAAAGTGCCCAGGTCTTTGCCTCCATACTAGACTCTGGAGTGTCTGATGGCATCTTATCAGAGATTTCCAGGGTGTGATGGTTTCCAAGGCTGTGTGGCAGAGGCAAGGCTCGAAAGAGCTCTTTTGGAGAAAGTAGTCAGCAGCCACTGCAGCCGTGGGAATCCTGTGCCCCCAGCAACCCCTGCCAGGCCAGGCTACCTGGAGATGCTCAAGCCACTGAAGACAATGCCTTCTCCTTCCATGGGGCCCTTTCCTTCCGGCTTTTCCTGAGAAGGGAGAGAGAACAATTGAGCCTGACCATTTATTCCTAGTGGCCTGGGCGCTGAACCGAATACCACGTGTCCATCCGGCCATCGTGGCGGGCCTGTCCTGAAGCAAGCCAACTCCAGTTGGCCACGTCCATTCAGTGCTGACCGTGCTGAGTCCCAAAGCGGTAGCCCATTGTCTTTTCCCCAGCATTTAGGGCCTCAACTTTGGTTTTCTCATCCTTCCCCCCTTGATAGTAATGGAAATGCTAGACCTCAGTCCAAAACTGATACTGTATATATCAAGAAAAATTTGGGGCCAGGGATTTAGCTCAGTGGTTCCGGCACCTGCCTCTCAAGCGCAAGGTCCCGAGTTCGATCCCCGGTACCAAAAAAAAAAAGAAAAAGCCACCCATCATACCTAACCTGGACACTGAGCAAATAAATAGCCGGTGTAAATATGGAGGAAAATCCCAGTTCCATAACGGACTTGGGAAGAAAGTTGGAGTCCAGGGCCTGCTATATTTGTCCTCTGGAAGTGGTAGCATAGGTGCCATGCCAACAAAGGCTTGGATGAGACGTTTCCTCAGTAATCATGTTTGCACTGATCATTTTCACTCATCTAGAGCACAGCCAGATGCAGGCCCGTCCCCGAGGCATCGCCAAATTCCAAGCAGTAGCCGGCTCCATGAGTCAGCTTCTTTGCTGGTTGTGTTATCTTGGCAACAATAAAAGGTCATTCAAGCTGGGCATGGTAGTGTATATCTGTAGTCCCAGCACGCTGGGAGGCTGAGGCATGAAGATACCTATCTCTAGTAAAGCCTGGGCAACTTAGTGAGGTCCTGCCTCAAAAGAGAGAGAAAAGGAGAGCCGGGGATTTAGCTCAGTGGTTCTGCTGCCTGCCTTGCAAGCACAAGGACCCAATTTCGATCCCCGGTACCAAAAGAAAAAAATGAAAAAGGTCATTCACTGAAATGACTCAAGTTTCATTTGATCTTACAAAATCCAGAGGGTCTCTCAAATGTACTCTTAAACTAGTTCTTCCAGCTGCCATGAGGTAGCTGCCAAGCAAGGCTGCCTGAACTTCTACCCTCCCCCGCCACCACCACCACTGCCTCCGTGGGCCTCAGCCCACAGACTGGCACCTTATCCTCTACCGGAGTGCACTGAAAGCAGAGAGGCTTGTTCCCCACCTGTTCGTGTTTCGGTGAAGTCACTTCGTTTTCATGTGTATCTGCATGCTTTTCATCACTATAATGAAATACCTGAGGCAGGCTGCTTGGCTCATGGGTCTGATGATGGACTGCTTACTGACAGAGTCCCTGTCTGTGCAGAGACAGGGGTGTGCGTGTGTGCGTGCGTGTGTGTGTTCTGGTCATCTCTCTCCCTCTCTTAGAAATCCACCAGTATTCCATCATGGGGGCTTCATCCTGGTGACCCTGATTCTAACCACTTTCCAAAAGCTCCACCTCTAAGCACCACAGGCAGATTACATTTCCATCCTCTTAACATCTCACAACAGGGATTAAATTGCAACACACAAACCCTTGGAAACACAAGGAAACCATGCCTGAACCATCTGACTGTGTCCTGCCATTCTCCTTGGGACCCCAGGGTGAATCCCAGGGGCTATGCGATAAGCACCAAGCACACTCCAAATCCCTCCCGCCCTGCAACTCTGAGGCTTGACTTGGACCCAGCTTGTGACCCAAGCCCTACTCCCTTAAGAGAGGTGCTTCCCAGGTGGCAACTCAGGAAGTAGACCCAGGTTTCCGTCCTCTCCACTCGGAGCAGTTCCTGCTAGGGCTTAGCCCCATGGCCGCACAAGGAAACCCCGGACTGACCCACAGCCTCCTGGAGACCAGAGGAGGCCCACAGGATGGACGGCCTGGTCCCCCTGGAGCGTGAGGATTAGAAAGCAGACTCCCTAAGGAGGATCCCACCAGTGGAAATGGCTGTTCAGGCTGTAACACAACCAGGTCGACTGTGTCGGTCACTGCAGGAAACTTGGCACATATAAATCTTAGAAAACCAGGTTTGTCTCTCAGCATTGCCCAATGGGCAAGGTAAATATTTATCCCCAGCCCTGGAAAGATGCCTGGTAATTCTATTCTTTGCTATCACTTTTCCTTGTATTCATTCATCCTGCAAGCATTTGCTGATGGCTAGGGGTGACCCTCCTGTCCTTCCCTCGGGGAGTCCTGGGGGAAGAGGGCGGGGGAGCAGAGGGGAGAGGAGGCACCACAAGAAAGCAGCTTTTCAGCTGGGGCTTGACTGACGCTACCATGTTGCTGTCACCCTCGACTGACCTGGTGATTTCTACACCCAAGCTTCCCTGTCAGAGAGGACTCCCGTAAGTGGGGACTCAGAAGAGGAACTTTTGGGTCAGCAGCCCTCAGTTTAAGGGAAGCAGCAAGAACTGTGCGGGTTCTCTGAGCCTCTTTCCTCCAAAGAGCACCACAGCCTAGTGAGTTGAAGAGAGTGGGCGTAAGTAGCAAACTCTCTGAGTTCAAATCTTGGCTCCGCCACTTGTCATCATGTGTCCTGTGCATTTGATTTCTCTCATCTGAAAATGAGGAAAATATAAATATGCCTCTGAGAAAGTTATTGTACAGATGGAACACAAATAACTTCACCTGAGTAAATAGTAGCTGGCATTGCGATCCCCGCGGTCCAGGAGAGGCTGTCACAGGGAGTTCATGTTCTAAAGATCACTGTCAGGATCAGTGGGATCATAGGTGTAGAGTACTGTATCTCGGGAAGGGCAGAGCATAAGATAGTAGGTGTGCAAACAGTGATAGCTAAAGTGATCAAGGAGATGGCCCAGTGAAAGGAATTGGTGGACAGAAAGGAGGCTCGGAACCTGGATCCCACCCTTCCTGCACTCCAGCCTGGGAGGTAGATAGGGTGCTCCGACCTCTGAGATCCTGCACAACTGAGTCTCTTGTTGGTTTGTAAATGAAACCTTAGCACCAGGCCTCTCCTCAGGTCTGACTGAGGATGACAGCCACCTTGTCTGAGGTTCCGCTCTGCAAGAGGTGGCTGGGGGGAGGGAGCAGCGGGCCTGCAGGAAAGGAGTCTCCAGCACAGCAGCCAGGCTGGGGCCAGGCAGAGACGGAGAGGGGGCCATGAAAGACTTCCCTGGCAAATGGTGGGGAGGGAATCCACAGACAGCAGGGCCTGCCTCAGTCCCTGTCACGTCCTGAGGCGACCCCAACTGCCTCCCCACAGGAGCCCAACGCTACTCTCAGGAGGGAGAAGCCCGAGGGCCAGGCTGTGTGACCTGGCAGTTCCTGAATGGGGGGGCAGGGGGTGGGGGGCGAGCGTGGGGAGGCGGAGAAAGCCGCAGCGGTGGCCTCTGTCAGTCGTCCCTTCTCCCGCTCACCCTTCTCTCTCCATCTGCGTGTCCTCAGGTAGGTGGGCTAGAGGTAGATCATTGAACTTTGAATAAAAATTCCTAGGGCCACCAGTTAAGTCTAAATGTCAGATAAACAACAGGTGATGTTTTAGGATAAGTATGTCCCGTGCAGTCTGGGGATACAGAAACAATCTTTGGTTGTTTATCTGAAACCCAAAGGAAACTGGGTCTCCTGTATTTTATCAAGATGGGGGCTGTGCAGGCCTTGTGCCTGGGAAGCCTGCTACAAATCCAAGTGGGGCAGGCTTGTCGACAGAGTGCAAGGGACAGAGCCAGGAACAGAGATCGGGACACAGAAGGCGCACTTGGTGGCCCTGCGGCTCCTTGGGAAGGAGAGCAGAAAGGGTGATAGGAAAGTGGCCTCCACTGGACAAGTCCCCAAGCCAGAAAGCAGGAGGGACCTGGGGACAAGGAGGCTTCTCTTCTTTTGGAGCCCAACTCCAGCCCTGGCCCCAGCCCATGCAAGAACTGCACAGCACCCCAGAGCTCAGCCGGGTCCTGTTCCTCCTGATTGAACTCCAGACAGTAGGCGGAGGAGCCTGCTCCAGTGGACACATCCATGTGTGGCTGGGACAGTGCTGGAGGACGTTCCTGATGTCTGAAAGGTAGCCCCACAAGGGGTCTTGTGGTTTCTCAGAGAAGGCTGCTGCTTGCCATGGAGATGAGTCCTGTCACTCCCCAGAGCCCCGGCTCCACCCAGCGGCCCGTCTGTAGGCCCTGCTATCCATCAGCACTCTAATTAAAGCAATTGTAATAACAACTACAAAATATTGACTCCTTTCTCTTGCCTAGGTCACTTGCCCAAGTAGTTTTGATTGTTTGTTTGTTTTGTTCATTTGTTTTAGGTTTTTGGTTTTTGGGGTCAGGGTCTTTAGTGACTTTTCTCTCATTGCCGGACAAAATACCAGACAGCCAAAGTTAAAGGGGAAAGAGTTTATTTAGCTCACGGTTTGTAGAGGTTTCAGTCCATAATCGGCTGGCTCCAAGGCAGAGTGGCACATGGCAAAGGGACGCTGCAGAGGAGAAATAGTTCATGCTGCCTTCATGGAAGCAAAAGCAACAAGGGAATCTTAACAGCGTCTTTCTGCCCCCTTTATTTTATCCAGACTATGGGGATTAGGGCTGTGCCAAACCAATCAGTGGACTGGTTTAGTAATCGCACACCCTTGATCCCAGATCACACACTCTAGGCTCATAGAGTCATAGCCACCTATGACAGCATGAGGCTTTGGGGGAACATCTAGACCCAAGCCGTAATAGTCTACCTCATTATGTAGTCCAGGCTGATCTCCTGCCTCAGCCTCCCAAGTGCTGGGATTACAGGTGTGTGCCACCACACT
Source organism: Heterocephalus glaber (assembly GCF_000247695.1). The sequence goes on from NW_004624871.1 coordinate 3,458,910, forward strand.
TGGCATCATGTCTTTACAGTGACCGCAGTCAGTGAATGCTGTCATCTCCCCCACTTTACAGATGAGGGAACTGAGGCTCAGGGGAACTGAATTATCAAAGGCCTCTACTGGGCAGTGCATGGGTTCAACCCCAGGCCGTGTGACTCTGAAGCCTGTGTTCCAGGGTGCCTGCACCCCTGCCTCTGTCTCAGACCCAATACTCCCGTGCTGCTGTGTCTGCTCTATGGTCAGGAGTCTTGGAGAAAGGGCCTAGACGGGACTTTTTCTTCCTAAATCATTACTCTCTAGCACAGAGGAAATAGCAGTGCTTCTTGAAAGAGTAAACCTTGAAAATAAACTTGTTCTAAGATGCACCCAGAATCCCTTCCCTGTGTCCCCGCTCCCTGTCCCTTCAGGCCTGGCAGCAGCCAGCACTCAGGGCAACCTGAAGGGCCTCCTGTGTGTGTAATCGCAGTGGAAGGAACTGGCGGTGACTGGTCTGTCTTTCTGCCTCCTCCAGAGGAAGCCCCACCCTGGCCTGCATGGGCCCTGGGACATCCTCCTGGCCCCAGAGGGCATGCCTTTGTCTCCCATGCAGATAAACAAGCAGCCATGGGACACTAGGACATGTGCAATGGGAGGTGAATAGACTCAGTGAGGTGGCAGGGCCAAGGCCTTGTGTACATGGATAAACCAAGGCCAGAGCAGGGAGCCGTGCTTTCGTGTCCACTTCCTCGTCCCTTCCCACCAAGGTGGAAGCCCAGCACCATTCCCAAAGGGTCTCTGGACAGCCATCGCCTGAAGTTTGTGACACAGCAGCTTATACAGGCCGCGTGCGCACGCACACGAACACCTCCACGCCCTGACTCGGGGCCCTCTGGACCCTTCCACCCTTCCTCTCCCCTCCCACACACGCAGTCAGATCAGAGCCACAGGAAGCAGGCCCAGCAAGTGTGCAAAGTGAGAGCCAAGATGCGGAAGTTTAGCTTCCAAGAGTTGTCTAAACACATCGAGAATATTTTTAGCCCCTGACTCCTGCTCGGATGCTAAATTTAAACAGGGGGCCAGAGAGGTGCCCCGTTGGGGATAGAAAGCAGCGAGTGGAGACCAGGGGGGACAGGGCCCCTGCCACAGAATCCACTTCCCTGCATGACTCAGTCGGAGGAGAAAGGTGGCCATGGGCACCAAGGAAGGATGTGCAGAGCGACCCCAGGCTCTGACAGGTCCCCTGAGCCTTCTCGTGCCTCCATTTCCCCACTCGTGCTGTAGGGGAAATTATACCCCTTCAGTAGGATTGTAAGGCACATGCCGGGCACATAGTAGGCATTCAACCATATGCTTCACATTCTGGGTCAAGAGCCTACCAGAAAAGGGCCCTGTGGCTTCCCAGAGCTGGCAGCTGCAGTGAAGTGTGTGTGTGTGTGTGTGTGTGTGTGTACACACCCAACACTAAGGGGCGAATGAAAGTTTGTGACTAAGGGGGCACTGGCAGCCCTGTACCCATGGAGAAGTGGCTCAGGAGACAAACAGACTCAGACCACGCTGGGCACAAGGAGCTTAGAGCCACCTTCTCCAGAGCGGGGGGCCTCTGGGGCCCTCACAGAGGGAGTGCATTTACTCAGAGGCAAAAGCTCTTCAGGAGTCCATGCTGCCACGAAGCAGTGCTCACCAACCTCGGCCTCCATGGAGTCGGGCCGAACCCAGGGAACACACTGCCCGCTCCTGGGGTGGCTGGCCAGGTGACCTTGCTGGGAGTCATGCCCTGGCAGCGCCTGCTCTGCCTCCAGGCCACAGGGAGGGCAGGCAGGACGTGGGGAGGTGGCCTGGGCTGTGGACATGCTGTGCCCATTCTGGCTCTGCTGGCCAGGATTATTAGGAGAGGGGGATGGGCAGGTGTGGGGGTGTGGCATGAGCCTTCCCCCCTGTGGGAGAAGCTGGGGCTTCTGTCTTGTGAAGACCGAGGTTTCCTGGTTCTGAGGCCATGTTATTCGCTGATTGCCGCCTTCTGCCAGGGACCCGGGTGGATATGCAGATGGAAGTGGGAGGCGAAGTTCTGACCTCAGAGTGCTGAGAGGGGAGCAGGCAGCCCAATCCAGCCCATCCACCCCGCAGGCTGTGTGGGAACCAGAGGAAAACAGCCTCAGCGCCCATCTGCACACCCCCTGCCGAACAGACAGCCTGGTGTTGCCATGGTGGCAACACCCCCACCCTCAGCTGTGTGGTCACTGGTGGGGGGCGGACTTATTCCTGGTCACAGATGGAAAAGGGAGAGGGGTGGTAGGGAGGGGGAGCAGCCTTTTTCCTTCTCCCTGGGTTTAGTTAGAGGTGGCCAGGGACATGGGGGGGTCAAGGTGGTTGGAGTTTTAGGGGTTACCCCCTCCAACCAGTTCCCTGCCCTAGGCAACAGCCCACAAGGCCTTCTAGGATTTATGCCTTTGGGAGTACGAGGAAGCACACCAAGGCCATGAGGCCAGTTCTTGTCCCTTTCCCCAGGTCTGCATTTCCACAAAATCCAGCCCTGCCTGGATAATGGGGTCTGAGAGTCTGGGGGTCCACAGGGTGTGGGCGGCAGGGCCCGCCCTGGGTCCCTTCCTTCCTTCTCCCCTGGTTTTCTCAGGGACCTTCCCGCCCTCCCCCCACCCTCAGGCCCCAGGAGGGAAACAACACCACTAGAGACACAATGGAGGCGGGGGAGGGGCGGCCCTTCCGGGTAAGTCCCAGTTCCTCTTCCGGCCACACCCCGTGGCTGACCCATCAGCAAATCCTGCTCCCCGACTTGGAATCGGGCAGTAGCCTGGGAACTGTCCCCTCCTCTGTCTCCCTCTCCACAGCCCCTGCTGGACTATGCAGCTGACCACGCCCCCGTCTCTGGTGGCTCCATGTCTTTACAGGGTCCTACAAGAACCGGATAATCTGCGTCCCCCACACCCTCTGCACACAGCTTGGCCGCTCCTCCCTCCTCGCTGTGCCTGCTGTGTCCAGGCCGGCGCCCCCCCTCCAGCCTGAACATACTGTCCCCAGATGGCCTGCTTCCCTGCCTCCCTCCAGTCTTCCGGATGCCCCTTTCCCGGCAACCATGTCAACTCCAACTCCCCCTCCCTGACTTACTTTCTCCATAGCACTGACTGCTTTCTGATGTCACAGACGGACGACATGTCCCTGTGTCCCTTTTACTTATAGTCTGACTCTTCACAGGACTGCACACCCCAGGAGGGAGGCACTTTCCTCTGTTTTTCCCCACCGCCATATCTCCTGTGCCTGGAACATAAACGCTGAAGAAGCGCTTGTGCAAATAAATTCACTCCCGGCTCCCCACCCTGCCTGAACTGGGCTACACACAACCCTGCTCTCAACAGGACAGAGGAGAAAGCACTGGGCCAATGCTGCGGTGGGCTCTGCCCTGGTCCCAGTATGTGGCCTCTATCCAGCTGCTCCTCCTTGGACCTCAGTTTCCCCAGCTGAAGAGACCAGGCTGGAACTCCTCCTACATTCACCATGTGGGCACCCCAAGGGTTGGTGCAAAAGGGGTCGGGTGGAGACAGGGAATTCACACGGGAAGGGACAGGGGACGTGGTAGTGCCTGTTTGGCAGAACTCTCCAGGCCTCAAAGCCCCCACTCTGGCATGCGTCGGGCAATGGTCACAGGGCAGAGGCAGTTGTGGGAAGCTATAAACAGACTTGAGAAAGGTTTCTCAAAAAAATATACCCATATTTTAATCACCCAAAGTCCAACCTGAGAAGCAAAAGGAATGGAAGCCAAGCCTCTGAAGGCTGAGGTCAGAGAGCACTGTCCGGGAATGAGCCATCATCGGAGGAAGCCGGCCACCAGGCAGGTGAGCGTGGGCATCAGCAGGGCAGGCAGGGGTAAAGGCAGCAGCTGTCCCGGGGCCTGGGATGTGTACACCAGGCGGTCTCCCAGATCCTGCAGGGGCCTGACATTGTCTGTCATCCTCATTGACCGTTCCTTGTCATAATACAGCTTCTGGGAGAATGCCAGAATCTGTGGAAGGGACAGGCAGGGACAGGCAGAAGGAGCAGGACACACTCCCTGTCCTGCTGTGTGACCTCAGGCCAGGTGCCTCGACTTTCTGAGCTCCCATCAGGAAAGAAAGGACCAAAACCACTACCACTAATGTTATGAAGATTGAAAAAAATAAGAGCTACGAAGTGTGTGCCATGGGGGAGGGGTTCCATTAAGTTCCCCAACTCACAGGCTCAGGGCCTCCAATGTACTGTTACTGTCCTCACTGTGACTGCAGCACAGTGCTACCAAACTTCAGCGCGCATTAGCATATCGGGAGGCTTGGTGGGCCTCAGATGCCTGGGCCTCATGCCCAGAATACTCGATTCAGTAGGTCTGGGGGGCCTGAGAATCGGCATTCCTAACTGAAGCCACTGGTCACTGATATGGACAGATAAGGCCAAGGTGGGAATGTGGGTCCTTCTGACTCACTGCTTTCTCTCCAGCGGCAAGTGTAGTGGAGGCTTAGTGCCATTTGTGGAATGAACGAACCACTTCCCATGGCTACTAAGCAACTATTGGCCCACCCCAAGCTCTGCCCTCCCCCAGCTCGCATGTCTTCCTAGACAATGGCTTCCTGCCTAACCTGGCCGACTCCCACTGACTCTTTTAGAAGCCTTTTCTGACCATCTTTTCCTCCGTCTCCCACCTAGCCCTCAGTGCAGGAAATAGCCCAGATCTTTCTCATCTGCTCCCCGAGTGGAGGACTGAACCAATGGACTTTAGGGCTCCCCACCCTAGGGGACACCTGGGGCAGACAGAGGCAAGACTTCCGGGGAGCTGGGCAGTGTGAGGCTGCATCTTGCTGGGGCCCTGCTTACCTGGTCTTTGTGGAGCTGAATATGCTCCTTGAACACGGTCCAGACAACTGTCTCATCACAGTTTGGTGTGGTGAGTGAGCCCTGGTAGCGGAAGTAGTGCCTCAGTTTCTCCTTCTTGGGCAGCAGGTCCATTATGCTGCTTGGCTCCATCGTGGTGCTCATATCTGGTGGGGGACAGAGCCTCTCACACACCTCCCTCTGAGAGCAGCTGCCCCACCACCCTGCCCCTTCCTTCCTGGGGAAAGGTAGCCTCCTCCCCTGTCTGGACTCACTGGGTTTGGGGACGAGGTCCAGGGCCTCCACCAGGGGCCAGAAGCCTTCATTGAGCTCATTTCCCTCCTGTAATGAGAGGGAGGGCTGATTCAGAGGGGTCATTCTGATCCGGAGACAGGCAGGCGGCTTCTGGGATTGAGGCTCTGAGCCCCCACTGCCCCGAGGAGCACAGGGGCAGTCACCCCAGCTCTCCAGACATGCGGATCAGCTTCTCCCACTGGGAACTGGGGGACCAACAGGAGCCCTACCTCTACCAGGAAGGCCAGCACCGCAATCTTGTCTTTAGGGTTCTCTTCTTTGAGGCTCATCTCCTTCTCATGGACGATGTGCATCTGGTAGAGGGGGAGGGATGGGAGAAGAGGGATGGGAGAGGAGCGAGGGGGCTGGACCACCCTTCTGGCCCACCTGAGGCGAGCACACACCCCTGGAGCGGGACCCTCACCTCCATGGCAAAGTGTTGCCCATCGAGGCTGTGCTCCGAGCCCTTGTCCACCTTCTCGGACCAGTGCAGGTGCAGCTGCGTGGCCCGATAATGCGTGGCCAGGCCTCCTCCATTAATCTCGACACCAGACTCCAGCGACACCATCACTGGGGCACGGAGGAGGGGCAGAGCTTGCTCTCCCGCCGGCCTCCCCTGGGCCGCTCCGAGCTGCCCGCCCCAGCTTTACCCACACAGGGCCTTCTCTCCCAACTCCACCCTCCATGGGCTTGGGGCCTGGGGGATGGGACAGGGCGGTGCAGCCCCAGACCTTTCCCTGTCACCTCACTGGCCTCCCGCCTGCCTCCACCTCTCCTGTACACCCTCTGCTGGCCCCAAGTGCAACTCTTCCCTGGTTCCCCCTCCGCTGTGACCTCCTTGGGGAGCTCTGGGTGCTCAGGTTAATGTCCAAGCTCCTCAGGCCTGGCGGACCTGCCCAGGGCCTTGCATCACTGTCTGTCCTCCCTCCACTGCTACTCATACTCTAGTTCCCCAACCTAAGCTGTTTCACGCCTCTGTGCCCTTTTTCTGGAACCCTCCCCTCCCCACCCCAATCTGATCTGAGGAAATGACTGAAGATGCAGCTAGAACATCTCTCCGCCACCCCGCCGCCTCCTCCTCCTCCGGGAAGTCCTCTGCGCCTGCCCTACCCTTCCCCAATGGCGTTCTCAAGCCCTTCTTCAGCAAAGTGGGGCTGAGCCTGGCCCTCCCTGCCTGTTGGAGCCCTGCCCTCCCTGTCCTTAGCCCTTTGGGGTCTCTGGACCAGAAGCCAGTGCACCTGACACCCACCTGAGTGCCCGTTGTTTTGGACGGTCCGCCTTTGCTTCTTGTCATAGCCAGAGAAGGAGAAGTCCCCCAGGCTGTGGTCCAGCCTGGTCTTGTTGGTGATGATGTCAATGGGTGACTGGTGACTCTTCTGGCAGTCTCCACCCCAATGGTCAGGCCCTGAGCAGGGAGAGAGCCAGGCTTCGGGTCAGGGGCACAGCCAGCCCGAGGCCAGGCCCACATACTCTGGGGTGGCAGGGGCCAGAGAGGCTCTGTTTCCTGGCCTTCCTCCTCCTCCACGGACACACAGCCAAGTGGAGAGCTTGGCTGTGGTATGGTATGGGGAACGGGGTGGTCTGCCGGAGGCTGGGACCGCTGGGGCAGGGATGGGCACGCCATGTGGGGGACTTCCACGGTAACCTGCTGCCCAGGAGCTGAGGAGGGGGAGGGAGGCAGCGAGCCCCAGAGGAGCCTGGCTTCCCACACCTGGCACTCCAAGCTGGGCAGGGCCAGGGCTGGACCGGAAGAAAGCAGACTGCAGGGAAATTGGTCATCGGAGTAAAAAGTGCCAAGAGCCATCTCCCGGGTTCCCCTGAAAAGCCGTCACTGGAATAGAACCAACTCTCCATTGCACTGGGGGAAACGGCAACATGTGTTTCTCTCTTTAATGCTGCTGCTAATTGATTTCCCAGGAACTTCCCCCTCTCCGTGACAGGAGGGGTCAGTGAAGACTCGGCCTGTGTCGCATGTTCCCCAAGCACCAGGAGAGAGAGAAGGACTAGAGACTGATGTGGGGGGAGTGTCACCTGCATCCTCCCCACCCTCCCTGGGTCTCCATTCCACCCGAATGGCCCCACTCTGCAGAAGGGCCTGTCCCCAAGGCTGGTACAACTCACCCTGGCAGCTGTATTGAGGGTTCATGGCTTGAATGTCATAGCACCAGTGTGACTCTGGAGCAGAGAGAAGAAGGGAATATGAGGCCGAGGAATGCGAATTGTGCACACAGGACTCTGAGTGGGAAGGAGACCTCAGAAAGCATAGGAAGCCAGCAATGGTGGTGCACACATCTAATACCCGCACTTGGGAGCCTGAAGCGGACGATCAATCGCCAAGCGTTCAGGGCCAGCCTGAACTACATAGGGAGACCCTGTCTCAGAAAACAAAAAACAAAAAAACAAGCATAGGAATGTTCCCAACCCCCAGGGACTGCTCTAGGGCATTGTTCTTCAGGGGGTCCCTCTGTGGCCCTTCAGCCCCATCCCTGGGGCTGCCCTGAACATTCCCCATGCCCTGATCATCAGCCTTGCCCGCCCTCTTTTATGCCTGCCTGGACACCCCTGTCTCCTTACACTGTTAAGACCACTCTGTGTGTGGACAGTAGAGCCCACACCTCTAAAATAAGGCTGCACCACAAGAAGACCACACCAATGCAAGCTGTGACATTGGGCACAGGAAGGGAAACTGTACAGGGCAGGGGCAGAGGCAGAGGGAGCATGTAGGAAGCCTCTATGCTTTGTGCTCAAGTTTTCCTGTAAATTGAAAACTTCTCTAAACAACTGCAAACACTTAGGCCAGTCGGAAGAACAAAGTATTTTATCCAGAGCTAGAATTCTGGCTGAGCCACTCAGGAGCTATGGGTTTAGGGACAAGGCTCTTCATCTCTCTGAGCCTCGGTTTTATCATCTGTAAAATGGGATTAACATGCCCACGATATGGGACTGTGGGATGGATTAACTGAGTAATGGCATGGAGTGTTCCAGGCAGCCTTCTTCTTAGTAAAGTCACACGCACACGTCCTTCCCTTCCCTTCCCTCTCCCTCCCTCCCTCCCTCCCTCTGATGGCCTCCTGTCACTGAGCAGATGCCCAAAGACAAGGAGGGGCAGGAGAAGAGACATGGAATGAGTTGGAAAGAACTCGGGGATGAGTCAATTCTAAGAAAACCAGACTCCCAGATCAGCCACGGAAGCCTCTGAAAACAGGCCCCTCCCGCCTCGCTTCGTGTCAGTCCTGTTGGTCCCTGGGATGGCAACAGGGCAGGGCGAGGGGGTCAGGCCCTAGGCAGTGGGATGGGGAGAAGGTTCTAGGCCAAGAGAGTGAGCACCCAAGGGAAACCGGCCCTCATTTCTTGTCTCCAAGAATCACTTTGGGCTTTTAAGTTTTCCAGTGCCTTTGGTAGAGATGCAGCATCTTCCTCTAAGTGGTGCAGCCCCTAGGAGCTGCTGTCCCTGGGGAGCCCCCATGTGGGTCCGCTCTGCAAAGGCAGTGTTCAGTGCCCAGGCAGGCCTGTCCCTCAGGCGGGCAGAGTGCTGAAGCTTCAGTCTCTTCCCTGCCTTCCAGCTTTCTTCAGCCTCTTGCTTAATCTCTGCAACAGAGGTCGTTTGCTTTTCTGAGCTCTGGGGACAGAACGTGCCAGCACTCTCAGGGCTCCCGTGGGGCCAGATGGAGGACTGGTGTTCGAGTGCACCAAGAGGCTCCTTGTTACAATCCCCGTGTGTTCAGAGGCAGAAGGGGCCTCAGTGCACGTGGGTGAGCCTGTCTCTCCTCAGCAGTGGAGCCCCGGAAGAGGGAGAAGCTATTCCAGGCTCTTCCTGCTCAAGCCAGGTCCTGGGAGCCAGCTGCCAAGGGCGGAGCCCCTCGAAATTCCCAGGGGCCCATCTGCTCCAGGCCCAGGCGGAGCTTTGCCTAGGAATGTGCTCTTCCCTGGCTTGGTCCAGCTCCTCCTGGGTTAGCTGTGGTGACCTCTGATCCACTGTCTTAATCACAGAGACTTTTGACCCGTTTGGCTGACGGGTGTTGTAACTACCCTCTTCAGGAGGCTGGAGCCAGGAAACACTGGTGAGGAGCCCAAAACCAGCACTCAGAGCCATGTCCCTGGAGAGAGGGTGAGGTGCAGTCAAGAGGTGGCAGGGGTTCAGGGGGAGGACCGTCCGCTCAAGCTCACGTACTTATTCACGAAAACCTGCAGCCCACTGTCTCAGGCCACCTCCAAGAAGGCCTGGGAAGGAGAGGGGCTACTCACAAGGTAGGTCCCTTGCCCCCCCAAACCATCCCCAGTCACCCAGCCATTGTTCCCACCTTTAACTGACCTGCCACCCCATCCCCCTTCTTCAGAGGGACTGAAGAAGCTCCCTGTCATGGACCTTGCTCTGAGAGAGGGGGCTATCCTGCACTCCAGCTCAGCAAAACCTGTGTGTGTCCTGGGCAAAGTCCCAGCGCCTCCCGGCAGTGTCCTCTCCTGTCCCCTCTCTCAGTAGGAGCAGGTGCTCCAGGGATTTCCATCTGCAACAGGTCACTCTCTAGCCTTAAGGGGCCTGGGAAGTGAATGGATGGAGGAAAACAGGTCTTAGTCGTTAAAAGGGGCAGCAGAGTTTGTGAGAGTCAGTGGTAACAGATCCAGCTGGCCCCCGGCCATGGGTAGGGCCCATAACCACCATGCAGGAGCATCTGCCACAAGCCAGCCACACACAGGAGCGTGCACACACACACACACACACACACACCCTTTATGTGATTGGAATTTTTAGAACACTTGGTGTGACAATTACTATCCCTGTACTGTGGGACGACAGTTTAAGTGACTTACCCATACCATACAACTGCAACGCACTTGAGTTAATTATAATTCTTTCTATTAAATCCAAGCTGCTTAGTAGGTTTCAAATGTCCAAGGGACAAGTATTTTAACAGTCTGTCTTTTCTGCTGTCCTTCTCCCCTGGGAATGGGAGGTAGGAGTTCCTGCAAAATATTCTCTATCCCCCACATGGCTAGTTAAGTCCCTCATGCGAAGCAGCTCACACTCCCTCCCCTCTCTGCCGCTGAGGGGACCCTGGCCCCGGGTCCCTCACTCCACTCCAAGGGTGGAGCCCCTGACTTCGGAGGGGAGGTTTAGCCCAGGGTGGACCCCAAGAACCATTCCGAGGGTAGATGGGCCAAGTCTTCAGTGAGGGGCTGTAGGGTCACCGAGAACTTGCCAGCCCTGGAAGCGCCTTGAGTTCCTTATCAAATATTAACACATCTCTTCTGCCACCTCCCACCTGGACGAATAATTAAGAGCTTGGTCTCACCATTAATCTTTAAACGAAAATCACCCTGTCCGGAAAGACCAGCTGGGCCCGGACCTCGGATCTCCGAGTGCCCCTGGCAGGCTCCCAATCCAGCGCTGGAGGCCCAGGAGCAGAGGGAGCCTGCAGCCTTTGGGGGCACAGAATCGAGGGTGGCAATCGGGGACTGCCAGGACCCCAACACACTCAGCACGTAGTCCTTCCTCTGCGGGGAGGGCGCCACTCAGCACTGCCCGCGGCCACACCGGCCGGGACAGACCAAGGGGGACCGGGGTGAGAAAAGGCGGTGGCCCAGGAAGCATCCTTTTCTGACTCGCCGGTCTCGCCGTGGGACTCCGGGGAGCGCACACCCGTGCACCCCCCGCGTACCCCGCGGACGCGTGTGCGCGCCCCCCCTACCCGCGCACCGCAGAGGCCGCCCGCGCCCGCAGGTGGGCAGGGACCCCCGAGGGGCACCTGGGGGACTCTCACCTGCGTCAGCCCGGGACGAGGCCAGGGCGAGGGCGAGGGCAGCAAGCAGCAACCTCATGGTGCGCGACAGCGAAGACAGCGCAAGGCCGGGGAGACCGCCGAAGGGGGTGTGTCGCGATCCTCCCCGCGGGGTTTTATAGCGGAGCCCCGAAGCGGGGCGCTGGAGGCGGCTCCTCCCCTTGGCGGAGCCTCCCTGCCCAGCCTCTTCCAGCCCGGGTCTGAATCCTCCGCTCCCACCCGCATCCTCCCCGCGCCGCGCCGTGGCTTCTCGCCCCTCCCCATCCCTCCTTTGGTGCCCGATCTGGGAGGAGGGTAGCGACAGCACGAGGAGGCACCAGACCCACGGGGCGAGCGCCCCGGACTCCCCACTCCACCACCTTGGCGCCCACGCCGCGCGGGGTCTGGCGCGGGTCGGGGCGGGCGGGATGGGCTCAGAGGGTCGGGGCGGGGCGGGCGTCGAAGGTGCCGTGGGTTGAACGGGTGGCCCGGGAAGGGCGGCTTTCTCGTCTCACGCAGTGGTCGCTGCTTCTCAGCGACTCATCGTTTTCCTCCCAGACTGCTCCCACCTGAATTTCTCAGTCGGCCAAAGACCCTTCTTCCAGCCCAGTCCAGGCATCCCGAAGCTGCCCTCGCAGGTGTTTCTGCGCGGACCCGGGGGGGGGGGGGGGCGGCGGCAGAATGGAGCAGGAATTTCGGAACGACTCAGTGAGAGAGAAACAAAACCCTGGTGTCAGAGGGGAGGGGCTGGAGCTTACTGAGGTTCCCTTAGATAAGACAGGGAGGGATCAGGGTCTAACTGGACTCTAATTCTCCCATTTGCCTGAGTCTGGAAGAATCCAGAGGAAAAGGAAAGTTTCCCTCCCCTGGCAGGTTGGCCACGGTCCCTTGCAGCCCTTGTGGGGTGGGGGCTTCCATGGAAGTTTAGACTGGGGTGGAGGAGAGGGACAGAGAACCGAGCAGGGGACCTGGACCCCGTCCATCAACAGGAAGCCCCGTTTTTCTGGTCCAGCCACTTCCCCATCCGTTGCCAGTCTCACAGCCCCTACAGCCCTTTGAACTGGGCTAGGAACCTCTAAGGGGGACCGACCCCCCCCCCCCCACCAACAATCCCGGCAAAGGGCTTCTTCCTTGGGTAGGTAAGTGGCGGACTCCCCCCTTCTGGCCCAGGATCACACAGACTCACGGAGCAGCTTTGATCCTACAAAGAGGCAGCTGGGAGAGCAGGGGATGTCCACACCAGGCGTAGGTCCCTAGTGTCTACACTGCTGTGGAATTTTCAGGGACCGTGACAGTCAGGGGAAGGATTCCACTCCCTTTTCCTTTTGTGGGGGGAAGTGGATTTGCCTTCGTAGAGCTGAAAAAAAGTCTCTTTCAAGACTGGAGGATAGAGTAGGGAGAACACCTCGCCTTCGGAGTTAACTACTTCGGGAGATCCCTGTGAACCCAGGCCAGCCCCCTGACCAAGAGGGGGGAATTCACTGCAGTTAAGGGCTCCAGCGGAGTTGGGGACTGTTGATGAGTGACTCTGGACCCACTTCGAAGACTGTTGCACTGTGGTCCCTGGAGAAGAGGAATGTGAGGGGGTCCTGGGTGTGCTCTGAGGGCGGGCCATGCAGGTCCCCCTCTGAGGACCGGGGATAACACCGCAGGGCCCAACACGGCGCTGTGGTGGTCAGGAGGCATTTCTGTCGGCCATCTCTGACCCAGAGTTACACAAGCGGGAGGCTTCCCGCTCCTGTTCAACCTTCTCAGCCTTATCTCCAGCCTGGTTCCAGTCCTGGCCTGCCATAAACCAGTTACCTGTCACATTGTCTAGGACACCTGGGGCCAGCTTCCCCGAGGAGGGCAAAGCCTGATTCAGGGTCACCAGAGCAGAGATGTGTGGTGAGATGCCCTGGGATTTATGGGCCCATAAAGCCACCAGCCCGGGCACCCTGAGTAGGAAAGCCCTACTAAAAATCCCAGCCCTGCCCCAAATCCTACCCCTACAGTAGGTGCCTTCCATTTATTCAGCCTAGGGTGCCCTGTGTCCCGAACTTTGCATCCTAAGTTTAAATTTTTGTCCTTCCTCTGATTCATGGAAGACCTTGGGCAACTTTCGTACTCCTAAGATTGTAACTTCCTCATCTATAAAGTGGGGATAATTCATGCCCTGCCAACCTGTGCCAATAAACAGTTACTGGGAACCTGCTGTGATGAATCACAGCCCTTGACTTCACAGAACTGGCCCTCACATGGCCTTGAACAAAACAGAAGGCCGGGCTGAGGACACTGAAGGGCTTTGGAGCCAGATGACCCTTTTGGGTCTACCTCCTTGCTCTGCGACGTCAGCCAAGTGTGTTTCCCGTATCAGTAAAATGGAAATTGTATCTATAGTCATCTTTCTCAGGTAGATGTGAGGACTCAGTGAGCTAAAGCCTGATGAGGACAGCTGGCCCAGGCTTGGCCCATTGGCACCTGTGACCATGAATACTCTTCCTCCCTCCTGTTTTCCTCCTTCTTTTTTTTTTTTTGACATGACTTTAAGGAAGAGGTCCAGGTGAAAGGGAACACTAGCCTAGACCAAGGGAGAAGCCCTCATACATCCAGGCTTCTCCTAAACTCTCAAGAGCAAGGAAAGGAACTTTAAATGCATGGACCTGAAAATGTGAGATGCAAACTCATCCCCTCCTGGGACAGTGACAGATATGCGGTACAGGCACAGTGAGCTGAACCCTTGCAGTAGGGGTATTCCTAGTTCAGGAGAAGTCAGATGCAGAGCCCTAAACAGAAACTACCATGCCTCATGTTCAGGGTTGGGGTAGAAGATCAGAAGAGGCTTTGGAGCCAGACTGCAGCGAGTCCCATCTCAGCCTCAATGCTCACCCTTCTCCCTCAGGTTCAGTGTCCTGATCGGGAAAATAGATAACGACAGCGCCTCTCCCACTTGGGCACGGGCTAGAATCCAACTAGATGATGCTGGGTAAAAGGCCCAGAAGAGATCCAAGCATTTTAGTAAGTGCTTAACAAACTTCAGCTGTAATTAATAGCTGTTAAGTGGAACAAATGGTGTTATGCCCAGAATATGCCAGGGGCAAGAGAAACAGCACCTAAACTAGCCAGCTTGGGAGACCATGGCGGCGGGGGCGGGGGGGGGTGATATTCTGGAGGCGATGGGACCTGAGCTGAGTCTTCGAAGTCAAGTAGGACTGGGGTGTAGCTCAGTAGTAAAGCACTTGCCTAGCATGCATGAGGCCCTGGGTTTCACCCCCAGCAATCAAAGTGGGGGAAAAAAAAGACAAGTATATATTAACTGGAAAAAAGTAGAGAAAACAGAAGGAGAAAAGCCATGGAGGTGGTGGGCAATGATCATTAGAGATAAGGCTGGAGAGCTATTTGGGGCCCAACAGGTAGGATTTGTTCATTGGAGATTATGGTAGAAGTTTGTTTTGTGGGGTTTTTTTTTTTCTTTTTTTTTGGTACAGGGGATTGAAGTCAGGACCTTGCGCTTTCAAGGCAGGTGGCAGAACCACTGAGCTAAATCCCCAGCCCTGCGTTGTTGTTGTTGTTTTTTTAGAAGTTTGGACTCATCTTTCCTGGTTTTCTAGATCAAAAATATCCTCAGAGAGTGTTGCTTAAAAAAACCCCCAAACGGACAGCAATCCTTAGTCACTTGAGTTACTGAAGAAGGAGCTGAGACTCAAAAGGGTAATGACTTGCCCAAAATGCCCAGCAAAGAGCGAAGAGGTGGGATTTAAACCTCAGACTCCTGCTAGAGCTAGAGCCCGCTCCCCCTGCTGCTTCCTTACTGTCTCTCCTCCTCTGGGTACACACACTGCTTCCCTCCCACTGGGACCCCAGCCTCCGCCCTTCCTTGTTTTCTGCACCCTCAGTCTTTGCTGATTAGCAGAGGAGTCAGGGAAAGGTTTACAGAGATTTCAGCTTTTGTGTCCCTGGATGTTGAGATTAAGTCCACACACAAAGCAAGGTTTAATTAATAGCCTGGCCTCTCAGGCTCCCCAGCCTGGATCCCTGCCATATTCCAGCAAAGACAAGAAAGCTCCTTTCTGTCAGCTACTGCAGAGGCTGCAGGGCTCTTCCCACCTCTTTTCATGGACCCCACTCCCTTGGCTGTGGGGAGAATCTTGGGGAGAGAGAGAAGGGGCAGGCAAAACAGCTGGAGGCTCACTGGAGCAGGCCAGGGGCTGCCTTGGTGGGAGATGGGGCAGATATTTCAGCCTCCAAACATTTTGAAATGACAATGGTGGTAAAATGTGTGGAAAAATCCATCCATGGGGATGACATATGCTCTGTTCCTGTCCTAGAGAAAATTCAGGAATACTCCCCAAGTGGTTGTTGCCTCCTATCTCAGTTTAGCCAAGGGATCTGCACTTCTTTGGATTTGTAAATGTATTCATTTACATTCTGGTTTTGTGGTGGAGGGATTCCTAAAGAGGGAAGTGAGAGGTGTCAGGTGGGAGAGAAAGAGGAAAAGCCACACAGCATCCTGGGTGGGCACAAGGGGAATATGAACTTCAACGAACACTGTGGCATTAAGAAAACAGGCTCTTTCCCAGGCAATGTTTACACACGGGGTGTGTGAACTTCTTTTCCCCAAGTTATCCATTGTAGAACATTTGGAAAGAAGAAAAATAAATCACCAAATGACTTTATCTCCTGCAGGCAACCATTTTACAACTTTATATGTATATATACTCTTAATTTACAAAGAAAATAGCCTCCTATCTCAGTTGAATTAGTGTTCCTTTTCAGCCTTTATCTATATGCAACACACTATTGAGACAGTGACAGTGTAGTAGTGTCCTGCTTTTCAACCATCACGAATGAGTACAGTGCAAACATGAGTTCATGTGACTGCACAGCCATCACAGCTGTCATCCTGTGGCTCCACAATATAGCCAGGTGTGTCACCAGCCTGTTTATTCCCTACTGTAAATAACGCTCCACTGAACATATTCCCGCTGGAAGGACAGGGCCATAAGGGTGGGGAAGGAAACCGGGGGTCCCAGTTCCTCTTTCCAGGTCTTCCTTGAACAGAGCTACCAAAAGTCTGTGAAAATAGTTTGGAGATGGGGTGAGGTTAAGGTAAAAGGATTTTGAGGGTCAGACAGCTGGAGAATCTGAGTCCTCATTCTTTGATCTCCAATGTGCTTGTAAAGTAGGAAGTGGAGAGTGTGTGTGTGTGCGTGTGTGTGTGTGTGTGTGTGTGTGTGTGTGTGTTCTGGGCAGATTTGCAGGGTTGGGAGAACACAAAAAAAATGTGCGGGTGCCTCCTCTATGACCTATTTGCACAAGAGCGCCCTCTGCTGTGTCCGATTGTCCAACACTTGGCGGGGGGCCTTCTTTTTTTTTTTTTTTTTGGTACCGGGGATCGAACTCAGGACCTTGCGCTTGCAAGGCAGGCGCTGGAACCACTGAACTAAATCCCCAGCCCAACTTGGGGGCCTTCTACAGCTGGACATTCTCTGTGTCTGGAGATCAGCCCATCCATCCTTAGTGTTTCTTTTTCAGACAAGGGCAGGGTATCATTTAACAAAATGCACGGCGTTCAGAGTGTTGGGAAACAGCTCCGTAGGCCAATCTCATCTCTGGTACCCAGAACCTTAGCCTCCTGCAGGAGACTTCCTGGACACTACTTCTACATGCTTGCTTACTCTGAGGGAAAACTGAGATGAGCAGTTGAGAATGAGGAACCAAGTTCAGTGGAGACCAGGGCCTAGCCACTTCCTTCTCTGGGTGTGGCCCTGGCTGCCCTGTGCCCTGGGGAGGGTTGAAGGCCATACAGCTCCAGAAAGAGGCAGCCCAGCTGCTCACCTGCTGCGTTCCCTATGTTGGGAATGTGTGGGGATTACAAAACCTACTCTTCCCTTCCTTATGGCAAAAGGGAAAGGCCAGGCTCTTTCAGGATGACTCCAAAGTCCCCAGGAGTGTAGAGTTCAATGAAGCCTGTGTTTTATAGCTGGGGCAGGGCTGGCTTCAGGGGTGTAGGGCTTATGTAGTTGCAGAAGGCTACACATAGAAGAGGCCCGCACTTGGTTTAATGCTGCCTTGAAATTATTAATTTTTGAACAACAGGCCTCACAATTTCATTGAGTAGCATATACTGGAGTGAGGTGGGTGGGGCTCTGTCTTCTGGCTGTAGCTGCAGCTTCCCAGGACCATCTGGAGCACCTGGGAAATTCGCATCCAAGGGAACAATCTTTGGACCAGCAGCCCTTCACAGAGCCTTGGCTGCTGCAGCTTCTGCTTTCTCACAAAAAAGTCTGCATGTATTTTGGTCACCTCTCACAGTACCAAGCTGCTTCCGCCTCTGAGCCCTTGAAGGCCTGGCCTGCCCAAAGCCTGGCTGTCAACAGGAACGCGCTGGCTGTGCTGGGGCTCCAGGGTGCTGCGTGCCACAGGTCCAGGTTGGCTGTGCTCCACGTCCAGCCTGAGTGCCTTGTCCCAGCCCTGTCTGGTGGTTCCAGGCACCAACTGCACTGCTTGCTGCAGGCTCAGCTCATCTGAAACTCACAGGACAGCACCTGCCCTCCTGACTTGTACCTCTCCCATAGCCCAGGGCTTCGTGGAGTGCAGAAGCACAGCCTCAGTGGCAGCAAGGACTCTCGTAGATGTGGCCACAGAAGTTTGAAGTTCAGATCTGCACAGAGAAGAGCCATATAATGATTTTTTTTAAATGAAAGTAATTTGCCAGGGATTTAGTTCAGTGGTTTTGCCACCTGCTGCGCAAGCATAAGGACCTGAGATCAATCCCTGGTACCAAAAAAAAAAAAGAAAGTAAGTTTATTATAAAAGCACAGCAGGTATGAGCATAGACAAATCATACATTACCACACAGTGAGGCAGGAGACAGCACCAAAGATGAAGGGGAATCCTCTGGGGAAGGATCTTGCCTGAGATGGGGCCTTGGGCAGGTGAGAGAGAAAACATCACGCCACACTCAGTTTCTTAAGTACTGTGTTCAGACAAAAGTGACTTGGTGCCAATAGGCCTGTGTGGCTGGAAGGGATGGATCCCAACCTTGGCTAGAGCCAAGGAAACACACACACACACACACACACACACACACACACCCACACACACCGCACTCAAGACTATCTGTAAATAACATTTCTTTCCCAAGGTGGGGTAGCCAACCCCTCCTTGTAAGAAATGGCATACAGCCAAGTTCACCTAGTGAACACATGCATTTTACAGACTCTCATTATTTTAACCCTTCCCCTGACAGCCTTCTGGGGGTTCACAGTGCCTTGGGGCCCTCTTCTCTGAGCTAGTTCCTGCTTTGAGGAGCTGTACTTCACTTCTTGTATAGTCCCACTATCACAGCTATTAAGGTCCCACTCAGCTAGTTGGACAACCTTGTGATCTACACCCTCAAGGAGAAATAACCTGGCCTGGAGGCTGTGGTTTCCTTCATTGAGAATAGCCAAACCTCACTCCTATCCAGGTCACTGAGAGGAAAGGGATTGGAGGGTCCACAGGATCCTGGGGTCACCCAGAGTCAAGGTGGGCATATTCACTGCCTGAAAGATGCATGGGAGGAAGCTAGGTATGGTGGAGCAAGAGTTCCCAGGTAGCCTAGGCTACATAGAATTCAAGGGCAGCCTGGACTAACTAGTGAGACCCTGTCTCAAAACAAAACAAAACAAAAACAAAAAGAGGCATGGGAGAAATCTAGGTTTTCCTCTCCTGTCTTGCAGGTAGCAGTGTACATGGCTTGGATGCCACAAGAGGTGTTGAGTCCCTGGGAACCGAGGGATGCCCAGCTGCCTGTCCCCACTCTCAAGTCCTGGGACAGGTCTGGAGTGGGGAGGGACAGGGTCCATAACACGTGAATAACTACCAGCTCCCAGGTTAAGCATGGAATTCGAATTTTGCCCACCTCTCCAGAGCCGCTTGTGTGTGGTCGGGTCATGGACCTCCGCTGAGCCTCCTCGGCCTTCCCAGGTGATTCCGGTTCAAACCCGCGGTGGTCTGAACTGTTGAGGCAGATGGTCCTTGGGGGTTATTGGACCGGCGTGGACGCTTCCCAGAGTCCAGGTCCGAGGCAGAGTCGAGGCTGCTGGGGTGCGTGGCTCCTCGAAGGAAGCCCGGGCGCGAGCAGCTTCAGCACCACGGGCTGGACAGCACCCGAGGCCGAGCGCCAGCGTCTGTCGTGGACATGGCCAGGCTCCTCCTCTCCCCTCGTACCCCAGCTTCGCCCGGGGAATCTGGGGGACGCGCGGTCCCTGCGGGGCCCAGCTCCCGGCTCCACTCAAGGCCCCGAGGCTGGGCGGGCCCGGGCGGCCTGTGCGCGGGGAAGAGGAGTCGGAGGCCTGGAGGGGCCGGAGGCTGAAGGCGGAGCCCTGCAGAGCCCCTCGAGCCTCTGCCGTTCCCTTGCAATTCCGTCCAGACGCTGGAGACCCGGCGGACGAGCTCCGGTCACCTCAGGTCCAAACTTACGGCCTTAATTAACCTCAGCCTCCTGCCTTAAGTTTATTAAAGGCTAGATGAGGGCACCTCCAAGGGGTATAGTGGTGCGAATTGGGAGCGCACGGCCCGACCTAGCAACAGCGAGGGAAGTTAGGGACTTAGAGGAATCCTGCAAAAGCAACGCTGCTTCAATCTCCAATGGGGGGGGGGGGCTACATCCCAGCCCTATTTATTTATTATTTATTTATTTAAATTTTGAAACAGTCTCACTTTGTAAGATCCTCCTCCCTCTGCCTCCCAGAGGGCTGGGATTACAAGGACCAGACCCCATACCCACCTGAAGGGTCTCCTGCAGGGTGAAGATTATCAAGCTTCTATACAGTCCGCTCTGAGCCTCACAAAAGCTCAAGTAGGCCCAAATATACACCGTAATCCATGCAGATCTGAGAGGGTGGCAGCTTGAAGAACGTTAAGCCAGGTCACAAATGCAGAATTCTGCAGCCCGGGTCAGCTGCTTGTCCTCTCCACTCTTTGCCTTGAGGGAGCAGCGTTGCTTCCCCAGCCTGGTGTCCCCACGACTGTGGCAGCTGCAGTGCCTGCACGGGTCAGTCCTGGAGTTTTCATCCAAACCGGGGCCTGAGACGGGGCAGCCAAGGACCAAAGGGAGGCACTCGGACAGGAGTTAACGGTTTATGGGCTTGGGAGGGCAGGACAGGTGGGTGATACATAGCGTTGGCTTTCGCGGCCAGTCACATCCCAACCTGTCCAGCTGTTCGGGCGGGTTGGGTGCTGGTGGTGTGGGGGGGCGGGCAGGATGTCTGCTCCATGGGCAGCCCCAGGGCTCAGGACTCCTTACGATTTCAGCCTCCTAGAATTTCTGATCTCACCTACGGGAAACACCCTTCTGTCCTTCCCTGCTCAAACATCAGACCCAAGTCCTACACCCCAGAGGGACTGAGCCGTCCCAGTGGCAGGGACCCCTTCAGCTAGGACCCCTCACTCAGCCAGGCTTCCTGCCTCCTGACACGTGTCCCTGGGACTGGGGCTGGTTTATGCCTTGGTCTACTCGGTCTTCTCCAAACCAGGGCAGGAAGGATTGGCTTCTTTCGCACCAGGGCTAGGCACAAGTGGAAAGACTCCCCAGACATTGCTGAATGAACCAGCTGCATCCCATCTTACTCAGCTGGGGGAGGCCCAGGTGAGAAAAGCCAAGTGGAAAGATGAGTTCTTACCTGCCACTGGCTAGAGATTGGTCTGATCCAGGCTTACCCACTGCAGGATTATTGGCAGCATAATGCAAATGACCTTAAGGGACAACGCCAGGGTCTGGGAGCACTCTGAATTTATTTTACGGATTGGGTTACCAGCCCAGAGTTGGGGCTGTAATTTGTTCCAAGTAGCATAACAGGTAGGGGAGGGCCAGTGTCAGAGTTTTGCTAACATGTGAATGGGTAGGAAAGAATCACTTTTTTCCCCTAATATACTTGAAATTCCAGCAGTCCAGGGGACAGCCAGAAAACACAGTTCCCAAATATTCCCAGCCTGTCCTGAGGTAGGTATCAATCAAATGCAAACATGCTCTGCTTTACAAGTCTTGAGGACCACAGGAGCAATTTATTGGTTATACCTACAGAGTGCTCCTGAGCCAGGATCGGTTCTGGTCCAAACACTGGGTCAGCAGTGGGCTCACACATAGTATAACTGGTTCAGAGACCAAGCATTGATAGTACATTGTCAGCATAACCTATCAGGGAAATGCATACCACCAGAAGTTCCTCAAAAGGTTAATCAGAGAGTTACCATGTGGCTCACAAATCTTACTCTTAGACAATACTTAAGAGAAGTTAAAATGTATGTGCAGGCAAAAGCTTGTAGGTGAATGTTCATAGCAGTATCGTTTGCAAAATCCAAAAGGTAGAAACATCTCAAATGTCCATCCACAGATGAGTGGATAAATAGGATGTAGTATGCCTAAATAAAGGAATATTATTCAGCTATTTTTTTAAAAAAGGGAAGGAAGCTGGGTATGGTGGCACACTCCTGTAATACCACTACTCTGGGAGGATAAGGCAGGAGGATTGAAAGTTTGAGCGCAGCCTGGGCAACTTAGCAACTTGGTGGCACCCTGTCTCAGAATACAAAAATAAAAATGGCTGGAGATATAGCTCAGTCCAAGTCCCTGGAATCAATCCCTAGTACTACAAAATAAATGACTCAATAAAGCTGGCCATGGTGGTGCACATCTGTAAACCCAGCTCTTGGGAGGCTGAAGCAGAAGGATTGCCATGAATTCAAGGCCAGCCTGGACTACATAGTGCATATATATGTATATGCATACATAGTGCATACATGCACTACATAGCAAGACCCTGTCTCAAAAGAAAAGAAAAAAGAGAGAGAAATTCTGATACATGCTACAACATGAATAAATGTTGAAAATGTTATGTTGAATGTTATGTTAAAAAGCAGTCGTGAAAACTAGGTGTGGTGGCATGGACCTGTAATCCCAGAACTCAGGGAGTCTGAAGCAGCAGGATTGCAAGTTTGAGCTCAGCATGCCCAATTTAATGACTGTTTCAAAATAAAAATTTAGAAGAGATTCTGCCCTGACCATCAAACAAATGAAATGCCAGAATCAAGGCGGAAGTCCTTCCCACAAAGTTGTGAGACATCAGTCACCAGATGCCGGCTCTCAGCACACCTCAGTGTCTCCAGCCGCCTTCCCCACATCACAGCCCCTCAGCATCCTTAGCACGTCACTGGCACCCTGAGAGACTGGCTTCTTAGTTCATTGTGTTCATTTAGTCCTTTTCAACTTCTGGTGGTGTGAGTGACAAAGCAGCAAATGCTTGTTTCTTGGGCTGGGGATGTAGCTCTGTGACACCGAGCCTGCCTGGCAAGCACAAGGTTCTGAATTTGATCCCCGCTACTGCAAAAATCAATCAATCAATCAATCAATAATTTTTTAATGCTTGTTTCTAAAGAGAAATAAAATCAGATTTATTTTTAGTATATTTCAAAATTACATACAAGCCTGAGTAAGTCTCTGATCTTATAAAATAAAAAATGTAAAAGGATTGGGATGTAACTCAGTGCAAAGGCCCTGGGTTCAATTCCCAGTACAGGACAAGGAGGAGGAGGAGAGAATATTTGAAGTTGAAAAATTTATTAAAAATAGAAATTCCAAGGGGCCGGGGATTTACCTCAGTGGTGCTGCCACCTGCCTCTCAAGCGCAAGGTCCTGAGTTTGATCCCTGGTACCAAAAAAAAAAAAGAAAAATAAATTCCAGGGAGATCAAAATGGTGCAATAAAGGCTGGGAGCAAAATACAACCTCCCCTGGACCTGGAAGTGAGACGCCTGGAAAACAACTTAGCAAAGAGAATAAGAAGTAGAACTTGGGAATCAAGAAAGAGCCAACAGGAAAACTAGAAACCACAGAGACATTAGAGAAACTGAAGGTTACCCAGACGAGAGAAGGAAGCAGCCTGGAACACACACCCTGGCTTCCGGGCAGGGAGACCTGTTTCTGCATACAGTGTAAGCCCTGAGAGTTGGCAGACCCAGGGAGAAACAATGGACCAGCAGCACCCACCCCAAGAAAAGTCCATGATATTGTAAGCTGCAAATACAGTGTGGGATGTTACTCAAAAAGTGACTCCTGGGCCAGGTGTGAAGACACACAACTGTATTCCCAGCACTCAGGCGGCTGAGGCAAGAGGATTGCTGTGAGTTCGAGGCCAGCCTGAACTACTTAGTGAGACCCTGTCTCAAAAAAAAAGAAAGAAAGAAAAGGAAAGGAAAGGAAAAGTGACTCCTGGAGGTTGAGGCAGGAAGATTTTGAGGTTAGTAAGGGCTACATAGTGAGTTGCAGGCCGGCCTGAACTACATAGTGAGACTCCGTCTCAAAAAACCAAAACAAATAAACCAAAATAACAAAAAATAGGACCCAAAAATCAATTATCAAAATATTTGAAGAGGGCTGGGGATTTAGTTCAGTGGTTTCACCACCTGCTGCGCAAGTGCAAGGTCCCGAGTTCGATTCCTGGTACAAAAAAAAACAACAAAAAAAGGAAATACACGACTATTAATCCAGCACTGCAGAAAATACCTAAAAGAATCCTAGACAGAGATAACGAGGCTGGTGGCACCAAAGAGTCCAAGTGAAAGCATACATTTAACTGGCAGAGTAATCAAAAAGAAAAAAATTAAAAATCAGCACTGGAAAAAATAATACAATGACAAGACCAAATAAAAACCTTACAACAATAACTCTCAATGTTAATGGTTGCAACTCCCCATTCAAAAGACACAGACTTGCTGATGGGATCAAAAACAAAATGCAACCATACAACCATGCAGTCATACAAGAGACACAAGAGACAGCCTACAAGAGACACACTTCATCCAAAAGAAAGTACATAGATTGAAAATAAAGGGTGGAAAACAATGCTCCATTCAACTGGAGCCTGAAAACAAGCAGGAGTTGCTATCTTATTTTCAGACACAGCATATTTTAAGCCAAAAATGATCAGAAGGGACAAAGACGGCCATTACATAGTGATAAAGGGAACAATTCAACAGGAAGAGAACAAGTGTAAATATCTATGCACTGAATGTTGGCATACCCAACTTCATAAAACAAAATCTATTGGACTTAAAAGGACAGCTTGACACCAATACAATAATGGTGAGGAACTTAAATACCTTGCTCTCACAATTACACAGGTCAACCAGAACCCCCCCCCCCAAATTTGCAAAGAAACATCAAAGTTAAACCACACCAGTGAACCAACAGACTTAACAAACATCTACAGGGAGTTTCATCCAACAACAGAATACACATTTATCCCAATAGCACACAACACTTTTTCCAAAATAGACAATATCTTGGGCCATAAAGCATGTTTAAACAAATACAAAAGAGCTGAAATAATACACTGTCTACTATTGGATCATAGTGGAATGAAGCCAGAAATCAAAAGCAAAAGAAGCTACAGAGGGCCGGGGATTTAGCTCAGTGGTTCTGCCACCTGACTCGCAAGTGCAAGGTCCCAAGTTCAATCCATGGTACCAAAAAAAGAAAAAGAATATAAGAAGCTACAGAAATTGCACAAACACATGGAGACTAAATAATTGAAGAATCAATGGACTACCAAAGAAATTGGGAGGAGAAATAAAGTTCCTAGAATCAAATAACAATGAAAAGCACAAGATACCAAAACCTAGAGGACACATTGAAAGCAGTTCTAAGAGGGAAAGTTAGAACCCTAAATGCACACATAAAAAGAATAGAATGATCCCCCCAAAGAATGTCATGATACATCTCAAGGTCCTAGAAAGACAAGAACAATCCAGGGCTGAGGATTTAGCTCAGTGGTTCATCTGCCTGCCTCGCAAGTGCAAGGTCCAGAGTTTGATCCCTGGTACCAAAAAAAAAAAGACAAGAACAATCCAAATCTGAAACTGATAGAAGGAAAGAAATTATAATGATCAGAATAGAAATTGAGACTAAAAAATGCAAAGGATCAATACATTGAAGAGTTGGTCCTTTGAAAGGATAAGGAGAGGATCTGAGGATAGGGTGAGATGGGAAGCAAAGGGAAAGTTAAAAGGATCAAGATGCTATAGGGATGTGTGTTACAGTTGAATGGGCCCATAATAGGTTCTTTTGTACAACAAGGAAAGAATTGCCA
Organism: Heterocephalus glaber; assembly: GCF_000247695.1. Next base: position 3,483,888 of record NW_004624871.1, read on the forward strand.
AGTGCATACACAGTAGTGAGTAGTAACCAGCTACGTTTATTAAAGATCACGGAAAGTTGTGCTCAGGAACAGTCCGTGCCAACAAAGGTGTAACAGATCAAGAAAGGCTCGGGGGCGACAGAAAGGCACTACCCACTGGTCAAAGGTAGCAGCAGCAACAGGAAAAGGAAGGGTCAATAACTCAGGCTTTCAGAATTAAAGGCCAGCCACTCCCGCTTTAGGTGTCTCCCCTTGAATCTCCCCTGGCACGGGCACTGATGCTCTCACCTAGGGCATCAGTGATCTTCTAGGCTTTTGTTATTTTATTTTCTACTTCTCAGGATAATGGAAGCAGGAGTAACTATTGGGTGCTGTTTGGAGTGAAGTGGAGGGAAGGGAGAGACTCAGCTCCTTTGTTTCTAACTGTACTGTGTGTACCAATTACCCCACGATGAATGTATTTACCATGTATTGCAAACATGCATGAATGAAAAAATTGAGAAAAATGGACAGAATGAAAGAAAGAAGTTAATTAATTACTTCACAGATCTGGAGGTTGGGAAGTACAAGCTCAAGGAACTGACAGGTGTGGTGTCTTCTCTCTGCTTCCAAGACAGCACCTTGAAGACAGCCTCCTCCGGAAGGGAGGGACTCTATTATTTCCTTCTGTCGGCCACATTATGAAGCTGGAAGCTGGGGCTCAGAGAGAAGTAACTTGCTTGGAGCACGTAGACATGCCCAACTCTGGAACCTGGGCCGTGCCCTGCAGCGGCACCACACCTGCCCGAACACATGTGCAGAGCCCTATTTCAGCATGCTTGGGTCTGGGCTGTCTCCAGCAGGACTGCAGTGTGGCCCGGCACAGATCCCAGGGAGTACACCACGAGGAAGCCAGGATCATACAGGAGCTTGTTCTGGTCCAGACGGGGCCGCCTGCCTGTGCATACTGGGTACAGGCCTGGATGGGAAGTGCTTCTTGACCCACTGAGGGGACATTCCTTTGTGCTGCATGAGTGGACGGTCAAACACAGGGCAGGAAGACCCCCCCCCAAGCACACACAGTTGTCATGGGTGCCATATCATGGCCCACCTGACAGTAGAAGAACAATTGTCACTCTGGGCATAACGGTGATGCCCAGAGGTCAAGTGGGAACTAGCAAACCCCTTAGGCCTATGGGGAGACAGGGACAGAGGGGACATCTGGAACAGTCACCGAAGCCCCGGAGAAAGCCCAGTGACTAGCTTTTGGTGATCATCTCTTTTCCCCGTGTCACCAGAGTCCTAGGCCTCATGGAGCCTGACTTTAGGGAGTTCCAAAAAATTAGATCCAGCCACTCACCCCATAAATCAGATGGAAAAAGTAATGGTGAAAATCAGGAAAGGAATTTAATCAAGAAATCTATTTGAGGAAGACAAAGGGGATCAGGCATTCCAGTCTTGTCTTCAGGGATACTGATATTGTAGTAGTTTAGTTTAGTTATCATGAGAATGCAGTCAGAACAACCCAACATAGGTGGATAAAAGAATTAATTTAAGCAGCCTTTAATCCAGAAGACTGTTGAGTTTAAAAATGTAAAAGAAAACACAAGGCCAGATGTGGTGGTGCATGCCTGTAATTCCAGCGCTCAGAAGGCTGAGGCAGGAGAATCCCCATTTGAGGCCAGCCTGGGGTACACAGTGAATTCAAGGAGAGCCTGAACTACAAAGCAAGACCCTGTCTCAAAAACAAAACAAAAACAGGGCTGGGGATTTAGCTCAGTGGTGCCACGGCCTGCCTTGCAGATGCAAGGTCCTGAGTTCGATCCCCAGTACCAAAACAAACAAACAAACAAACAAACAGAAAACACAAGAAGGAAGGATAAAAGGTTGGGATGAGAATAGAGAGATATGGATTCATCCCTTCAGAAAGAAGACTCTTATCCAAGATATGCTGTTAGTTAACAGCTTTAACAGTTCCTCTCTACTTCCAACCTAGACTCTACTGGACTCAAGAAAATGCTGAAGTTACAAAATAACTGTTTTCTTTAATTCTTTTTTATTCATCTCCTTTAAAACAAGCCTCCCCTGCCCAGCCCTCTCCCTATCTGTATAAGACCGAGACAAAGAAAGTACACAGGACTGCTTCGCCTCTTGGTAGATATCCACCAAGAGCTTTTCCTTCTTATGATTTCTAATAAATACTCCCCTAAATCCTTTCTTTTGGCCTCAAATTTATTCTCAATTTTTGGAGACAAAGAACTCAGATTTATACAAGATTAACATGAGCTTTGAGTTTAAATAGAGGGAGAATTGAGGGGCGGGGCAGGAGGAATGAGTAAATAGTCTTGGTCAAACTGTGGTCTGGTTGATCACTGTCTCAAGATTGGTGAGGCCGGGCCAGGGATTTAGTTCAGTGGTTCTGCTGCCTGCCTTGCAAGCGCAGTCCTGAGTTTGATCCCCAGTACCAAAAAGAAAAGGAAAAAAAGAAAAAAAGAAAAATAGATTGGCGAGGCAGAGAAGTGTCACCAGTGTCATCTCTGTCATTTCATCCCTTGAGGGAGAATAGAAGTAACTTGGTTCCCATGTGAAATGGCTGTTCCTATTTAGAGGGACAGCCTCACTTTGGGGTAATATGTCTTCAAGGCCCCACTGTTCCTGAAAGGTTTAGGAAATGACTGGAGACTTCTAGGCTCTGCTCCAGCCTTGGTTTGGAGCAGGGTATTTTATATATTTATTTTATTTATTTATTTTTTTGGTACCGGGGATCAAACTCGGGTCTTTGCGCTTGTGTAGTAGGCAGCAAAACCACTGAGCTAAATCCCTGGCCCTGGAGCAGGGTATTTTAAAAGCTGGTAGCTGACAATCTGTGGATAATACCTTAGTTACTGTTATCTAGGGGCTTTTGGTCTTGAAGGTGACAAGATAGATTAGGTACACTTAGGGTTAATAAAATTTGTACTCTGGCCCAGGATTTAGCTCAGTGGTTCTGCTGCCTGCCCGGTGAGCACAAGGTCCTCAGTTCAATCCCCAGTACCAAAAAAAAAAAAAAATTTTATACTCTGTTCTCTTGTTCTCCATCTCATCCACGCAGGAGCAAATGACAGCGCCAAGCCACTGTGTTGGGCCTGCTTTGAGTGTGAGGCAGCCAACGTTCCCAACTTATGGCACTGGAGGTTTGACTGTCCTCGCTCCCAAACCAGGCAAAACCCTTGTTTCCTGCTTTGAAGAGGCCCAAGGGAACCTCTAATGCCCCCGTCCACAGATACTACCATCTTTTAGGAGGAATTGGGTAAACCTGGATGTTATGGGTGAGCCAATTCAATTACTTCATTTTGTTTTAACTTCCTTCTTTGGAAAACCCTCCTCTAGATCTCGAGCCATGGTTGGGGTTGAGGGGCCCCCCTATTCAGAGATTCTTTGCTCCTGCTCTGACATGCCACTTTGTTTGGTTGGTTGCTTTTTGGGACAGGGTCTTACTATGTACTTTAGACTGGCCTCAAACTTACTATGTAGCTCAGGCTGGCCTCGAACTTACAAAGATCCTCCTGCCTCAGCCTCTTGAGTGCTGGGATTACAGGCATGTGCCACCATGCCCAGCCTTAACATGTCACTTTGAAGGACAAATGTTTAAACATGAGTTTCTAATTGTCCTTTGCTAGGACAGCTATGTCAGTACAATGGTACCTTGGTTCATGAATGTAATTCTTTCCACAATTCTGGTCACAAAACAAATTGGACAAGAACCAAATCAAATTCAATGGTTAGGCTCAATGTTGACCTTATGGGGAAATTTAATTCAGTTCTCATCTAATTTGGTTTGCAATTAAGTTCATGAACTGAGGTACCAGTTATAAAACTAAAAAACCCCAGGCAATTTCCTAATTGAAAGCAGTATCCAGTCAAAGAAGTGGCACATAAAGACCTTCAGCCTCTCAGACCTTTGCTCAAAAGGCACAGCTAACAGTCCTTACTCAGGCATTGATATTAGGAAAGAGCAAGAAGCTATAGATCTATACAGATTCCAAATATGCCTTTCTGGTGCTACATGCCTGTGCAGCAATCTGGAAAGAAGGAGCTAGCTGACTAATAAGCAATCATCCGTAAAACACAAGCAGGAAATTCTATGACTTTTAGAGGTAGTCTATCTTCCCAAGTAGGTCACTGTCACTCATTGTAAGGGACCCCAGAGACATGTCTAAAATCTCCTTGGGAAATAAAAGGCTGATCAGGAGGCAAGAAGGGCAGCCTTATAGCTCTTCAAAACTCTAGCCTTATTCCCAGTTCCTGAGGAACTATTCTGGTCCTTTCTAAGAGATGTAGTGACAAGCTATAAACATCCTACCTGGGATATGGTCATTAGAATTTTCACAGGACTAAGAAGAAAGCTATTCCTGAGACCCTCTGGAAGATCTGAGGTTCCTCTTCAGGAAGCAAGACTCCAGTATTGCTCCAAGTACAAATAAGTAGAGTCACTAATGATCTTAAGTCACCACAATTTATATTTATTTATTTATTTATTTACTTACTTACTTACTTATTTGCAGTAGCAGGGATTGAACTCAAGACCTTGCTCTTGTGAGGCAGGTGCAGTGCCACTGAGCTAAATCCCTGGCCCTAAGTGACCACAATTTAAAATGGGCACCTGTATTGAGGCTCCTGTTTTTAGTTAGACCCATTATGTAGATAATCTTGCTAAGTCTATGGCTCTCAGGTTCTCAATAATTTATCTAATCTCCTTCTTTGCCATGTTTTGTCCTCCAAAAGAAGCATGGAAATCTGACCTGCTCATCATATTTGGGTTCTACATCCCCAACATAATAGTAAAGTTACTTTCTTTCTCCTGTTGAATTAAGGGCTCAATAGTCACTAATTCTTTTCTCATTGTGTTCTGACAGGTTTTCTTTTTTTCTTCAACCCAGCCAGTGAGCCACAGCACCCCAAGGTAATTAGAAAGCACATAATCTCCAGTAGGTAGGGTCTACAGCCTTTCTAGCCCGAAGAAGCTATAGAAGACAGAGACCTCCAGTCCCTTAACATTCCCTAAAGAATTATGTGAATATGTGTCTCTCAGGGGGAAATGAGGCAGGAGATTAGGGCGTGGCAAAGCTGGCTGGGTGGGTATGACCTGTTAATTACAAAATCCCAGGACACAGTTCCCAAAACCCTGCACATAGACTTCTTTTTTCTTTTTTTTTTTCTTTTTTGGTACCGGGGATCGAACTCGGGTCCTTGCGCTTATGCAGCAGGCAGCAAAACCACTGAGCTAAATCCCTGCCCCAGCACATAGACTTCTTGCAAGAAATGGAGCGGGTTTTCAATAGGGTGGCCTAGACCTGACATCAGCCTGAGGAGTGGGTGATACACAGACTGTCCACATTGAGTTTTTTTGTGTGTGTGGTACCAGGAACCAAACTCAGGACCTTGCACTTGCAAGGCAGGCATGGTGCCACTGAGCTAAATCCCCAGCCCAATTTTTTGTTTGTTTTTGATACCAGGGATCGAACTCAGGATCTTATGCTTGCAAGGCAAGAGCAGCACCACTGAACTAAATCCCTGGCCTCACATTGAATTTTTGCCACTGTGTTCTCTCTTGTGTGGTAGCTCACTCTCATGTTATACAGTGTACTTCTTTTCCTACTTTTATTTGGCTCAAACTCACTGTATGGAGTCTGTTTCTTTTTCTACCTTTAATAAAAGGTTGCTGCCATTTGCACTTGTCTTGAACAATTCTTTGGTCAGGACAGAAAGAGCCTAGAAACCATCTCCAGAAGAAGACTCCAGCACCCCAAAACCCAGTAACATGGATGAGTCCAGATGTTCTGGTCACCCACCTATGCATCTGATGTCTATCTGGACTTACTGGACCACGAGGTGCTAATTATAGTATAATCTCAAGTTGCTGTGTATCTCTGAGGGAGGCTCCCAGCCTGGCTGGTACGTTTCTATCTTGAGGCCAGGCCTTCTTCAGATGCACCTCCAGCCACAATTCTGTGTTTTCATCTTCTGCACCAACTCTATCAAGGGCCCAATCCTTGTCTGACTGCCTATTAATTTCTATCTAACATAGCTGTCTATAATATCCCAAATAGCTGGGATTACAGGTGTGCATCACAGCCAATTTTAAAGGTACTTTTGTGCTTTACTCCCTTCTCTGTCCTCCCTATCCTCCCTGTCTGCTGATGAGCTCAACCACATCCCCAAACCAAACCTCATTTCATCTCATTTTCCCACCCTGACCCCACCTCTCCCAAGGCTGGAACTGGAACTCTGGGCAGAGAAAGAGCCCTTGCAGACCAGGAGTGCCCTGTATGTGCCTTGCCAGGAGACGGGCACAGAGCAGGGAAATGACTTGCCAGAGAAATGCACTGGACACAGGGCTCCTGCCTTTTATGCAAATGCTCACTTATCCTCCCTGAGGAAGTGTTCCTGCCAGATCCCTCAGACTGGAGCCCCTGAAGCGGAAAGAGAAGCCCCTGTTACCTGTGATGGTCTGCTAGTTGGGCTCTGCGCAAGCTGCTGCCTTGATCTCAGCTGGTTTCACCATGTGCTGGGGAGGAGGAGGCTGGGTCTCTTCTGAGTGGGGAGGGGGAGCACAGACCAGGCTTCCTGGGGCCAACAGGCCATATCCTGGAGGGTCCTGTCCCCTAAGTAACTGTGAGGGCCATACTCTGCACCAAAAATGACAGTATTCTGGGAAGAATTAGTGCTCCTCAGGCCAGAGCCCAGCCCTTACTCCCAGCAGTTGCTCAAAATGTAGTCTTTGGCTCAGGAGGGGAGCCAAGGGCAGGTTTTATAGAGACAAGTTCTCTGGATTCCCCCTGAAAACTCTACCTGTGGATCCCAGCACCACCCTGCCACCTCCTCTACACCGGGCAAAGAACTAGTGGCTGTGGGGGAGGTGCCGGAGGAGCTCCAGGGCGCCTAGTTTGTTGAAATGGTCACTGCAGGTGCCATGCTGGCTAGGAGCAGTAGGGCTTGGAGCACGCCTGCAGCCATGCTGCCCTGAGGGTTCCAGAGATGTGGAGCAGTGGATTCTTCAGAGCAGGTCCCCAGCAGATAGATTAATTAGGCACATCACATTTCCTTTTTAGCAATCTCCCTTCCTTCTGTCTTACAGCCTTCCTGATGTATGAGGCACAGGGACTGCTCTTCTCCTTGGGTGTGTGACCAAAGCTCTAAGCCCAGTGTTTCACTTGCCGACCATAGTCTGGGTGATTTAACTTCTACCAGCTGCACCTGTGTGAGAAACATCACCAGGTACTCACAGAAGGTTGAAAGAGTTAAATGAAACAATGTATATGATTTACTGTGTCGGGCCTTGTGGAGACATGCAGTGTGTAGACAATAATTAGAAAGTGTTTACCGGGAAGTCTTTGCACCTGCCAGGGTGAGGTTTCTGGAAATGCAGATCTTACCACGCCACTCCCTTGGTGAACGTTCAGTGGCTTCTAACTTGAGTATTGTCCTCTCTGGGTGGAGAGAGGTTGGTTTTTCTTGTTGGTTTTGTCACCGGGCTGAGCCTGAGAGGTCCCTGAGACTGAAATAAGGAGCTATCTTACTCTTTCAGGGCAGATAGCACAATCAGGGCTGGGAACCCACTCCTCTCTACTCACTTGAGTTTGAACAACACCCCAGGGTCAATCCTCTTTCCATCGTTCTAAGAGAGATAGAAAATAAAACAAGCAGCCAGGGCCCGAGGATTTAGCTCAGTGGTGCCACCGCCTCCCCCACAAGCACAAGGACCTGGGTTCGATCCCCGGTACCAAAAAACCCAAAACAAACAAATAAAAAAACCAAGCAGTCAGAAAATCTCTGATGCTCTAGGCCAGAGCACATCCAAGTTAGATTTCCTGGCTGGACCTTCAATAACCTTTTCCCCACTTGAACCTTAGAAAGGTTCATAAATATGGACCACATCTAATACATTTGTCATTGAATCAGAGTGAATTCTGGGACACATACGCTCATAGAAAGTCCCTGAGATGACTCAGCACCCTGTCACTCATTTCTGTCAATCTTACCTAGAGACCCAATGAGAAGTACTCAGGCTGGGGTACACTTTTTTTTAATCTACAAGCCTGATTTATCAGTGTCATGTGCTTTTTGCTTTCCTATCCTCCTGGCACCACTTTTCTGTTCCTGACACAGTTTTTACTGACATAGACTTTTCCCTGAGCACATCTTCCCATGATCTTCAATACATGAAGCTGCTTTTCTTTTGCTATTGGATGTATGTTTACAATTCTTTGCTCATCCTATGCAAGAGCCTGGAATCTATCTGCTGGATCCATCCTACAATATCACTTTTAAGATAAGTTTGCAGGGGCCGGGGATTTAGCTCAGTGGTTCCGGTGCCTGCCTCGCGAGTGCAAGGTCCCGAGTTTGATCCCTGGTACCAAAAAAAAAAAAAAGATAAGTTTGCAGGTTCCCATTGCAGAAAAAGAATTTTTAGGATGCATTGGTGAGAGGGATGTGAAAAGGGTTGATTAGAGATACAGGACAGAGCCAGGAGGAGTGATGCATGCCTGTAATCCCAGCACTCGAGATATAGGACACACTCAAGAGTGGAGTGCAGTGCTCAGAGAAATGAGGCACATTATTATGAGCCAGAGTGGGTACACTGAAGGGCTGTCTTCAAGATGAGTGATCTAGCTTGGCATAGCGGCACATCCTGTAATTCCAGCACTTGAGCCTGAGGAAAGAGGATCGCCACGAGTTCCAGGCCAGCCTGGGCTACATAGGGAGTTTAAGGCCAGCCTAAATACATAGCAAGACCTTGTCTAAAAAAAAAGAAAGAAAGAAAGAAAGAAAGAAGAAAAAGAAAGAACAACAATAATGACAAGATAGCCTGTCTGTTAGATTGCAGTGCAACCCTTCTACATGTGTTTGAAGTTGAGATCTGCCGCCCACTTAATACTGCTGCTTCATGAGGATGGAAGTACAATTTACAGGTGAAAAGGACCAGGTAAACCCTACCAGCATCATGGCAATTTTGTGTGAAAGGAGCATACTGAAGGGTGTACAAGACCCATGTCTATTCTTCAGAAGTATTTCTATTGGTGAGTTATTGATTTTAGCCAGGTGTGGTGGTGCATCCCTGTAATCCCAGCTCTCAGGAGACTAAGGCAGGAAGATCACCACAACTTTAAGGCCAGCCCGGGCTATGTAGTGAGTTCAAGGCCAGAACTATACTGTGAGATCCTGTCTCAAAAACATTATTTTTAATTTTGTGAGTTGTATTATATTAAACAATGAGTGCTTAACAGAAAAAAATAAAATATTGAATTTTTTTTTTTTTTTTTGTACTGGGGATTGAACTTGGTCCTCGCGCTTGTGCAGCAGGTGGTGAAACCACTGAGCTAAATCCCTGGCCCCATGAATTTGTAATATTTATTGAGTGTTTATAAAAAGCATCAAAATTTTCAACATCAACTGTGTTATTTTTTTTAATATAAATTTGAAAAGAAGCTTAACTACTAAAAGTTTTTTTTCCTGAATACTATAGTTCATCCTCCCTCCCTCCCTCCCTTCCTTCCTCCCTCCCTTTCTCTCTCTCTTTTTCTGGTTGTCCTAAGTATTGAACCCAGGCCCTTTGCACTAATATCCTCAGTTCTTTTTACTTTATTTTTTCTTTTTAGACAGGGTCTTGCTAGGTTGTCAAGTTGCCTGGGATGGTCTAAAACTTGTGATCTTCCTGCCTCAGCTCCCCAGAGTGATGGGATTAGAGCTGTGAACCACACCACACCTGGCTTACGATCTTGCTTTTAAATATAAGTGTAGTATCTTCTCTCATCTCTGAGGATGTTAATTTCTATTTTTAAATTTTGTCTTCTGCGCCTAGCATTGAGGCTGTCTTTCATGACCTTCTTCCTAACAACATCTACTGAGATGTTTGTTTTGTTTATTTATTTCTTCTTTTAGATGGGGGTCTCACCATGTTGCCCAGGCTCATCTCCAACTAGGCTTGTGACCCTCCCGCTTCAGCCTTCCAAGTAGTTGGCAATACAGGTTTGCCTAACTGCACCTGGCTGTCTATTGACGTTTTTGTTTTTGTTTACAGGGGTTCATGGAAAAGTCAATGATCTTTGACTGTCTATGCATGTTTAGGGGAAAAGTATTAAAAAGCTGTTCAGAAATTTCCATCAAAAAGAGCTGCTCCCAAGAAAGACAGGACCAGAAAATAGACACAAAAGTAGGTCTTGGTCTCCAAGTCTGCCATGATCCTTCATGAGACCTTTCTGCTCATTTTGGGCTTACAGAAGGGGCAGGAGATCAGATAGTATGCTTGTTAGCTTTTCATTAATATAACAAATGAGGTAATAAGGATGAAAATAGGTTTATTTTGGTTCACAGTTTCGGAGGGTTTAGTCCATGATCCAACACCTCCCAACAGGGCCAAGCTGGGGACCAATCCTTTAACACATGGCCTTTGGGGGACATTCCATATCCAAACTGCAGCATATGGGGACCCCTGGGAATGTACATGGAGGGATTGCTACAGCTCTGTGCACTGCCCAGTATGATGTTCCCCAACCTCGCATCATATTATCCCAATCATGAGATTCTATCTAATCACTAAAGTTGACAGAATTCTTGCCACCCTAGGCTTCAGGAAAACTCTCCCAGTTACCCCTTGCAGTGGCTTTTAGTTTTTCTCCCTTATTCCAGGCCTGCTAGACATGTTTGGGTTCACATTCTTCCCCAATAGCTTGTCACAGCTGAGGATCAGCTGAGGATCTGCAATGAGGACATGAAGCAGCACTTTTGTGGCTTGCTACTTAAGAGCTCAGAAGTATGTGGGCAGCTAAAGCCTAATCTCTATACTTTCTCCAGACACTCCCTCTTCCCCAGGGAGGCTCAGCAGCCTCCTTTTGTCATTGTGTTGCAGAAATCTCGGAAAGAAATACACAGAGACACAGAATTCGGATAAAACAATAAAATTTCTTCTAGCAAGCAGAGTGGACGGGAATGCCAGAAACCAGTCTGGTCAATATCTGTGCCCCCTTTGTGCAGCATTTCCCTTTTTATATCCTTTTTAGCCATTATCTCATCCCTAGTGGTCTTTGATGTGTAAAT
>NW_004624871.1:3539471-3550885 GCF_000247695.1 Heterocephalus glaber
TGGATTGATTTTTCATGGTCCTTTGCTATTTTTAAGAAATTTTTCTTTTCCTGGTCACTAAATGCAATCCTGTTTTCTATATCTGATATTCTGCCCTCAGAATAACAAGACCCTGTCTCAGAATAAAACAATAAAAAAAAGGGCTGGAGATTTAGCTCAGTACAAAGGCCCTGGGTTCAATCCCTAGTACCACACATACATGCACACAAAAAGTGGCAAGGATGTATCTGGGGCCTCCTAGACTGACTTTCTCAGGTGTCTTCAGGTAAAGTTGGCCCATTTCTGAGTGGTTCTCTCTGAAATTTAGGATGTTAACTTACTTTGGTTAGCTTGGACAATTACTCCTGTTTTATTTGCTTCCTAATTTCTAAAAATTTGTGGATCTCTCTAATGCTCTTTGTGTACTTCTGGTTCTACTTGACCTTAAAATCCAATCTTGAATACCTTTATTATTATTTGACAGGAAAGGAGATAAACCCATGTAGTCAACTCCAGAAAAACCTTAAGATTCATCTCAAAGTTCACTTCTCCAAGAAATCTTTTTTTTTTTTTTTTGTACCGGGGCTCAAACTCAGGACCTTGTGCTTGCTAGGCAGGCGCTGGAACTACTGAGCTAAATCCCCAGTCCAATAAATCTTTTCTATTACTTCTGCCCATTCACTGTGCTTCAGGCTAAATCTTGGGGCAGGTCTGTGAGCTTCCATCACACCTTCTAGACCACTTGTGTGCTCAGTAGGTTGTATTATAAATTCCTGCTTAGCTGTATGTTACCCTATTACACAAGGAAGGCAAGCAGTAGGGCTCATTTCTGTTGTGATTCCGAGTACCCAGCACAGGACCAGACATATACATCGTGCTCTTTAAACATTTTGTAAATGAATGTGTGATTTTACAATGGGCATATTATTCAGGCTTTACATCAGCTCTTTGAGGAAGATATTCATCTGACTGTTAATTTACAGAAGTGGAAACTATATCTTAAAACTGTTTCCAATGTCAGTGTTCAGCCAAGTCTCCTAAATTCAATTTTAGTATTTTATTTTTGTTTTGCAATTACACATTGCAATCAGCACATGGTGAAAAAGTGAAAGATGTCATTTTCTTCCTTAAATAATATACCTTTCTTTTGATAACCATTTCTCCTGTCACTCTGGTATCCACACTTTCCCCAACTTGGCCCATACTTCCCTACTTGGGGAAGCTGATTCTACCTCTGGCTCTGGATCTCCCTAAACTAATCTGTATCACCCAGGTTCTTGGCTAATGAGTGGCTCAAAGTTGGTGGATAGTGTCCTAGTGTCCCCAGGAAACACCCCAGATTTTCTGAATGTCATGGACGATAAGCATGTTTATGCTTCTGAGCTAGCTCCAGGAAAGAATCCTCTCACTCCCTACAGATGTGATATGAAATTAAACAGCCTTAGGGCCGGGTGTGGTGGTGCATGCCTGTAATCCCAGCACCCTAGGGGCTGAGAGGCAGGAGGATCACCATGAATTTGAGGCCAGCCTGGGCTGCATAGTGAGTTTAAGGCCACTATGAACTACAGAGCCAGACGCTGTCTCAAAAAAAAAGGCTGGGTTTGGCTCAGCAGCACAGCATCTGCCTGGCAAGCACAAAGTCCTGAGTTCAATCCCCGGTACCAGAGTCAAATTAACCCTACAGAGCAAATGAATCCCCTTATTTTTCTGAGGAAATTTAAGTATTTTTGTAACATGCAACTGAAGGAATCCAAAAGAATATAAGGTAGACCAAGGCACAGATAGGAAAACTAGGGAGACTCAAGCTGTAATGGACTTGCATAAAAGATGCAAACAGATACTAAAGATGTTTAGGGTCATTTTGAATCAATCAAGAGGCCATGGGGATGTAGCTCAGTGGGCAGCCCTTGAATTCAATCCCCAATGGGAAGAGAAAAGGAAAGAAAGAGAAAATTTGTGTGCAATGTACTCGAAACTTTTCTGCAAGTTTGAGATTTTTCTGTGAGTTTTCTTTTTTCCTTTTTTTTTTGAATTTTCAAATTTAAAATATCTGTGGGCTCAGTGGTAGAATGTGTTCTAGGCCTGCTCAAGGTGGTTCAATCCCTAGTACCACCACCATCAACAACAAAATACATATCTAGAAATGGAGCATTGATAAAAGTTTAGGTTATGCAAATGGAGATTAAAAAAATATATTTTGGCATTACTGGGGATGGAATCCAGAGTCTCTTGTGCATGAAGGGCAAGAGTTTCATCACTGAGTTACATCTGCAGTCCTGGATTATCTGTTTTTTTGAAATGGGAGTCTCACTATGTTGTGCAAGCTGGTCTCAAGCCCTGGAGGCTTAAGCAATCCCCTTGCCTCAGCCTCCTATGTGGCTGAGACTACTGGTACAAGCGACTTCACCCAGAATCTAATTATTTTTGGTAGGGGCTGAAGGTGTAACTCAGTGGTAGAGCACTTGCCAAGCGTGTGCAAGGCACTAGGTTTCATCCCTAGTACTGTCACACACACACACTTCAATTTCTTTGGGCTGGGGGTGTAGTGGAAGAGATCCTGGGCTGGGGCTGGGAATTTAGCTCAGTGGTGCTGAAGCCTGCCTTACAAGCACAAGGACCTGAGTTTGATCCCTGGGTACCAAAAAAAAAAAAGAATACTGCAAGAGACTTTGGGTTCTACACCCCACCCCACCCTACCCCCGCACAGAGGTGGGAGGACTCTTTAAAATCCTGAATGAAGGCCAGCTGGTATCAGTCATTGTCACTCTAAACCATCTTCTTCTCTATTATATTTTAGTATATGTGCTGCCAAAGTGAGCGCTTCTCTATTATAGACAAGAGGATTTATTCTTTTGGAATTTTTGCTCCAAAGCCAAAAACACAATGTCCCAGTGTTCTATGGTGGTGCACACCTATAATCCCAGCACTCCATGAGGCTGAAGCAGGAGTTTTGTAAATTTGAGCCCAGCCTGGGCAACTTAGAGAGTTAGCAAAACTGTCTCAAAATTTAAAAATGAAAAAAGAGTTAAGGCTCTAGTTCAGTGCAAAGGCTCTGGGTTCAAACCTCAATACCAAAAAGAAAAAAAATTATGTAGTAAAACCTTTAGTTGTTCAAGTGGTTTTAGCAAACAGAATAAACTTTGTTCAAAAATACTTACTAAGGCCGGAGATTTAGCTCAGTGATTTTGCTGCCTGCTGCACAAGCTCAAGGACCCGAGTTCAATCCCCCGCTACCAAAAAACCCCAAAAAACAAAAAAAACCTTAATAAATCCTGTTTTCACTGACACAGTCCTATGACCTTCTATTCCCTCGAACCATTTGACTATCTATTCTCTTATCTTCAAACCTTTGTAATGGCGTCCGTTCTAATTCAAGCCTCTATCATATTATACCTCAACTAATGCCATATTTTTTCTTATTTATCTCATCCTCCATTTATCCTATGTATATTCATTTCACTGAACAAATATTTATTGAGAATTTACTCCATGCCAAGTCCTATCTTAAAGACAGAGCTGAGCTCTACCTTTTATATATTTATCTTCCTAAAACATTGTTTTGCAAATGATACTGCACATAAAAAATTTTCAATATGTATTTATTAAAATCAAAATGTCTTTTTTTTTTTTAACTGGGTGTGGTGGCACATACCTGTAATCCCAGGAGCCTGGGCAGAAGGATCATGAGTTCAAGGACAGCCTGAGCCAAATAGCAAGTTTGAGGCCATCTCGGGGTCTCACTGTATTGTCCAGGCTGGCCTCTAACCTGTGACCCTCCTGCCTCAGCCTTGCACGTAGCTACAAGTACAGATATGCACCACTGTGTCCAGGTACATCTATTATTTATGAAAAAAATCACTTGTTATGGCTTGGAATCCAACTGTGCCCCGAAAGGCTCACTGTGTGAAAGGGTTGCTTGCTGTTGGGCTTTTGGAAATTTGTTGACTCACGAGAGCTCTAACGTGATCAGTGGTTTAATCTTCCGATGAGATCATAATCTGATGTCATTATGGAGGTTGTGGAAACAGGAGGTATGGCCTAGTTGAAAGGAGTGGATGATGAGGCATGACATTTGAAACATGACATTAGGGCTTGGATCCTCCGGGGACTTTTTACTTTTCTTGTGCAGCTGTGTCAAATATCTTGTAACCAGCCACAGCTACATCAGATGCCACATGGCTGCTCCAGGAGACATTTGTTTTCAATGCAACAGCCGCAGACTCCACCCTGCAACCCCCCTAGATGATTTCATCCCTCTGTAGCCCTTTTCAATGAAATCCTTGAGGCACTCCTCTGCTACCCGTGACCAAACAGAAAAGTGTGATTGAGTACGGTGGTGCACACCTGTAATCCCAGCACTCTGGGAAGCTGAGGCAGGAGGATCGCAAATTCAAGCCCAGCTTGGGCAATTTAGCAACTTTGTGAGATCATGTCTGAAAATGAAAAATAAAAAAAGGGCTGGGGAGGTGGGAATGTAGATCAGTGCGAAGGTTTTGGGTTCAACCCCTGTACTGCAACAGTAATAACAAAATCTGACACTGTGCATATGTGAGCCTTTTTTTTCTTTTCTTTTTTGTTTGCTCTAACACTGAGCTATATCCTCAGCAAATATAGGAGAAACTTTTTTTTGCAGTGCTAGGGATTGAACCTAGAGCCTCACATATGCTAGGCTTTTAGGTAGGAGCTCCACCGCTAAGCTACATCCCCAACTCCTCTTTCTACATAAGCAATTTCTTCCATACCCTTAATGGGTTGGCTATGCACTGATTCCCCCAAGGCTGTAGCACAAGTTCTAATAATTCATCTTTCAGATGACACATTTTTTCCCATTCTTGCTTTCTTTCTGTTTTTTTTTTTTCCAATTCTTGCTTTCTACCTTGAGTAGCATGCTAAGCAGGTACACTGCTCTGGTTAATACCAGAGTTTGCTGTCACTGAAATCCTGCAGTCAGGGCTAGCAACACTGAAGGCAGCCAGCAGCCAGAGAGCAACAGAATGGAGATCAATAGAAAATTGCTGGAGGCCCCCATATCTGGTGGCCAGAATAGTTCCTGAGGCCTACTGATAGCTGCTGATTCCAAGTGGTGAGGAGGGCCACTAACATAACTGCAGATAGCTGCTGGCATACAAAGCTCAGGCTTGTTAACACTAAAAGATCTGTACTTCACCTATTCATAATTTCTATGTGAATTAAGCAAAACACAAAAAAACAAAACCCTCAGCCAGTTGGTAACACCTTGGTGGCTTATACAGGAACTCTCCCCTTTATAGGGCCCTGGAGAAGATGATGGATGATGGCCACAGTCATCAGCAATATTTATTATTGGGCCAGGGATTTAGCTCAGTGGTGCCTTGCCTGCCTTGCAAGCACAAGGTCCTGAGTTTGATCCCCAGTTCTGGAAAAAAATAATTATTTATTATTTATTTATGAGACAGGGTCTTGCTACACAGTCCAGGCTGGCCTTGAACTTGGCAATCCTCCTACCTCAGCCTCCCAAGTGCTGGGATTACAGGTGTGTGCCACCATGTGCCACTGGTCATCAGCAAAAGAGAAGTGGCTGAAGAACTAGCCCATTTTGAATTTCCATCTTACATGTGGCTAAAGATCCCACTGGTGACACCTTGGGTACTACAGTAGACTCTCAAGTTATGACCAACCTGACATACAAACAACTTGGGTTATGGATGGAATTTTAGTTTTAACTTATGAACAAAGTCTTGAGTTATAACCTGAATGCCAGCTGCTTGTGCTTCCAGATAGTCTCAGATATAGATTTAACCCTTAAAGAGTTCTGGAAGGAACATTACAACATCCTTTCCTGTGTGGTGTTAATTGAGAAATTCTGGGCCAATGCCAATGTCTCTCTAAGGACACTGACATCTTCCTGGAAGAAAATGTGGCCTAAAATTATACAGGAGAGAGACTTTGAAGTCAACTGATCAACTTGACTTACGACCAGCCCCTGGAAATGAATTGAGTTCATAAGTCAAGGTTCCACTGTATATCTGATCCCAGTCCCTTCCTATCTGTCTTGTTCCCTCTCTGCTTACCAGTTGACATGAGGTAAGGAGCTCTGTTCCACCATGGCTTTCCACCACAATGTTCTGTCTTTCTTCAGGCCTACAACAATGGAACCAGCTGTCTATGGACTGAAATCTCTGTAACTATGAGCCAAAATAGATCTTTCCTCCTTTAACTTTCTTGGGTATTATGTCCTAGTAATGAAAAGCTGACTAATGTACGACTTGTATTCCTTAGTTTGAATATTCTTTCCTACCTAGTTTGTTCTCCCTGAGGTGTCTTTATGTATGTATGTATGTATGTATGTATGTACGTACGTATATATTTTGCAGTTCTGGGGACTGAGCCCTATGCCTTTGCGCTAAGCTACATCCACAACCTTTACTTTTTATTTTAAAACAGGATCTCACTAAGTTGCCCAGGCTGGGGTCAAACTTCCAATCTTCCTGCCTCAGCCTCCCAGAGTGCTGGGATTACAGGTGTGTACCGCTATGCCTGGCCTTCCCCCACCCCCACTCCAGAGTTTTACTAGATAGTCCAGATTACCCTCAAACTCATGATCCTTCTGCTTCAGCTTCCTATGTGCTGCCATTATAAAGCATGCACTACCATGCCTAGCTCTTTTTCCTATTCTTTTCTAGTTAGTTAATAATAATATCGTCATTCAACAGATGTTGAGTACCTACTACGGGCCAGGCTACCCTATCTTCAGAATAAAACTAACTTCCAATTTTTTCCAGAAATCCATCCTTTCCTAATTTTCTCTAACTCCAAGTGTCACTTTCTTAGCAGGAAACAACATGGCAGTAAAAGCATTGTTCTGGCCCAGAATAGGGGGAATCTAGCCTCTAGTAGGGATTCATGGTGTAACTCTGAGCAAATCACTTTCTTTTGTTTTTTCGTTTGTTTTTTTTGTTGCTGGGGATCGAACTCAGGTCCTTGCACTTTCGCAGCAGGCGGTGAAACCACTGAGCTAAATCCCCGGCCCAACAAATCACCTGCTTCATCTGGTGTTGGCTGAGGCATCTTTCAGCTGACATCCTGGACTAGGGGTTACCAAGACATGGCCTAGGGGCCAAATCCAACCTATACCCTGTTTTTATACGGCTTTCAACAAATCATTTTTACTTTTTAAATATCTGGAGAAACCGAGTGTGGTGGCGCATGCCTGTAATCCCAGCACTCTGGAGGCCGAGGCTGGGGAATTGCCCTGAGTTTGAAGCTAGTGAACTACATAGTGAGTTCAAGGCCTGCTTGAACTGCATAGTGAGACCCTGTCTCAAAACAAACAAAACAAGCCAAGAAAAAGAAAAAATAAGCCGGGCATAGGAGCTGAAACCTATACTCCCAGCACTCAGGAGGCTGAGGCAGGGGGATCACTGTGAACTACATGGCAAGACCCTGTCTCAAAAAAAAAAAAAAAGCTGGTGAAAAATGCAAAGACTATTTTGTGATATGTGAAAATTAAATTTTATTCAAATTTCAGTGTCCACTAGATTTTTGTTTCTTTTTATAGATTGAGTCTTACGGTGTTGCCAGGCTGGTGTCAAGGTCCTGGGCTCAAATATTCCTGACTCAGCCTCCTGAGTAGCTGGGAATACAGGCTCAGAGCCAGAATCACAAGACTTTATCACACCCACTTGATACATTGCAACAGAGAATTTATGGCCACCAAGCCCAAAATACTACATGACCCTGACAGGAAAAAAAAATTGCCAACGCCCGTCTTGGCCTTGTGCCAGGATTTGCTGTACTGCTGGCCTTTACTCTGGCTTCCCTGGGCTCCCTCCTTACACTGAGCCTCTGGGTAGCGGCCAAGAACGTTAAGATCTGGGTTCCAACGCTGACTTGGGAAAGTTGCTTGTCCCCACTCTGTCCCTCACTTTCCTCCGCTGTGCAGTGAAGATAAAAAAGCTGGGCTGTAACCGAGACAAGCAAGAGGTAAGACGTGGAAAAGCACTCAGCCACGCGCTCGTAGTCATCTTGTCTGTCTCCACGCGTTTCCTGAGCAAGCGCCAGAGCTGGCACCGCCGCGCCGCAGGGACCAAGGGCCGAGTTAAGCCTGGGAGCGAAGGGGCGCTGGGGCCCGGATGCCTCACGCCGGAGGCGGTGCCGCGCGGTGGTCAGTCACCTAGCCGCGGGCGTGGCGGGACAGGGCGTGGCGAGGCAGCGTTTCCGCCTGCGGGAGGCAGCGCCAGGCCGCTCGCCGGCGCCTGGCACGGGTCAGTCGGCAAGCCGCGCCCTCAGCTGCCGCTCGCGCGGCCAGCCGAGGAGGGCCATGGAACTGGAGATGGAGCTGCTGCTGCAGAAGGCCCGCGAGAACGTGGAGGCGGCGCAGAGCTACCGGCGGGAGCTGGGCCAGCGACTGCAGGAGGCGCAGAGGCAGGTCGGAGAGCCGGGCCGAGGGAGGGCGCGGGCGGGGACGCTGAGGGCGCCGAGGGCTCGTTCTGGCGGTGACAGTGCCCGAAAACTTGGGCCGGGAAGGAGAGGCTTTGAAGGCTCCCGGAGACCTGGGAGGGTCTGGGAATGAGGAGGGGAACGCTCGGGGTCTTCATGGGAAGACAAGTTTAGGGGATTGCGGGAGAGTGGGAGGAGCGCAGTGTGGGTGGCGTTAGTGTGGTTAGGCAGAGTGAAGGACCGCAGCATAATCCGAGGGATCCCAGAAGGTCATGGTGGCCGCAAAGTCAGGAAAGTGAGGGTTATTTGGGAAAACCCGAGGTAGGTAGAAATTGACATTAGACAACACGAAGGAAATATGGGACAGTGATCTGAAGAGAGCTAAAAGTGGAGAGAGAATGGGCGTTGGAAGGGAAGGACTAAGGACAGAAGGGGAAGGCGAGGGTTGAGAAATAGCGATCGTGCTAAATGAATGGGGTTAATGTGTGATCCAGAATGGATTTTTGAAAGAAATCGTTTAGAGAAATCTCACTCTAGATGGTTTAGGATTTATGGTGAAAGTTGTTGAAGGGCCAGAAGAAGGAAAATGAGTCGCTTGAGGGAAGGTATACAAATGTGAAGGTTAATGGAAAAACAGATTTAAAGAGAGGTGTGCTGAAAGGAGAAGCTAAATATCCTTTCAAGTGGTGCAGTTATCTGTTCCATGAGGAAAGAGTTATCAAAGATATAGGAAAGCTATATAGTTTCTCTGCACCCACAAGCATATTTAGAACAAGAGATAACCCACTGCTAATGGATATCCTTATTGGATAATCCTTAAGCCACTATTCACAAAAGTGCTTAATAAATGTTTTTTAAGTGATTGGGATTCCATCTGAATTTCTCTAGTCATGTGTGATATTAATATATATTGTCATGCTCATAAGTCCTGTGCGTCATAGAATCTGAAAATGGTAGAGTAGCTGTGATAACTGTGTTTGAATATTGTCATCACTAAGAATACTCAACATGCTTTGGGTTTTATGTATTTTAAAAACCCTTGTAGAGCTGGTACTGTATAGGCCAGCCATCTTTCGCATTTTAGTATCAAAACTGCTAGCAGCTTGTCGCTGGGAGTGCATGGCTGTAATCCCAGCACTTGGAAGGATCTGAGTCGAGGACAGCCTGAACTATCTAGGGAGGTCCTGTCTCAAAAAGCCAATACAGAGCTGGGGATTTAACTC
The DNA here is from genome assembly GCF_000247695.1 of Heterocephalus glaber. The sequence goes on from NW_004624871.1 coordinate 3,549,092, forward strand.
AGTGGTTCCACCGCCTGCCTCAAAAGTGCAAGAACCCGAGTTCCATCCCTGGTCCAAAAAAATAAAATAAAATAAAAAAGCCAATACATAAATAAAACATAAGCCACCAAAAGCTCCCCTCCCAAACTCAACTGGGAGAAGACTCTAGATATTATTAGCCTGATTTGGTACTCTTCAGGGCCTTCCAGTGCACTCATCTGGATTTCCCTTTGAAAACATCTGGGATATCCCTCTTATTTTATTTTAATTTGAGACAGGGTCTTGTCAGGTGGTCCGGGCTGGCCTGGAACTCACGGTGATTCTCCTGCCTCAGCTTACCAAGTGCTGGGATTATAGGCATGCACCACTGTGGGCAGCATACTTCTATTTTAAAATGAAGGTTCTACAGAGCCTGCGTCACAAGTGCAAGGTCCCGAGTTTGATCCCTGGTACCAAAAAAATAAAAAAAATAAAGGTTCTGTATTTTTTTGCTTTTTTTTAGACAGGGTCGTGGTACCCAGATCAGGCTAGACTTGAACTCACTATGGAGCCCAGGCTGACCTTGACCTTGTGGCTATCCTCTTGCCTCAGCCTCTCAAGTGCTAGAATTACAGGTGTGTCCCACTGTCTTGCTGAAATTGTTTGAAAAGATATTATAACATCTCTTAATACATGACTATGTCTTAACCAGTTAAAATATCTTATACATGAGGATGACTATTGTTTAATAATATTAGTAATTAAGTAGCAGTAGAGTTGACACTAAGGAATGAGGTTAGCACATGGGAGTGGTACTTAACAAATCTCTTACGTGATAGTGGATGCATAAAAAAAGTAAGTATGAGTCCCATCCTACATAGTTTAGTTCTCAACTTTCAAACGTACGTTCTTTTAAATTTTATATCCAATAATTTAAATATAGGGCATATTTTCCTGTAATTTAGTATAGTTTAGTGTGTATTTTTTGTTTCCTTTTTTTGTTTTAAAGGACGTTGTCTCAGGCTTGAAACGGAACACTAAAAGAAAATCTATCACAGTTTTCTGATGACCTTGCTTTCTGACTAGACTAATAATATAGTTCTCTTTTGTCAGCTGGAATGTGTTTTGTGCCAGTGCCAGTTACAACAGCTAATTCTAGTTGATTGTGCTTGGTTGGGTTTATAGCATAAGTCTTCTGTCAACTTGCATTTAAAGAAGGTCTGTTACAAAAAATATTATCAAAATAAGCAGCTCCTTTTGTTTGGTGGTTAGGGTATTTTTAGAGTTCCAGTCCTATTCTGAACAAATGTAAAATATATGGCTTCTTAGCCAAAGATTTTGCATGGAGAAGGATTAAAAGAGCAAAGAGTAAGGGATAGAATCCTTCATGTATATATTTTGTTGTTGTTGTTGTTGTTTGTTTTTCAAACTCAGGACCTTGTACTTGTGAGGCAGGGGTGGTGCCACTGAGCTAAATCCGAAGCTTGACATAGGATCTTGCTAAGTCCCTAAATTGCCCAGGCTGGGCTTGAACTTGTAATTCTCCACCTCAGCCTTCCAGAGTGCTGGGATTACAGCCATGTGCCACTATATCTGGCTTGTCAAATGCTTTTTTTTGTGGTACTGAGGATTGAACCCAGGGCCTCATACAAGCTTATGGTAGGCAAGTATTTTTTAACTAAGTTATCATTCCAGATTTTGATTTAAAAAAAAGAGAGAGATATAATTAACATGCCATAAACATCTTTTTTTTTGTATTAAATTCTTTTATTGGTACATTGTAGGTATACAACACAATTACATTTCTCATTGGGAATTGTACCTTTATATAATGCA
>NW_004624871.1:3568943-3694262 GCF_000247695.1 Heterocephalus glaber
AATGGATTATGGTCCCATATGCATGCACTGGAGTGGTATTGCTGTGTATCTTAGTTGGGAAAAGTGAGAAAATAGACACTCAAGTTATTTCCCATAGGGTTTGAGTCTCTGTGGAATCCTAGTTGAGAAGCTGAATGCTTTCACTACATCTAAAGAGACTTTCTAAGGGAAGGAGGTTTTGAAGTTTCCTCCTTCTGAGTTCATCTAAAGGGCAGGCAGGTGGGTCAAGCAGCAATATGGAGTCTGTCTTGCTAACTAGGGTCCTTCAGTAATAAGCAAATAGAGCCCAAGTAATGTGCTCAATTTTGCCCGACAGCAAACATTGCAGAAAGTTTCCCTGAAATAAATAAAACTTGAACCAAGACTTAATGCAAGAGCAGGAATTTGCTAATTCAAGGGGAAGTCAAAGGATCCCAGGAAGAAGAAATAGGGTGTGAGGAGACGGAAGGCTGTGAAAGCCTGGCCTGTCTGAGGGGTCTGACAGGACAGCAGGTAGTTCAGAATGTGCTCGGTGTGGCATGCTGAGGTATTTGATAGCACTTAAAAAATCACATTTGGGAACTGGGAGTGGAGCTCAGTGTAGGGTACCTGCCTAGCATGCCCAAGATCCTGGGTTTGGATTCCCAGTAGTGTCTAAATAAATAAATAGGTAAATCCACCCCCACAATTCTATACAGCAGATTAAATTTAACTTTGTGGCTGGTACAGTAATTCAATGCAAAGAAAATATTTAGATTATTTATATTTTATAGTAAATCTCTAGCCTCTTTTTATTACTATTTGGGAAATCAGCTGCTGGTGAGTTATCTTTAAGGAGTAGTGTCCTAAACAAAAGAGATGAAATGAAAAGAAAAGCTTACCCTAGGGTGAAAAAAGGGAGCAGTCAAGCCACGAGGAAGCACGGAGGGAACTTGAACTCCTCCTGTTACTAAGTGAGAGAAGGCAGTCTGAAGAGTCTGCATACTGTATGGTTCCAACTCAGAGACATTCTGGAAAAGACAAAGCTAGAGAACAATAGAAAGACCAGAGAATGCCAAAAGTAGGTGGAGAGGAAGGAATAGGTGGAACATAGAGATTTTTAGGGCAGTGAGATATTCTTCATTATAGTATAATGGTAGACACTTGACATTGTACATTTGTGCAAACCTAGAGAATGCAACACTAAGAATGAACCCTAATATAAATTATGAACTTTGAGTGACAGCAATGTATCAATGAAAGCGACAAGTGTACCCAGATGTGCCACTGTGGTGAGAGGTGTCGCTGATGGGGAAGGCCATGCATGTGTGGAGAAGAGAGGGTGAGCAGCGGATTTCCAATCTTCATGGGTGCCAGGCCTGTGGGCACGATGTGCATGTGATGGCAGTCAGGGTCTCCAAGTAGGGACAGACAATAAATAGTGACACCAATTTAACATGTGTCCCAGTATTTGAACACTATGTGTTCCACCCACCTTGGGGCTGGAGCTTGAATTTTATGCTGCTTGTCCAGATCCACTCAACCCTCAAAGTCTCCAGCCCTGTGACAGGCCAGCCAGTGACTAGGTGCTCTGTAATAACCTGTCCAACAGAATGCCCTGGGCTTCAGCCTCAGCAGAAATCACCACCACTGCCTGAACCCAACCTGGACGTCTCTCAAAGGACAGAAATGGCCCATCTTTTTGCTGTGAATCTTCAGTGCCTCTTTGGTGGCACCAGAGGGGCTTCTTGCATGGCCTGGAACAGTGCATCCATGACACCCAGAGATGTTAAGGAAATTCTAGACAGACGGATGGATGGATGGATGGACAGGATGAAACCCACTGCCACAGTAAGCTCTGAGGAGCCCCCAGCAGCAATGAGGTGACCCAGACCAAAGGAAGCCTCCTGCCTGAGCCTCGCTCAGGTGAAATGACAGCCCAGGCAGGCGCAGGAGAGACACCCCAAAGCTGTGGCTGGGGGAGGCACCTGCTAGCAGGGCCCATCTCAAACACCCATTCTCAGCCAGGGCCTTTCTCCCTCTGCCTCCTGCCCCGTGTTTCCTCCCCTGAACGACGCTTCAGGCTGCACTGTCAACATCACCCATGTAACTCATGCCCGCCTGGGATCAAGGCTGAAGGCTTCTGCTCCTTAATGGAGCCAGCTTTTCCCATTGCTGTTCCTAGTCTTCCCTTTCCATTTACTCTCTTCAAAACCCCTCCTAGGGCTGGGGATTTAGTTCAGTGTTTCTGCCGCCTGCCTCGAAAGCGCAAGATGCAGAGTTCGATCCCCGGTACCAAAAAAACAAAAGAAAACAAAACAAAAAACCCTCCTATTTTTGCTTATTTGATAGTATTTTTTTTTTTTTTTTTTTTGGTATCAAGGATCGAACTCGGGTCCTTGTGCTTGTGCAGCAGGCAGTGAAACCACTGAGCTAAATCCCTGGGCCTATTTTTGCTTATTTGAAACCAACCAAATGACCTAGCTACTTACCTACCCGCCTTTGTTCTCCTCAGGCTGTGTGGTTTTTGCAGGAGCGGCTGATCTTTTTTTCCCCCTTACTTCTGTGATATGGAACCCGGGCCTTGTGCATGCCAGACATGCCCTCTACCACTGAGCTACACTCCCAGCCCTTGATTCTTTTGTGCTCAGCTGCATCAGTATCAGAGTTGCACTGCTCCAGAAGAGACACCAATGTCCTGCCCATGTCTCCTCTATTTCGGTGCCAAGACTTCAGGGTCCCCCAAGCCAGCAGCTAGGGGCATAAGACCAGATAAGGAAACCCAGAGACAGCGCTGAGACTGGACCTGTATTTGTCTTCTCAGATGTGGCCCAGAGGGGCCCTGGCTACTGACTTAGCCAGTGTTAATATGAGCTAGAGGAAGGGCACAGAGGTAAAGCCCCAAAGAGATCACAGTCTGTTAGAGGCATCTGTCCGAATTATATTGTTTCCGTAAATGGAGAAAAAAAAAAAAAGAAAACCTGGAGGGAAAGTCAAGAAAGACTTCACCAAATAAATTAAACTCTGAGCTGAATTTAGAGGATGAGAACTTTTAGGAAGAGATCCATGAGGGTCTATACAAGAATTCTATGAAAATTATAAAGCTTTTTTGGCAGACATAAAAGAAGACCTGAATCAGTGGAGAGATCATTCCACTAAAAAGAAGGAGATGTTAATTCTCCCTCAATTTAGAAATTTCAATCTACCTTTTTCAGTTTCCAAATAACTGGGGATTTTCCAGATATATTTCTTTTTTATTTTTCCAGGTTTTTCTTTCCTTGAGGAAAGAATTGAATGAAATGAGCAAAAAACAGAGGCAAAGTTTATTCAAGAAAGGAAAAATGAAGAGTGGGAGAGAAACTGGCTCTGCAGAGCAAGCTTAGACTGAGTAAATAGAAAAAGAGAGAGAGGGAGAGAGAGAGGGAGGGGGGGAGAGGGAGAGAGGGAGAAAAGATAAAAGTACACACTCCATCTGGGAAACATAGCCCGGGCTATCATGGCAACTTATGATAGACTCCAGGTATATTTCTGTTATTGATTTCTACTTTGATGTAGTTGTGGTCAGAGAACATACTTTGTTTGGTTTCTTTTAAATTTGTTGAAAAAAATTATTTTGTGTGCTGAGGATTGAAGCCCAGGTCTTGTGCATGCTAAGCACAAGACTCTGTCTCAAAACCAACAAACAGACATCAATTGGGTCAAGTGGGTTGATAGTGTTTGCATCTTTTTTTTTTTTTTTTTTAGGTACCGGAGATCGAACTTGGGTCCTTGTGCTTGCGCTTGCGCAGCAGGCGGTGAAACCACTGAGCTAAATCCCTGGCCCATTGACTTTTTTGTTTTTGAGACAGGGTCTCACTATGTAGTCCAGCCTGCCCTTAAACTATTGGCAGTCCTCCTGCCTCAGCCTCAATGAGTGCCAGGATTACAGGAGCACACCACCACACCTGGTAGATTTCTTTCTTTTTAACGTCTCCACTTTTGGTGATTTTATTAGATTTTTAGAAATCCAATAATTCAGTTATAATGAGTGTTTTCTTTCCATGAATTTTTTTTTGTAACCAGGATTGAATTCAGGACCTTGTGCTTGTGAGGCAGGCATGGTGCCACTGAGCTAAATCCCTCACCCTCTTTCCATGAATTTTAAGAGGTACATGTGTGGGGGTGTGTGCGTGTGTGTGTGTGTGTGTGGAACATTTGATTATATATTTGCATTATTTCTCTATGGCTGTCATAACTAAGTACAACAAATTGGCTAGGTTTTTTTTGTTTTGTTTTGTTTTTTTGTACTGGGGATTGAACTCCGGGCCTTGCTTTTGCGCAGCAGGTGGCAAAACCACCAAGCTAAATCCCTGGCCCTAAATTGGCTAGTTTTAAAAACCAGAAATATATTCTTTCATACTTCTGGAGGTTTGATGTCGGTACTAGAAGTGTTAGACGTGTTAGAAGGACTGTGGTCTCTTCAAGCCTCCCGGCCTGGGATGAGCCATCCTTGTGTCTTCTGGCTTCTGGTCTCTGCAGTGTTTCTTGGCTTGTGGCACGTCACTCAGTCTCTGCATCCTCTGCCCTTACAAGGCCACCTTCTGAGTCTCTGCCATCTCTTTGTAGATGACCCCAGTCAAACTGGATCAGGGCCAGTTTGTTTTAAAGGATGAGGAAGGGGAGTCCTTATGTCAGTTTGTCTTCCCTGCACCTCTCTGAGCAGAGTTCCTGTGAGTCTCTGCCATGTGAAGGTAGAGAAGAGTTAGAGGTTTGAGGGCCGTGTGGGCTCCACTCCTGCTCCACCAGGAATCTTTAGTCTTCCTGGAGGATCGGACTGGCAGCCCTGACTCCTTGGATCTCTGTACAGCATAGGGGATGTAAGATGGGAGATCTGTGTAGAATTGTAAGCTGCAGAAGGTTGAGATGTTCAGGAAACAGTGGTGACCTCTGTTGTCTGTGCTTTGCCAACAGTTTGAGGACTGTGGAGAATGCAGTCATTCTGTCCCCTTCGTAGTTCGGAAGTTCTCTGAAGTCTGAGGTAGGTGGAGTTGGAGGATGGGTATAATTTTGTGACTCTGGTAGAACCTCGGGTCTCCCACCAGCATCCTTACTTGCTTTAATATGGGAACCATTCACTCTTGTATACCAGAGTGGAACCGGATGCAAGCAGTGAGATCCGAGTCCATCCCAGCCATGCCCTGAGCAGGGATGACGGAGATGTTAGCGCTGCAGAATGGAGCCGAGCTTCAGTAGGACACAAGCTCCTCAACCTCAGCTTGTGATAAGGGCAATTCCTGTGGCACATGTGGGGATATCAGGTCGGTCTCCCCACCCTGTCAGGGGCACCTGGAAAGGTACAAGGCAGGGCACTGTGCCCTAGTTAGTAACCCAAAGGCCCCGGAGTACGATTACACTTTGATCAGGCCGAACTGGAGCGCCACCCTCCTGGGCTGTCTGGGAGCCCTAGACTGGGCACGCCCACAGCGGGCACCCCTGCCCATAGGGTCGACAGGATCTCCCCTGCGCTCTCAGCCGGATTCCCCTCCCGTACAACGCCTACCTGGCCTGGGCCGGCCCGGACCTGCAGCGCCCCCTGGCGCCGGCCTGGAACTCACTCCAGGGGCGTCTGCAGGCGGCCTCGGCCAATCTGAACGCGCTGGACAGCGCCTGCCGGACCCGAAGCTCTGCAAACCCCCATTGCTACTGTACGTTGCCTCTCCAGATCCCGCATTGCGCCGCGCTGTGACGCCGGGGAGTAGCGAGGTAGCCACTAAGACGGGACTGGTGGGGGGACCAGAGAGAGCTAGGGTGCTGTCATGGTCGGCCCCTTCAGTGTGGACGTCTAGTTGCACGCCTGCACTTACCTTTGTCTTTCTTCTCTGAACGGCCCACTGCTCGGAGGCACTGAGCTCCGCTTCTTGGTGTCTTCCGACACAGCTGAGCTCGTCTCCTCTCCTGGACCTTGGAGAAGGAGGGGTACAGCGCTCTGAGCTGGGGACATCCCAGCCAGAGAGAGGGACCTCTTCATCCCAGAGGATGTGCATCACCTGTGCAGTGGTAGGCAGGGCGTCAAGGTGGTTTGGATGCAAGGGGAAGGCAGGGGGGAGTCAGTGTCTCTGGAAATAGAGGGAAGGGCACTCTCCCTGGCCTCTGCCTTTGCACGCAAGTCAGACGACGAATCTGGAGCGGGCAGTGGCCACGTGCTCCATGATGGGAGAATTTCTACTGGTGCCACAGAGGACACAGGATTCACGTGCAGTTCTGGACAAGTCATTAGCTTTCCCAGATAAGCATGGGGCTCCTGGGATGCTTCAGGTTCAAGCCAGCTGTGGTGCAACCCTGGAGGAATCTGAGGAACGCTGCAGGAATATTGGGTCAAGGGCCCGGGATTTAGCTCAGTGGTTCTGCTGCCTGCCTTGCAAGCGAAAGAACCCGAGTTCGATCCCTGGTACCCAAAAAGGGGGGGGGGGCGGATATTCGGTCAGTGTGGACTGGTCTTGGATTCTGATTGGATCCTGGGTGGAGGCTGGAGGCAGGGAAGGGTAGATCAGCACCCGGGACTGGACAGCGTCTGTGCTGTGGTCCATGACACCAAAGTGGGAACATCACTCACCCTCCACTGGACCATGGGTCGTAGCCTACAGAGGCAGATGGAAAAAGTGTTCTGGACCTGTCTGATCTGTGGGGTGCCTGCCTCTTGTGGCCTGGGGCCTGGAAACTGCTTTCATGGGAGGGAGACCCAGGAGAATTAGAGTCTTTCCAAGTGTCACAGAAATAACATTTTAAACAACAAAAATTTTTTAAAAAGTGGTCTCTCTCCCTTACAGCAGCTCACGTAGATCTGAGTATTCCTTCTAATACATGAGGGACCTGGGAGGAACAAACTGACCCGTCTAAGTCACACAGCCAGGGAGGGGTTTGAGGCAAAACTCCAGCCACTGCCTAGGTTGTAGCAGATCTACCCCTGCACACAGAGACAGTCCTTGGATGCCATTATTGAAGGGATCTTGGAGGCTGAACAGCCAACACAGAAGGAGGTGAGGGTGACTGAAAGCCTTTAGAGGGCAAAGCAGAGGTAAGGTGGGAGCCGAGGTTAGGCTGGGCTACACCCAGAGCTTTTCAGCAAGGCTCTGAAACCATGACATATCTGAGTGTGGTGGCACGTGCCTGTAATTGCAGCACTCTGGGAGGCTTAGGCAGGAGAATCACAAGTTCCAGGTCTGCCTGGGGAACTTAGTGACTTAGCAAGACCCTGTCTCAAAAAAGGAGGGTGGCTGGGGATGTAGCTCAATGGAAGGGCCCTGGGTTCAATCCCCAGTACAGCAAACAAAGAAACAATCACTCTAGTCAGGCATGGTGGTGCACAATTTTAATCCCAAGTACCCAGGCAGTGGAAGTAGGAGGATCAGAAGCTTGAGGCCAGCTTGGGCAACTTAGCAAGACATTATCTTAAAATTTAAAAAATTGTGGGCCAGGAATTTAGCTCAGTGGTCCCGCCACCTGCCTCGCAAGTGCAAGGTCCTGAGTTCTGTCCTGGTACCTAAAAAATTAAAAATTAAATAAAAGAAAATTAAAAAATTTGTAAAGGGCTGGGATGTAGCCCAGAGGTGGAGTGCATGCCAAGCTTGTACAAGGCCCTGGGTCAATCCCCAGTAGGGCTAAAACAAAACAAAATTTAAAAAAGAAAATAGAGTATCTGGATGTGATAGAGGCTATCTATAATCTCAGCCTTAAGGAGATAGAGGCAGGAGAATTGTGAGTTCAAGGCCAGCCTGGACTACATAGCAAGACCCTGCCTCAAAACAAAAACTAACTAACAGGGTCAGGGATTTGGCTCAGTGGTTTCACCGCCTGCTGCGCAAGCTCAAAGACCCTAGTTCGATCCCCGGTACCCAAAACAACAACAGCAACAACAAAACAAAAACTAACAGCGACAACAACAGTTAATCCTAGGAGAAGTAATATATTTAGTCTTGAGAGTTATTTATTGGTGTGTTGTGGGAAGTGTGCTGGCCTGGAAGTCGTTGTTACTGAGTCCTAGTCTCAGTTCTGGTTTTGACTTTTGGTACAATCTTGGAGACTGTCTATAACTAAGTCATGAGGGTGTTCAAGGTCCATCATAGCCCATATATTCAGACTCATCTGCCCAGGATCCCCACCTTTGGGTCAGAGGTCACTCACCTGCTCTCTGGTCTGTCTGCCCCATTAGGGCTGGGGCTGGGGTGAGGGGAAAGAGGAACCTGGAGGCAATATTTAAGGAACACCCATTCTCCAGGACCTGCCAGAGCAGGCTAGCACCCGCAGAACCCTAAGAACTAGTCTTTTCTCCTCTTTCTTCCATTCTGCTTTCATTCTAGGTCTTAAACTACTGGGGAGCCCAGAGCATCTTCTGAACCTCAGAGGTCTTGAGCCTCTGGGCAGCGCAGGACTCTGCTGGAACTCACTAAACAGTCGCCAGTGACCACGCCTCAATACGTCTTTCTTTCCTCTAGGAAAAGTGACCCAGTCTGGGAAGGAAAGGTTCCTGTGTGCCACATGATCCACCCAATTCTAGTTCAGCCAGTGTCTGAACTTCCCATTTGCTAGATGAGATGGGCAGGAGAACCCAACATCAGTGGAAGATTCAGAAAGTCTGAGCCGAAAGGTAAAGGAGATTGAGTCTCATGCATTCTTTTTACATTCAAGGAAACAAATCTGGAAAGTGGCAAATGGCAGGGACAGCACTACAGAACAAATTCTTCGCCTACGTGACCTAATCAGAAAACCGGAGGTGCACATCGAGTGTATCGACGCTCTACTTATGAGTCCTGGAACAATGAGCAGGATCACTCTATTGCTTTTGACTACCAGTGAATAACGAGCGCTGATTGGTCGTGATTCGGGAAGCGGGAGGAAAAGGGCGTGCGCCAGACGCCGCGGCGTGAGAGGGACTGCGGCGCGTTTGGAGCCAACGGTCTTGTGGGACTATGGCGTCGCTGGGCTGTAGCACCGTGGTCTGCGTGATCTGCTTGCAGAATTCCAAGTACCGCTGTCCGGCTTGCCGCGTGCGCTAGTGAGGCGGGGGGGATATGGGTGTGGGAAGCGCGAGGATCCGGCCGGGGTGGAGGCGGGGTGGAGGCCGGGCTGGGGCTGTGGGTTGCGGGTTGCGGGAGGCGCCCTAGGGCCATCTGGGCTGACAGACCGTGTTTTCTGCGGTTACAGCTGCTCCGTGACCTGCTTCAAGAAACACAAGGGTAAGGACCCGGCGTCCCCGCCTCACCCTGTCCCTACCCCGCGCTTGGCAGCCCCCACGCCCCACCCCGTTTGGGGCAGTTGGACCTCAGGCTGCGCCTCCTTCCGACCCCGGTGCACCTGGTCGGGTCACATCTCCCCAGCCCGCCCAGCGGCTTTTGCCTCGGGTCACTGCCCGGGAGCCTTGCTCGTTCCTGATGTCCTGGACCTTTCTCTGGTGTGCGGAACCTCTGAACGCTCTCTTGTTTTTCATCAGAACCTTCTACCTGCCACAGTAGTTTTTTTTCTGTAGAAATAGTTGACTGCTTGAACCTCCAACACTGAGATAAATCTTTTTCTTGTCTTTTTTGAAAAAAAGGGTCTCGTTATGTAGTTCAGGCCGGCCTTGAACTCACTGTGTACACCAGGCTGGCCTCGATTTTACGGTGATCTTTCTGCTTCAGCCTTCCAAGAGTTTGAGATTACAGGTGTGCGCCACCATGCCAGGTTAAACGTTTTCTAAGTTAAAGAAAATCGGTCTACTGCTTTTGAGGCAAAAGTCTGTCCTAGCTGTTCCTTCATCTCAGGGGTCTGGCCTGATCCTCACTGTTTGATGCTTCCTTGGTGGAGGTAACTAGAACGTTTTGTCTCTTTCAAATACAGTAATGTCTTGTTAGAAACAGTGAGGTAGATTTGCTTATAATAAAGAGAAAAATCTTCCACCAATTAAGAGAAAAAAGCCTACTCAAGTCCTGTGTACCTGAACACGTTTTTTTGGTACAGTTATAAAGAAGTACTATTTATCTGTGCATCCACAAATAATCTATTGTGTATGCATTGAACAAATCTGTTAATACTGTATCTTTAAGATGTGTGACTAAGAAACTGATGTGTACTTTTAGGAAATCTAGCACTGTGTGGTTGCTTCTTTGTATTTGGGTCATTTTCCCCTTTGAATATTAATTACGGCTAGGATGTAGGATGTTAGCTCAGTAGGAGAGCACTTGCCTAGCATCTGAGGCTCTAGATTTGATTTCCAACACCAAAAGAAACAAAGCCCCCAAACATTATTTCTAACAAGAATTTTCTTTTCTTTTTTAACTGGAAATTGAACTCAGGGCCTTCAAACTGAGCTACATCCCTAGCCCATTTAAAAAAAATTTATTTTGAGACAAGGGACCCTGGAGTTGCTAAGTTGCCCACACTGGGCTTGAACTTGTGATCCTCCTGACTCAGCCTCCCAGAATGTTGAGATTATAGCCCTGAACCACCAGGCCAGATGTTTCTCAATCTTCTGTTGATTCCCTCCCTTTGTCTACTAAACTCGGTCCTGTGATTCTGTCTTTGATCTCATTTGTGGGTACTCTGTTCTCTTTCCTTTTCCCTCGTCCCCCCCCCCCCCACTCGTTTCCTTCTCACCTTTTCCTTCTTGACATCCAGATCTTTAGCTCCAAACTCTATTTTGGTCCCTAGAAACAAGTATCTCTATTTGGGGGTCAGGTACAATTAAAATGAAAAATCTACCTTTTTTTTTTTTAAAATATTACATTTTAGTTTATTTTTTGTTTTTTTGAGACAGATTCTCGCTATGTAGCCCAGGCTGGCCTCAAATTCAGTGATCCTCCTGCCTCAGCATCCCAAGTGCTTAAATCACAGACATGCGCCACCATGCCTACTTTTCCTTTGGTTCCTCCTGTGTTCCTTCTATACAGAGCACAGATCAGTCTTAAGAGTTAGACCTAGAGCTGGACACACACCTGTAATTCCAACATTTGGGAGGGTGAGGCAGGAGAATCACTGTGAGTTTGAGGCCAGCCTGGGCTACATAGCAAGAACCTGTCTCAAAAAAAAAAAAAAAGAAGAAAAGAATAGAAAGTTACATCTGGATGCAGATTTTGCCCCTGCTGCTTAATAAGTGAGGACCTTGGACAAGTTTCTCTCTTACAAGAAAACTCAAATCTCTCATCTGTAAGTGGAATTAACAGCCTGTGTGATAGGTGCTGTGTAAGGGTTCAGTGGGACACTATGTTTCCAGGACAGTGCTTGGCGCTTTATCACTGGCAGCTATTGCAGCTGACTCCTACCTGCTTGGCCCCTTTTTCTTTTTCACAGCATACAGTTTACTAATCTTGGTTAGTCTGCATTTGACATCTTTCCAGTCTGCCGACCCCCAGCCCTTTCCTGTTAACGCCTGCTCTGTCATTCCTAATTAGTCATTTTGCCTTTGATTTTATCTCTTCCAGTCTCTGTTTTTTTTTTTATTTGTACCAGGAATCGAACGCGGGTCCTTGCATTTGCGAGGCAGGCAGCGGAACCACTGAGCTAAATCCCCGGCCCTCCAGTCTGTATTTTACAGTGAAGGTTTACAGCAACACCACTGCCCTCTTTTCCTAGTCTCTGGAGCATTTTCAAAAGAAACTTTATAGTCTGAGATGGGAAAGAAGTGGAGCTACTTTGCTGCTTTGCAGGAAGTGGGGTTGGGGGATCTGGCCCTCTCACCCTGCACTCCTGTGGGATTCCTCTAGGAACCCCTTGGGGATTCAGGAGCTCATTACCCTGTGTTCTTGCTGCTGCCAGGAGGATTTTTCTGGAAACTCAAATCTGAGGTATTCTACCTCTTCTGTCCCTTGTTGGAAACTCTATGGCTCTCTGTTGTGGAGGGCAGCATTCCCTAGAGAGGGACCTTGTCAGTGTTTTTGTGGTTGTGGTGGCAGAGTAGGGATTGGTGGTGCTATTGATGGTACTGGAATTCTTGTAAACCCTGCAGCCTGAGACCACCCTGTACCACCAAAGCCCTTCCTGCTCTAAATGCCAGAGGTGCTCTTGCTGAGTGGGGTAGGGAGGGGAGACCAACTTCTATTGTGGCATTCTGTTGGAGACAGGGTCTCACTGTGTAGTTTAGGCTGACTTTGAACTCAACTCACTATGTAGTCCAGACTGGCCTCAAACTCACAGTGACCCTCCTGCCTCAGCCTTTGGAGTGCTGGGATTATAGGTGTGTGGCACCACCCCTGGCTGTGTTGGCATTCTTTTGCTCTGGGTTCCTCCTTTTGTCTCCCATCCAAATACTAATAAGGCCCGACCCTGCTTAGTTTCCGAGGTCAGACGAGACCAGATGTGTTCAGGATGGTATGGCCGTGGACAAGGCTTCCTCCTCTTGTGCCCCAAGCGCCTGCCACATCTGCCCTACCAGTCAGCTCATCACCATCCTCTGGTATCTGACTTCATTGTGTCAGGATCACAGCCCTTTTCCTCTGCGAAGAATACTTACTTTTCTTTCCACTGAGTCCCCTTAGTCTTATGTCCTGGTTTTCTCAGTTGGGCTTAGACCAAGTCCTTACCTTATCTGTTTCTTGCTGATGTCTATGACTAAACCTTGCCAAAGTGGGAGTGGTGCTTTCATCTGTGTCCCCACTGGCACATGCTGCATACAAATTTGGTATTTGAGAGTGCTGCGAAAGTCAGAGTGCCACCGAATTGTGGTGAAAGGCTTGTGAGGTTAGGCAGGTCAGGGGCTACGGGGACAGGCTCTTGGAATGCACGAACCCAGGTTGCTCATTGTTTGCCTTATTCTGCCCCTTGCTTTGATCTCTCCCTCCGTATCCATCTCCACCCTATACACGTTTCCCCCTTGGTTTGGTGAGCAGATGGAGCCTTGCTGCGCAAATGGAGGAGACATGTGCCTGACATTTTATCTCTTTCAGAGCAATGCAACCTTAAAGCTCATCTTGTTGAGAAAAAAAAATCAGCTCCTCCTGTAAAAGCTACACAGCCTGAGGAAAATAGAGGTTGGTTGGTTGCATCATTCAGGGGAGGAAACACGGGGCAGGAGGCAGAGGGAGAAAGGCCCTGGCTATGGTCTCGGTGTTTGAGATGGGCCCTGCTAGCAGGTGCCTCCCCCAGCCACAGCTTTGGGTGTCCCTCCTGGGCCTGCCTGGGCTGTCATTTCACCTGAGCGAGGCTCAGGCAGGAGGCTTCTTTTGGTCTGGGTCACCTCACTGCTGCTGGGGGCTCCTCAGAGCTTACTGTGGCAGTGGGTGTCCTCCCCTCCATCCACCCGTCCAGAATTTCCTTAACATCTCTGGGTGTCATGCATGCACTGTTCCAGGCCATGCAAGAAGCCCCTCTGGTGCCTCAAAGAGGCACCGAAGATGCACAGCACAGGGATGGGCCATTTCTGTCCTTTGAGAGATTTCCAGGTTGGGTTCAGGCAGTGGTGGTGATTTCTGCCGAGGCTGAAGCCCAGGGCATTCTGTTGGACAGGTTATTACAGAGCACCTAGTCACTGGCTGGCCCATCACAGGGCTAGAGCCAGGGTGAGGGAAGATGGGGTGCTAAGAAATAGATATCAGGCTCTAAGCCCCGAGAACACAGGGAAGCATGGAGTAAGTGTGTAGCACTGCAGTGCGTTTGTTCAAGTAAAATTACCAGTTCTTTCACTTCCACACAAGAGGAGAGTTAGTATAATTGTGAAGTCCAGAGAAGGGTATTATTTTTGTTTTGCTCTTATCTATGTGTTTACCCATCCCTGTCCCATGAGTTTGTGCATACATTTTTATCTGGAGTGGGTGGCTTGAGTCTGAGCAGTTGATTGTGCTCTGCATTCCTCAGATGACGATTCCTCTGTAGCTGATTTTCTCAATAGCGATGAGGAAGAGGACAGAGTTTCTTTGCAGAATTTAAAGAGTTTAGGTAAGTCTGTGCTGAACCTATTTCCTTGTCAACCACAGAGATAAATTTATTCTGTGTATAGAATGATTTTTTTGTGCGTGCTGGGGATCAAATCTAGGGACTCAATGCATGCTAGATAAGCAGTCTACCACTGTGCCACACCCCCAACCTTAATTTCCTTTTTTTTTTAAGTTAGATTTTAGAAACTTACTGAAAAAAAAGAGTATAGCATGCAAGGCTCTTCTTCGAGCACGTGGCTCTGTAAACATAAATGGCCTGCCACAGTGCTCACCATTCCCTCTGCCTGGAATCTTACTGATCTTGCAGGTGGCAAAATTCTGTTCTTCCTCAAGGTGTGGTTCATGTTTTCTTTGGTAAGCTTTTCATGACCTATTATTTCTCTCAAAATAGACACTATTGGGCTGGGGATTTAGCTCAGTGGTTTTGCCATCTGCTGCGCAAGCGCATGGACCTGAGTTTGATCCCTGGTACCAAAAAAAAAAAAAAAAAAATAGACACTATTCTGGCTAGCCTTAGAACTTTGGACTTAATTTTATGGGAATGTCATACACCCTAATCTGTATGGCAGGGACCTATATTCCCTTACTCCAGTGCTTGACTTATACACTGGTAATCACAAGATGTGATCCTTTTTGTAGGGGGAAATGGTAAATGGTGTTAGTAATGTACATTTTTTTGTTGGCCTTGGTGGCACATGCCTATAATCCCAGCAGCGTGGAAGGCTAAGGCAGGAGGATCACAAATTTGACCCTAGTGATGCAACTTGGTGACTTTTTAAGGCCCTGTCTCAAAAATAAGGGCTAGAGTTGTAGCTCAATGGGAAGGCCCTGGGTTCATTCCTCAGTAACCGCCCCCCCCCCCAGCGAAAAATCCCCACATTTTTGTAGCACTACTTATTCAGTTCTTATAACTCTTCTGTTGTATGTGTAATTAATCAATTAATGCAATTCCTAAAGGTGGGCATTATTCTCATTCTTTCCACAACACCAAGTCAGGCTGAAAAGTGATTGGTCCCATGGTAGTGATTATACTGAGGTATAGGGTATTATAAAGCCCTGTAGAGGTATTAATGCTTGTTCACTGGGCACTCTGGATCATAGGCTTTGGCATTCAGAGTATTTGGTATAACTCTTGTCAGCACTGAGTCTTTTATAACAGTGTAAATAGTTGTTATGTAAGGAGTAATAGCAATGAAAAGATTTATACATGTTTGGTACAAATTTTTAGGTTTTTTTGAGGTACTGTGAATTGAACCCAGGGCTTTCACACTGAGCGACATCTCTAGCCCTCCCTTACAATTTTGAGACAGGGTTGCACTACGTCACCAAGTTGCCAGGTGGGGCCCAAACTTGGCAACCCTCCTGCCTCTGCTTCCCAAAGTGCTGGGATTACAGGTGTACAGTATTGTGCTGGGCTCAGACAACTTTTTTATCTGGTTGGTCGCACCCATGGATGCAGAACCTGTGGCAATTGGGGGGGGGGCCCTGTGTAGGTTAAGGGCATATGTTTATTACATTTGAAACATCTCGATGGGTTCCCATTTGAACTTGACAAGCTTTTTTCTTGTTAATTTATAAGGTGAATCGGCACCATTAAGAAACTTACTGCTTAATCCACACCTGAGACAGTTGATGGTCAGCCTTGACCAGGCGGATGACAAAGCAGAGCTCATGAGAGCCTACATGCAAGAGCCCTTGTTTGTGGAGTTCGCAGACTGCTGTTTAAGGGCCGTGGAACCATCCCAGAATGAGGACTCTTAGTCTGGATTGTTGTGCTCCTTTCCGAAGCACACAGTTGACACTCAGAACTTGGCCACCACTTCTCCCAGGAGGCCGGCTGGTGCGGGGCCCTCAGCGAGGCTGGTGATGTCCCAGAGGCGGCAGACTGGGTTTACTCGAGGTGGTGATCTTTTGTGAGGAGACTTGGCATACCTGTGGTTGTTTTTATTTTATTTTTTTTAGCAGTGGCAAAGTCGATTTGAAAAAGTAAAGTGAAGAGTGGGAGAGAAACTGACTGCAGAGCAAGCCTGGGCCAAGTAAGGAAAAAGCAAGATAAAAGATCACCCTGGAGAAAGCAGGGTGCGCTAGTATGAGGAGAGCCCTGATAGCCGCACATGGTTGTTTTAAATATTTTATCTTTGGCACAGTTTAGGTAGACATCATAAATATCAAGTTTTATACCCATGAGTTAAAAACCGAATCAATATTAATAAAATCAACACGGCAGTTCAGTTGTACATTGCACTGTTCATTGTTTTAGTTCCTAATGTCATTGAAGTTAAATCAACAATTTACTAAATATGAAAGTTTTCTGGTTTAGGAACTAAATGCAAATTCTTGCCCAGTTAAAATTCTAGAGCTAATTTTAGGTTGACTTTGCCCATTTTCTTCTAAAGTGCTTGTGGGTGATGGGGTGCCCCCTGTAATGACAGATACATTCTAGAATAGTTGCATCTGCTGCTGGGTTTGATCTGCAAAGGTGATGAAATTGGAAGTTCTCTGTGGCCCCAGTCCTGGCTTGGTAACCAACAGCCCTGACCCCTCCAGTGCTTGGGCTGTAGCCCCAGGCCTGCTGGTGCACTGGCCACGCAGCCCTGGCTGCAGGCTGGACCTGTTGCGCCTGCATGCATTTGGATCTGTTGTGGGAAGTTTGGCAGTTGTTGATTCAGTGTCTTTGGCAAGGCAGCTGCAGCTGGCAGGAAAAAGCCTTTGTAGAAACAAAGACACCACGGATCACCCAGCCAGGTGAGTAGGGGTGAGGTCAAACGTGGACTGGCCTGTGACTTTCCAGCAGAATCTGATTAAAGCCAGTAACACTGTAGGGCGAGGGTTTGGGGCAGATGTCGGCATAGCGCAGTGGAGACTTTCTGCAGTGAAACTTTATCGAGCCCTAGGGAGAAAGAGAGAAATGAAGCCTGGCCTCAGCTCCCTGGAGTGCCAGGCCCTAAAGGTACCTCACAACGCAAATGTTAGAAATGTGAGGCAGGGTGGACAAGTACTGGCCTGGTGCCCACAGCATTGAGTTAATGACTGCTTACAGTTGAATCAAAACGCTGCTATTTCTGTTTATACTCATGCTGGCCTGAGTTTTTATGGGACATTTAATCTAGATTATGGCCAACAGTAATTCCTTTTGTGTGGAAATTCTATTTCCTTTCCACTCTCTGCTGTGGCCCATGTAACAGGCTGAATATTAGCCCACTGTACAGATGAAATGGAGGTCACCCAGTGCATGTCGCAGAGCCAGGACCCAGACCCTGAGGTTCTGCCTTTAACCGTAACACACCTGTCTCCTTTCCTCAGCTGATTTTTATGAGGCCGGGCTTGGTGGGGGGAACTTACACTGTCTGAGGAACTGAACCACAGCTTCTCATGTCCTCAGCCAGAGGAGATAAACCAAGTAATGTGGGGAGGACTGGGGCTATAGTGGTTGCCCAGCATGTGCAAGGCTCTGGGTTAGATCCTTATTACCACACACACAAAATATAAAATTTGAGGAAAACATGCTGTCAGATTGAGTCATCTGAGGTGACAAACTTGTCACACCCAAGTTTTTTTGAAGTAGGACTAATTAAAAGACTCAGAGCTACAATACTTGACAGGTTTTCACAGGTGAAGGGCCTTGGAAGGGTCCCAGTTCCCAGCTTTAACAGTGGGAATAATCCAAGCCTGCTTGGGTGCCCAGGGGTCTGGTTTAAGGAGTAGGGTTAGGGAAGGTCATGTCCCAGCCTCGGTCTGCCCCCCGTGGACGCCTAGGCTTTGCTGCCTGCCCTCCCAAGCTGGAGCTGTCACAAGCAGGACTGCTATCTCACCACAGCCTACCTGAGGCAGTGCTCGGATGGACATGATACCAGTCTGATCTTGTGCTGTAGTTACACTGTAGTTGCTGGGCTTGCCCAAGGGAAGCTGGAGGCAGGCGCAGACCACCAGCTTCCTCTGAAAGCCACGCACACCCACGGCTGCATTGGCCAGGACCAGTCCCAGGGGCCAGAGGCGGATTATTGCCCCCTGGAGCCTGGCCTGTGCTGGGGGCAGCGGGGAGGAGCTCAGGGAACTAGGAACTGGAAACATGGGCTTTTCTTCCATACCATCCAGTTCTTCAGAGGCAAGGCAGGCCATTCGGACCTGAAAAAGAAAAATAACTTTATAGCTTTACACTGTCTAGCCCCCAATGGAAAATGTAAAACAAAACTTTTTAACGAACCTTGACACGACGAATTAAAGGCACCTAGCTGTGAATAGCTGGGTACCTTGAGCCCGACTGGCCCCATGTGGCAGAGTGTACAGCAACAGTGCACTACTTTAAAAGAAAATAACAGCCTCCTGAGATAGAACTGATAGAGCAGAGGTAAACTGACTGCCTTGGCTTAGTATGTTCCCAGAGTTGCTTTCACCTCTCCTCTTCTAAGCACTCTTCAGGGAGGTGCCTCATGCCTGTCATGTGCACGAGGATCAGGCTGAGTGGCTGAGCCCCCTCACAGTGCCACCCTTTCTGCACGGGTCTGTCTGGTGCCCGATCTCCATATGCTGCCCACCCACCGCTCTAGTCTCACTCACTCTCCACTTCTGCCAGGCGCGCTTGATGACCGTGGCAGCCGTGTGCAGCCTCTGGATGTGTCTCCGAGTTAACCAGGAACGAATGGCTAAGAGTTGTGATTAGAAACAGCAAAGAGAAAAGATGGTCATTAGAGCAGTTGGCACCCTGGCTGTCAACACAAGTTGCTGTGAAATACATGTTTTTTCCCACAGAAACAGCTACTGCATGTTACTATGTAAAGTAAGGTTCTAAAGTTAACACACAAGGCAAAATGGGCTTTAAGAAAACACCCCTCCCACTGCCCACACACTGGGAGATCTCTGCACATTGAACAGGTGCTCTGGCCCTTGGTGAGGGCCCAACAGGGTCACCTCCCACCACAGGCACAGTCCTGGGCAATGCCGGGAATGGGAGGGGTCTGGATTGTCTGTACTTTTTTTTTTTGGTACCGGGGATCAAACTCAGGTCCTTGCGCTTGTGCAGCAGGCGGCGAAACCACTGAGCTAAATCCCTAAGCCCATGTCTGTACTTTTTAAAAAAAGTATTGGTCTTAGACTAGGGCTGTAGCTTAGTGGTAAGAGAGCTTGCCTACCATTCACAAATCACTGGTTCCATCCCAAGCACCACAAAAGAAAAAAATTACTTTTCTATTTAGAAAACCCCTGGCTGGTGTGGTGATACATGCCTGTAATTCCAGTACTTAGGAGGCCGAGGCAGTAAGATGGCTGCAAATTCAAAGCCAGCCTGGGCTACATCGTGACACCCTGTCTCAAGAAAAAAAAGCCTGTGTGTTTGGGGTGAGAGGGCTACACGCTGGCACAAACAGCTACATCGGTCTGAGAAGGGGAAGTGAGGTCGCACTTGTAGCCTCTCCTGCCTATAGGATTGTGCAGTGACTTGGTTTCCACTGAACTGGAGAGACTGGGCAAAACGACAGGAAATTCAAATCCCGGGCACTGTGGGCCATGCCATCTACCTGAGGCTGGGACGCATCTTCAGAGGGTGGCCATTCAACAAGCTGAGCTTCAAAGGAAGCCAACATCAAGTTGTGTCCTGCACCCATTGGAGGACAAGCAGCCCCACCCCACCTACCTGCCTGAATGAGGACGGCCGCCCGCCTTTGCCTCTCCCGCTTTCGGTGCTGGTGTCGCCTCCAGCCACACTGG
Organism: Heterocephalus glaber; assembly: GCF_000247695.1. The sequence continues at coordinate 3,588,485 of NW_004624871.1, forward strand.
ATGCAGCGGGCACACTGCTCCAGCACCCGAGCACGCCCATCTTCCAGGAGTTCGAGCTGGGAGAAGGGGCACCCACTGAGGTCTCCAGCTGCTGTGCTCTCTGCCCCATTGAGAGCCTGCAGCTGGCTCCTGTAATCTCATTCCTGAACCAGCATACCATGGACTCAGTCATGAACACCTTGGTCTTGCCGCAGTGCAGTGGGTCAGCAGGTGTGACTGCCCTCCGAGTTAGAGCTGGCAGAGCGTGCAGAAGGTCCTGCAGGACAGTCTGCAGTGTCGCCTCCTCAGGGCACAGAAGCTGTCCTGGGGAATGGGCAACAGAGGCCCCATCAGTGCTTGGTCGTCACACACTTGTGTGGCCTAAGACACTGACTTAGGTCTCCTCTCCAAGCCTCTTTCCTACTGTTCTTGCCTCTAGCCATCTCTTCCTCTCCTCTTTTTGGGAAAGGCCAGAAGCAACCTCTCTGTTGTCCCTTAGAGCCCTGGCTGTTCTGCGAAGTCTTGGAGTCCCCACCCTGGAGTGTCCTGCAGCCTTCACTACCATAGGTCTCTTTGGACATGCTGGCAAAGGGGATAATGGCTGGAAAAGCAATTCCTTCAACCCCGAATCCCAGGCTGCCTGGCCAGCACTTACCCCTCACTCTGATGTTTATGAGAAAGGGAGAAGAAAAGCCCAGTCCCATGAAGGCCCAGTGAGTCCCCTCCCTCCCTCTCAGGTGCTGCAGGGCTGACTTCTGTGTAGGAGGATTTACCTGAGGGCTCTGACCACCCGTAGCTGCCCAGTGCCTCTCCGGAGACAGAGGCAGCCAAAGCAGATGCCGGAGATCAGACAGCTGCAAAACCGACCAGGGCCCAGAGGGACTTGGCAAGAGACAAGGACAGGAGAGCAAACCATGGAGAGAGGAGAAAGAAGAGTGAAAGGAAAGTGGCACACCACCCGAGAAGGGAGAAAAACAAAGCAGAATTGTCTCAAGAGGTTCTGGTGGCCCCAGGAGGCACTGGGTGGGTGGGTGAGCAGCTGTGGCTGACTGGGGGCCTTGCAAATCATCCTTGGCCTCTTCTCCCTCTGCCTGCCCCTGGGGCTCAGGGCTCCCACACTCAGTTATTCGAGTCTACATGCCAGCCTCCCTGAGCCATTCCCCGAGGTTAAAGCTGCCCGAGTGCCTCACAGACATCTGCACTGGATGACTCTCGGATGGGACCTGCCGCTCAGGCAGGCTCTTCAGCTTCCCCAGGCCTTTCTTCCTCTTACTTTTCCCCCCAGTGGCTGATTTCTTCCACACATTTCCAGACTGCCCACCTCTCTGTCTTCTCTCCACTTGTACAGCTCTGCAGCCTCATTTCCAAGACCCTCCAGACAAGGCCCCCAGGGTGGTCTCCAGAAAGCATGAGGCTGATGGAGTCACTGGTTTCCTCCCCTGCAGTGCCACCTCATCTGCCCAGGTTCCCTGACCAGGCCCCACCTGTCAGCACCGTCCTGCCTGGTGCTGCTCACCCCCACCCGGCTGCAGTGCCTCCAGGCCTCTGTTCATTACCTGTCACGTGGAGACCTTTCACCTGGCTAAGGTAATTTATCCACACTCGAAGCCTCCCCAGCACAACCCACAGTGTCCTGTTAATAGCTCTGCCTTTCCACACGCCACAGTCTTGGAGTCTGTTCCCCCATGAAGCCAAGAACTGTAAGGGCAGGGCCATGCTGTACTCATCTCTGAATCCCCATCCCTGAGCATGACAGAGAAAGCAGCAGGAACCTGTGGTTGAACAAATGACTAGTAAATGGGCCCACTCACCAGCGCGCCCTCTGGCAGCACACAGGCTGTGGCGTCCAGAAGGTGTGTGAGAACGGAGCCTTCTCAGTAACGAGTATCGCTCCACAAAGTTCTGATGAGAGACCCTGGAAGCCAAAGCAGGTGAAGAGAAAGACTTCATTGTCTGGGGCTTAAAAGCTGTTCTATTTAATCTGCTGAGGAACCCAGTGAGGTGCTGCCCTGGCTGGCCTCAGTGAATGGATGGGATGAGTTCCAGAGCGGTTACCAGGGTCACTCAGGGGAAACCCCACGGAGGCCATTTTAAATCCAGTCTGCTCCTCCTTGCTGCCTGTCTACCAGAGTCCTATTCACTCAATGGGATCCGCAGCCTCTCCCCCGACTAGACCACTCCTCACCAAACACGCTGACCTCTGCCTCCACATCTTCCTGTTTCCTCCTGATTTCTCTGCTCCTTCACAGCAGTAATGCTCTAAACAGCTGGTGACACCTGGCATCTCTTCCTCCTCCTAGTCACTCCTCACCCCTGCTGCCCTATCATGGTTCCTGTCACAGCCAACAACCTGCCACCAATCCAGTGCTGACCTCCACCCCCCTGCCCTCCCACCCTCCAACTGGGCCTTGCCCAGACCATTCTGGTAAACTGTTCCCCATTTCACCTACTTGCTTTAGACGGGAAGCTGCTCTGGGAGCTGACTGCTTCCTGCCCGAAACCCGCTTTCTACCCAGCAATGAATCCAGCCCTGCTCCCCCCACTGGAGCTACACTCCTGTCTCCCACTGCTCACCCGTATACCTGCCACAGACTCCTGCCCACTGGCTCACTTCTCTCCTGGCCCTGTGGCCAACCTCCCACAGCAGCACAGGGATCTTCTGAGAATATGCATGAGCTCACACCACTCCCTCCTTGCACAGCCCAGCAGCTTCCATTGCACTCAGGACAAACTGCCAAGTCCTCTCATGCCCTACAAGGCCCTACAGTCTGGCTCCTGCCCACCTCCCTTCCCCACGGCTGGTGTTGCATGGTGCTTCCCTTGGTCTGCACTACATTCCCACTGCCCAGATCTTCACAGGCTGGTCCCTTGCTATCCCTTAACTCTTGAGCTTTTCGGAGGGGGCCTTTCCTGACCAGCCAAGGATTGCTGGCCCTGGTAATCTATCACACAGTATTTTTGTCTCTTTCCTGGCTCCAGTTACATTTATTGTTCTTTCCTGTGTTTGTGGAAGGTACTGGGGATTGACCCCAGGGCCTTTGTATGGAGCTACACTGACAGTGCTTTTTATTTTGAGACAGGGTCTCACTAAATGATACTTGGAATCCTAAACCTCCCAGAGTGCTGTGATCACAGGCGTGCACTTATTTTTCTTGATTCCACAGCAATGTGTGGCCCAAGATGGCAGAAACTCACCTTCACTTATTTACTAACATGTTACCAGACACTGCTGGGTACAACAGCACACAGTGAGTGAGAAATAAATACATGCTGCTCTTCAAGCTCCAGCTTGACTTCCACAGACCTGCCTCTCTCTTCTCTCTGCATCCCCATGTCAGGACCAGTCTGGATGGGCAGGCCCTTGTCTGGCTCCACCCTGCCCCTGGCCCTGCCCCTGTAGCGATGTGCTCACTCACCGGATGGGGAAGCCAGCAGCACTGATGTGGATGGTCTCCACGAGGCCACAGGCCTCCAGCTGGCTCAGGACCTGCAAGGGTGGGAGACAGGAGCACCTGTAGGCCTGAAATGCCATTCTTTCGGCCCTTCTCAGGCCTGCTCTTCGTGGAGCTGCAGGCTCTCCTGAGTCTTGGCTGATGGGGGAATCTCCTTGGGACAGCAAGAGACCAAGGGACTTTGAAGAAAATCTCCCTCCTAGAAAGTGGGTTCCACGGTCTGACTTCTGATACGGATATGGCCGAGTGCTGCAGGCTCATGACCCCACAGTGCAGCCCAACCAAATTTCTAGTTTTGATTGTGTTTACTTTTTACAGGCAGTAGAGAGGCTTACAGTTGAGGGGCACAGGAGGTCATATTGTTAAGATTCTTCCATGATCTGAGTCCAGGTCTTTACAAGCGGTCCTGGCCCCAGAGGCCTGGACCACATCCCCCAGGTGGCTGTGGGACACGCTTCAGCACTGTCCGGTACTCACACTCCATTTCACTCAGAGTTCAGGGCCCTGAGCAGAGGGCAGCTGCCGGCCAGAGTGCTCATGTATGAATTAGAAAAAGTGACGCCTCCAGTCAGAAATGGGCACACTGTGCTGGGCTGTGAGGCGACAGACTGTCCATCAATCATAAAAGACACCTGTTCTTCTGGGCAGCTTTAGGCCCTCATCAGGCACGTGGCTTTGTTCCAGTTTTGTTTCTTTTTTAAGATAGGGACTCACTATGTAGCCCAGGCTAGCCTCGAACTCGCAGTGATCCTCCTGCCTCAGCCTCCTGAGGGCTGGGATTACAGGCATCCACCACCACACCCAGCCACATGGCTTTGTAAGTAGAAAGTGGGATGCACTGGAGCCCCTACTTACCTCTGCGGCTAGGGCACTGTGCAGTGCACACGCCAGACAACCACACCTGACTGCCCTGCCAGAGCAGGAGAGACCCCCTGTTGCCTCTCCATTTGGAGGCGGCGTCCTGCCCTTCATCCTCTCAGGGCCTTGGTCAGATGGGGGCCAGTGGCGATTACCTCCTCCTGGAGGAAGGTCTGTGGTTGGCCTTGGCTGTTAGGCTTGATGCAGCGGATGTAGTGGGGCGTGGTGCTGTGCAGGACCAGCAGGAGCTGTTCCAGGGAGGCCTGCAGATGGGAGAGAGCTGGGCTGAGGCAGGGACTGGGCTGCTTGGCGCCATCTTTGGCCCCTGGTGAGTGAGTGCATCACGCACCTCCAGCAGTGGCCCCCCCAGACCATGACCTTTATCTGCCCTGGGGCTACTGGAGGCTCTCACTGAGCAACAGCCCTCCTGGACCACTTGCTGCCTCAACGGTCTCCCCGTGCATCATCTCGATCTCCTCTCCAGAGCAGTCTAACTAGAAGTCTCGTAACTGCTGCCACCCAGGCAGGGGGAGGCTGCAGCTGCCATCACTACGCCCTCCCTGTGTGACGGAGGCTGTGACTGGGACTGACCCAGGCAGTCTGATGGGCCACATACACCGGACAGGCATCCCTACTGTGTGTGAGGCTGAGGCAGGAAAGTGCTCTCAACCTGCGTTTTGCAGGGTGCCTCGAGGTGATGGCGAGGCGCAGGTTTGACAGCTGAGAAGGAACGCACTGAGGCAAGGGTTGTGGGAGGTGGGAGTGAGGGGAGTGGAAGGACAGTGGTCAGATCCCAGGAAGGCTGAGAGAGCAGATACTCCTGACACAAGTGGCAGGTCTGCTCCAGCCAAGGACAGGGTTTGAGCAGGGCCTTGTCACAAAGGTTCACAGAGCAGAAGGGTAGCGGGCCCTAGACTTCCTGCCATGTCAGTACAGCTGCTGGTGTGTTTGTTTCCTTCTCTGTCTTCAATACTGAATTATAAACTCCATGGAGACGGGGACTATGTCTACCTGAGTCCAATGCTTCAAGGTAAACATGTGAGACTATGATCTTCATCTGCCCTGGGGACAACCACTGGAGACCAAGCACTGAACTGAGCACCTCACTTAGCACCACCAGACCCACCTTGAACTTGGACACCACAGTCAATGCGGGAGCCCTGCTCTGGCCAGAGGGCTCCTCCTGGGTCTTCTCTTTGGGTTGAGGAGGAAACAGCACTGTGAGAAGGGGGTCCTGGGATTGCTGTAGGAGCTCAATCAGTTCAGGGGGCACAGGGTCCTGTTGGGAAAGGGCAAGGGCAGCAGGTGAGGGCAGGTGGACTGCTCCCCAGGGCTGTCCATGGGCCTGGCACACCCTTGGCCAGCCAAGCCCCAGAAGACATGGCTCCTGGGAAGAGTGGGGTCTGGGTCTGAGAGAGGAGCAGATCCACTGGCTAATCAGAGAGCTAGACCCAGCCTAGCACCAGTCATGTCCAGGTGGGTCAAGGTCAATGAGCAGAGACCTCAAGGATGGGCCCAACATGGTGGTCTGGGATTCTGGGAGGACATTTAGGAGAAAGGGGACCCTGATGGGAAACTACTGTGTGCACACTGCAATGACTTGGCCCCCAGAGGCCATGGCCAGGCCTCACCTTGTTCTTCTCCACCAGGCCTGCTGTGAGGTACCGCACAGGCCCTGCATAATGTACCACAATGAAGCTGGGCTCCTGGCTAAGCTTGTTGTGGCCCAGGCAGGGGCTGGTAGCCAGGGCACTCTCAATGCGTGTCTGGAGCTGGGCTGCACTGCTTGGCCGGTTCAGACGGCATTCCTGTGGGATGGGAGTGGGCAGTCAGCCACTGAAATGAGGTCTCATCTCATCACCACCCTCACTGGCCCATCTTCTGCTCCCATGGCAAGTGCCCCCAAGAGGGAGAATGCAGGGATCAGCAAACCCATTCGGCAGGCGGAGAAAAGCCTAAAGCCCAACTCTGGTGCTCAGTTCACTAGCTGACCCTCCCCACCTCATTGAGGAGGGAGCAGACGCTGATGGGACTCCCCTCGATGAGATCCAAACAGGTCTGGTTGTCCTGGTAATTGACAAATGACCACTCCAGGCCCTCAAGTGTGTATTCCTCCTAGGGGCAGGGGGCAGGGAGATGAGGGAGAAAGAAGCTGTAGTGTGAGGCCGGATGGGCACCAGGGCTGGCCTCAGGACCACAGCATGTTCCAGAATAGCATCAGAGAAGGAAAAAGAATATCTCAAAACATCACACTGAGCTGGGGATGTAGCTCAGTGATAGAACACTTGCCTAGTATGCACGAGGCCCTGGGTTCAATCCCCAGCACCACACACATACACATTTACTTCAAAGGTACAATTATTACTTGCCAAAAATAAGATACGGAGAACAAAGGCTCTTAGTTAGAACTGGGCTGAGGCGGGCAAGCCAAGAAGTGGAAGAGGATCCAGGACTGCCCCTGCCCTTCCCTCACCTGCTGAGCCCTTAGGTAGTGAACCACGAAGTGCTGCTGCAGCTTCTCATTGGCATAGTTGATGCACAACTGTTCCAGACTGTTGTCAGGAAATGACTCAAATCCATACACATCCAGAAGGCCTGGGAGGATGATAGGAAATCTGTTAGGTTACCAGGGGGAGCAGATGGGGACAGAGGGACTCCAAGAGCCCAGGGACAAGGCTGAGCGAGCAGGACCCCTAGTGGTAAGCTGAGCATACCACCACTGTCCTCTGCTCTCCACCCAGGGCGGTTCCCACACCTATCCCACATTCCCCCTCAGAGCAAGGAGAAAAGCCAGGTGAGGTGCAAGGGGCAGCCCAGGGCATCAGGCCTATTTTTGAGTCTGAATTCTCTGATCCCAGCAGGTCTCTCCTGTAAGAAAACCAGGTCCTGGGGAACACTTCCTGTGTGAGTCTATTTGGAGAGCCTTGGTCTCGCTAGCCTAATTCTACCATTCCAGAAGGAGACTGCACAGGAGCCTCTCAGCCTCACTTCCTCCCCTACCTGACCGCCTCACCCAGGGTTAGAATGAGGTTGGCCTCGGTCTTGTCTCCCATCTAGCTCTCTCACCCACCCCCACTATTTTCCTGGGATTGGTTCTGAGTCTCTGGGAGAAGAGGGCCTTATAGACAAGGCACCACCTCAGTCTGTGTGGAGAGCCTTGGACAGGTCAGATGTGGGCACCAGAGAACAGAGACCTCGACCAGACACTGAGGGCAGGTGGCAGGGGTGCAGAGAAGGGAAAGGAGTTGCTTAGGGGACCCAGGGCTCCTGGCCCCCATCCAGGCCACTACAGTTCTTCTCTGGAGGGTTCCAGGCAGGGTGACCCCCTGCTACCTATGAAAGCAGTCCATGAGTCAGGGTCTGCACAGATGCTGCTGTTGATCACCGACACCAGCCAGTCAAAGAGTCTGAGGGACAAAGAGTCTGGTAAGAGGGTCAGGCTGAGCCTGAGGTGCCAAATTTGCTCAGCCATACATGCTGGAGCCCCATATTCTAGACCTCACAGGCCACAGGTCTGCCCCATCACATGAGCCAACAGCAGCTGGTGTAGTGACCAGAAGGAGCTGTTAGGTGGGCCTTGGTGGGGTTCATAAAGAGCTGAGGTTCACTGAGCTCTCCTGCAAGTCTGCCTGTGGGGCTTGGAGAACAAGGCTGAGCCTGCATCATCTAAGATCAACAATGGCATCCTCCACTCGAGAACCACCCCCAACCCAGGGAAGATGAGGTTACTGTCCAAGGTGCTGAGCTGAAACATACAACACTCACTGTCCAAGGGTCTTTTCTTTTTTTTAATGCAATTGCAACATTATTCAATTCATTATTCTTTTTTTTCCAAAACTGGGGATTGAACCTAGAGCCTCTTTAGTGAGCTACATTCTTAGCCCTTAAATTCTTTTGAAACAGGATCTCACTAAGTTGTCCAGGCTGGGTGAAATCTGCCATCCCCCTGCCTCAGCCTCCCAGAGTGCTGAGATTACAGGTGTGTACAACCACACCTGGCCAACAGCTTGTTGTTCTGCTACAGGGGATTCAAATACCCATTTGAGGTACTAAAAAAGAGTGACCTCGTGTCACAATGACTGATGGTTTCCATGTGTAAGATGCAGTAGTCAGAAGCTCACTCTGACCACCGCACTTTAGCTACCTATTTGCAGTAACTTGTAGGCAAAGGTAAAAACCATTGACCTGACATTGCTGTGAGGCAATGGTCCCTGCGTTTCTTGCTGAAATGGGTTCAAGTGTATGGGCTAAGCTGCTCCCGACCATTTTCAACTCAGAATGTTTTCACTTAGCAATGCTTCTCAGGCTCTTGGCTCATGAAAGCGGGGAGGACCCTCTCCCAAGAAAGCTGCCCTAGGTCCCATGTGTACACACACACACATTTGATAATCTTAGAGCAGTGGTGGTGAACCTATAGCACATGTGGCACAGTGGGCTATCTGTATCACTCAAAGTTCTGAAAGATTCACCATCACCGTCTCAGGGTATTCTGCACCCTTGGAAGCTGATAAGGCACCCAAGTGTTCTCAGAGCCTGAGGTGAGATCACCCTTGCCCACATGGCCAGAGTGGTCACATAACCCACCAGGAAAGGCCAGGAGCCCACCTTCCCCACTGTGCCACCCATGACTTGGGCCAAGTCTCTGGCTCTGCACCATTTATCAAACTCCCCAGTCAGTAACTGAGGTCTTGAGTACCAGGGCACAGGGAGACAGAGGAGCCTGTTCACCCAGCGGCCTGATCCTGGCACTGTAACAGCACCAGATCACCTCTGTGGCCTGCTTTGCCAGGGGACAGCTGAGCAGGTTTTCCCTGTCTACTGACAAGGTCAAGGCAGATTCCTGTACTTGACTAATGACTTGAATCTAGGCCAGGAATGTGGCAACCTCTACTCAGTCCTCAAGAACAGATGCCAAGGGTGTAGTTCAGGAAAAAGACATGTGGCAGTCATGCCCTACTGTCCCTGGGGATCCAAGGAACCAGTCTGCTTTATCTGGCATTCCCCACCCTGGGCCTGCATTTGCTGCCTGGTGGGGTCTGGGCAACCCAGACAGGGTGAGAATCTGGGGGAGGGCAGGGCCCAGTATAACTGCTTACCGCGCATAGACCACTTTGGCCAGACAGTCCCTGCGGGTGTCACACTCTGCTCGGGAGCAGGGCTTCTGGAACACCTGCTGCTGCCTGCCCGCCCTGATGGTTCGAATCTGCACTGTCTCCAGCAGCATGTCCTCACGCAGTCTCAGCAGTGAGGCTGATGTCCTGAGAGAGCCTGACAGAGCGGTGAATACTCCTTAGGCAAATCACCTTCCACCTGAACCATGCTCAGAATGATACCCGACTTGCCCAAATGGACAGAGGAAACCTAGGTTCCAAAGGGCAGAGACTTGCCAAAAGCCTCTGTTAAGTGGCAGAGGTGGGACCTCAATTCGTGACTTCTATGTCCCAATCCACACTGCTACATGCAGGACAAATTACTTTATTAACCCTCTCTCATGTCCTCATCTGCCAAAGATGGGTGAGGAGTAAGTTATCCAGGGCAGGGCCCTATAGCTGACTTTAAGCAAGAGCGGCAGATGGAAAATCTCACCCCCTGAACTCCCACCTAACCCCACCAATGCCAGCCACTTTCCTGCCAGGGTTGGCCCTCTCCCCTGCCCCTCGCCTCTCACACTTGGCATCGTGCATCAGTTGGCAGGGCTGGGCTTCATCCTCTGAGTCAGCAAAGTGGACGTTGCCAAGGTGCAGCAGCCCAGCAAGGACCTGAGGGGCAGAGAGGATGTTCAGAGGCAGGGGAGGACCTGCTGAGTCCTCCCGCTGAGGACAGTCACAACAACATCAGAACAATCAGCCCAATTACTGCCCAGCTCAGGCAGGCACAATTCCATGTGTTACTGCATCCCCTCACTTAGTGTGCACTATGGCAACGCCATGAGAGAGAAGGGACTGCGGAGGTTCAATCCAAAGCCTAAGGTCACATGCTTCCTGAGAAAGGCAGATTAGAACCGAGGCAGTCTGACTTCAGATGCCTCCAAGGCAGCCGGTGAGGCCCGCATGTCCACCCACCATTTGTCCCTCTCCCCTCTCTGCACTGTGGGGACACCAGTCCTGTTAGGTGTGGGCCAGGGTTACTTCCATATCTACCGGGCTCTGGCTCCCTGTAGTCTTTCTCAGCCTAGTGGCTTAGGATAGCCTAGCCCAGGGGGAGGAACTTTGATCTTGGTCTCTGTACCATGGGTAATACCCTTTGGTCTCTGCACTCAGAAATCTGCATGGACAACCTCCCAGGGGTTACAGAAAGGAGAATTCCCTCCTGTCCCAGTAACTGTGAAGGCCCTTGGACCTGATACTAGGAGAGCAGGACCCTGTGGCTGTTCTTGTCTGGGCCCAGGCAGGGAACCTCCATATCTGCTGGCCTTCTGGCCACCACTCACCCCAGGACAGGACTCCTGTGTTCAACAGGCAGAGAGGCTGTGCGGGGCAGCATTCCTGCCTGAACTCCTAGTGTTGTCCACTCACCCTGGGCTTGTTCCCATGTACTGTCCTCCTGGCCAACCTCTTAGCTGCAGTGTCCACGCTGGGCACAACACCCGCCCTGCCTGAGCAGCTTCCAGCTGAGAAAGTCAATTTCCACTCCATGGCCCATCTCCCTTCAGTGGCTTCCTTGTCCCTGCTGCCCACCTAGCCTGCCTACTCCCTCCTGTTGCTCTGGGGGTGAGGACGTGACCAGGGAGGAGGCAGTTGGCAGAAAGGAGAGGGAGGACATTAATGGGGATGAGAGGGGCCCAGCTCACCTGGGTCAGCGCTGTGTCTGAAATGGAGAGGTGGGGGCTGCAGGTAGACGGGGGGACAAAGGGAGGGAACTTGGAATTACTATGTCTAGAACAGTGTACTCTGTCACTCAGTAGTAATGACCTTGGACAGGTCACTTTACTGCTGTTGTTTACTCAAGCATAGCAGAAATCACCTCCACTCACAAAGAACTGTTGAAAAAACCAAGTGAACTAAAAGGTGTGAACATGATTTTTAAATCTGAAGTGTTAGGCAAACACAGTAGGGTTATTTCTACTCTCACTGTTGCAGTGATAACTGACCAAGCCCCCGCTCTCTGGCCCTTGGGTTACTGTGCCATGGTCTCTGTACTGCAGCACCATCCTCGAGGCCCCTGTCTAGCCCAACACTCCACCTTTGCAGCACAGAGGCACAGAGCAGACCAGGAAAGGACCCCATGAGAGGGGCTGCCCAGTAACTGGAAAATCTAAGCGGTGTGGGTTTTCCTCTGACCTTAAAGATGTTGTTCTGGGTGAGGGTGTCGATGCCCAAATGCAGCATGGCCTCTCGGGTCACCTCAAAGCAATCCTCTGAAATAGAACCCATGTCGCAGTCCAGTAGTTAGCAGGGGTGGTGGCGGTGAGGGAGGCAGGCCTTTGAGCAGAGTGGGTGCACACTGCTGGGCCAGTCCAAGGTGTCGGGGGAGTCCCCCTACCTTCCAAAGTCCTCTCAGGGTTTGGCAGCCAGGAGAAGGTGGCTCCCTTGGGGAGGTGCCACTGGAGCCTCTCATCCTCGCTGGCTCCTTTGCAGATCTGTGGGGAGGTGGACAGGTAGCTGAGCTGGAGGTACAAGGGAAGCCTGGCCTCTACCTGCCCAGGGTTGGCATCAGAGGAGGCAGAAATGGTAGCACATCACGAGATGAGAGGCCCCCATAGAGAGCCTGGGGCAGGCATGGAGGTAACTGGGTCCCACCCGGCAAAGACCTGGTAGAAGATGTGGAAGTTCCTCTCGCTGGAGGCCTGGCAGGCCACTCGGGTTTTCTCTAGGAGGTAGGTCTGAACTTCAGCTCCTGTCATCTGCTGGGCCCTGATGCACACAGGCAGGGGTCCATGAGCTGCCTGTTCATTTTGTAGCCATTTACTCAGCACTGACTTTGTGCCAGACTGCTGCCCAGCAACTCCCCACCAAGCTCAGAATGTCCTACACTGTACTGGGACAGTCCCTGGACCTAGCTCAGGTCTTTGCATATCATTTGCACCTCATTTCATAGCAGGAGCAGGAGCTCAGCTTCAAGATCAGGGTTATGGCCCAAAGAAGTGGCAATTTAACTAGAAGTTGCCGAGCAAGGGTAGAAGCCAGAAGGCCACACATAGGCTGTGACAAGAACACTGCCCCAAGGTCTCTAAGATCAGAGTAGCTACAGTTCTCCAGGTTCAAAGACAACTCTCAGTTCATTAATCCTGAAGAATCCCGTATGCATACATGCCAGGCACAGAGTTCTGCCCCTAGGGGTGGGTATGGCTGGCAACTGCCCCAGCTGCTTTGAAACCCTGCCCCTGCCCCCATCCTCCCACAGGCCAGGGGGGCAGCAGCTATTACCTGTTCAGCTGCAGCTGGATGAACTTCCCAAAGCGACTGCTGTTGTTATTCCTCAGTGTACATGCATTCCCTACAGATCACACCTATGTTTAGAGGTTTAGAGGTCTCATGGCCAACATGGCTGCAGGTCTGCTGGGGACCATGTCCTTATCCTCAGACATCTAAAGGTCCCTTTGATGAGTTCCATGAAGTGAGGGACAAGATTGGGCAATGGGCAGGCAGACTTCTGCCAAGTGGGATTCAGGAAAGTTGTAAGAATTTTCTGGCAAGGAACTGGAATAAGCAAGCCTAGGAAGCCCAAGACTTTCTTCTTTGAAGGGAGAGGTCAAAGAGAACAAGTTATTATTAGCTTTAGACAGGAAGACTCAACATCTGGGCTCTAGTTCCAACACGGACACTAAGAGCTGTACATCCTTGGGCAAATCTTTTTTGAACCATTAAGAAACTGGATGAAAAGGATTTGGACTAGATGAGCCACCAGGTCCTCTCCAGCACCACTGCTCCATCTATCAGAAGAAGGCTGAGGGGACCTGGGAGGAAGTCAGGGGTCCAAGGCAGAAAAGGATGCACTCATTCTCAACCCCAGAGAGGATGTCGAAGCCCGGCCTCCTCCCCACTTGGGAGAGGCAGATCCCAGAAGAAATGGGACTGGATGATGAGCTCACCAAAAGCTTCCATGACAGGGTTAGAGTTCAGGATGCGCTGTTCAATTCTCTCTGCGATCCTGGGGCTCTCCCAGGAGGTCGGTGCAGCGGCCACCACAGCGTAGAACTTCATCAGGCAACGGGATGTCCATGTCTGTGGCAAAAAGTGGGAGCAATGTCCACCTTCTCTCCCACTCCCAAGCCTGCCTGAGCCAGCAGCGCCCCAGAGCCCTCTTCTCTACCATGCTTGTTGCAGACCAGATGGGCGAACTTGGAACTCAACTGTGGTCTTGGGTAAGGCACTTCCCCTTGCCTGTGAAATGGGGTGAGCTTTTCCCAGGTCCAGAAGATGCACTGAGAAACAAGGCCAGCTTGGGAGAAGGAATGAGCTCCCTGGCCTCTGGCAGGTGCGTCAGTGTCTGAGGCCTCCCAACTAATATTGATTACTCCGTGGCAAGCCCTGGGGAGGCTTTCTATGTACTTTCTTACAAACCCTACAGATGTAAATATAATTTTACATCTATTTTTTTTTTTTTTTGAGACAGGGTCTCACTACGTAAGTTCAAATTGGCTCTGAAACTTTTTTTGGTACCAGTTATCGAACTTGGGACCTTGTGCTTGCGAGGCAGGTGGTGGAACCACTGAGCTAAATCCCCGGTGGCCCTGAACTTGTTCAGTCTTTTACTCTGGACCCATTTTTCAAAGAATCTTTGTGTGTGGATTCCTTTTTGAAGACATGTTACTTGAGTTCTTGCATTAAAAAAAATCCAATATGACATTCTTTGCCTCTCAATTAGAACATTTAAACTTACATTTAATTATCACTATAGTTGGTTCTTAATCTACTATTACGTCATATCTTTTCAATTTGTTTCATATCATCTTTGTTACTTTTTTACTGTCATTGGTTGAATTTAGTACTTTTATGATTCCTTTTTTTTTTGAGACAGGGTCTCACTATGTAGTTCAGCTGGGCTTGAACTCACTAGATAGCCCAGGTTGGCCTTGAACTCACAGCAATCCTCCTGCCTCAGCCTCCTGAGTGTTGGGATTACAGGTGTGCACCACTATACTTGGCTATGATTACTGTTTTTGACAATATTTTTGCCATACAGTGAATTTTCCTTTAAAGAGGCAAAAAAAGAAGGTTTTACATTTCCAATGCTCTATTTCTTTGTATAGATCCAAATGTTCATCTGTTTCATGTTCCTTTGGGTTAAAGAACTTTCTTCAATATTTCCTATAGTGCAGGTCTACTGGAAATGAATTACCTCAACTTTTATTTATTCACTATTTTTGTATGCTGGGGATTGAATCCAGGGCTTTGTGCATGCTAAGCACACATTCCCATATTCCACTACTGAGCTACACCCTCAGACTTTCATTGATTAAAAAAATTTGTATATGTATATGTATAGTACATGGTGCTAAGGATCAAACCTAGAGCCTTGTGCATGTTAAGCAAGCACTCTACCAATGAGCTACTTCCCCAGCCTGAAAAATATATTTTTTTTTTTGGTATCAGGGATCGAACTCGGGTCCTTACGCTTGCGCAGCAGGCGGTGAAACACCTGAGCTAAATCCCCGGCCCCCAAAAATATTTTTGATAGTAACAGAATTCTAGATTGATAGTGTCATCTTTAAAGTCCTCAAAATATCTATTATCTTTGGGCTTGCAGGTGTTTTTTTTTGGTACTGGGGATCAAACTTGGGTCCTTACACTTGCAGGGCAGGTGGTGGAACCACTGAGCTAAATCCCCGGTCCTATTTGCAATTTTTGATAAGATGCCTATTGTCATTCTTATCTTTTCCTTGGCTTCCTTTAAGATTTTCTTATGTTTGGTTTTCAGCACTTTGCCTATAATGTGCCTAAATGTGTTTCCTTTATATTTATCTTACCTGGCATTTTCTAAGCTTCTTGGATCTGTGCTTGCTGTCTTAATTATATAAAGTGTTATTTCTGACCTAGACTCTTTCTCTTCTCCTAGGACACCAAATACTTATATGGTAGATAATTTATGTACCAGAGCTCTTGGACATACTTGCCTTTGTTTTTCAATTTGAATAATCTTACTAACCTATTGTCAAGTTCATTAATGTATTCCTTGTTTTTTCTTTTTGTTTTGTTTTGCTGGCCTTGAACCTGTGGTGTCCTTCTGACTCAGTCTCCCCAGTGTTGGGGTTACAGGCATGTGCTACCATCCCCAGCTTCACCAATGCACTCTTCTGCATGTCTAATTTGCTGATTGGTCTGAATCATTCATATTTTAATTTTTATCATTTCCATTTAACTGTAGTTTCTACCTCTCTGCTGAAGAGATTGGAATAATCTGAAGACACTAAGAAGCTCTTAAGAAAAGTTATGGGCATTCAGGGTCTAACAAGTTTATAAAGCTACTTAAATGAGAAACTCTGGTTGATAATCCTATCTACCTGTTCATAAAGACAGAGATTCTAATCAGTTGCTTAATGCCTGACTTTTTCTTCTTCTTTTTTTTTTTGGCAGTTCTGGGGACTGAACCTAGAGCCTTACAATGAACCATTTGACCAATGAAATTTTGAGACAGGGTCTTAAATTGCCTAGGTTGGCCTCACACTTGTGACCCTTCTGTCTCAGCCTCCCAAGAAGCTGGAATTACAAGCATGTAGGACCACATCCTGCTAATGTCTGATTTTTATATATGAACAGATACTCAAGGATCATTAGCTATTTGCTAAACTTTTTTACATGAATAAAAACATCACAACAAAAAGAAGAAAGAAAATTGGAAAGAGCCAATTCAAGGAGTACAAAGCAAGTAAAAAGCATGATATATATGCAAAAGTAAAAGATGTTAAATCTATGAAATAAAATCAGGACGATGGGGTGAAATAATATTCAGAGAACATGAAAGAGCTCTTGAGATTTTAAATTAAAAAAATTTTATTTTTTGGTACCAGGGATGGAACTCGGGACCTTGCGCTTGCAAGGCAGGTGGCAGAACCACTGAGCTAAACCCCCGGCTCTTAAATAAAAATTTAAAATTAAAAAGAACTGGAATATTAAGGAGAGAGTATCTCCCCCAAAATAGGATAAAATATTGAAATAAAATAAGTGAGAAAAGACAAAAACAGACAAGGAAACATCCTACTGAGAGGGGTTTTGGAAAGAGAAAAGAGAGAGATTAATAGGTTTAAAACATAAATATTTCCTTCCACCAAAGAACATGAGGTCCCAAATCAAAAAGACCCACACAAACTGAACATGGTGGTACATGGCCATAATTCCAGCACTCGGGGAGGCTGAGGCAAGAAGATAGCAAGTTCGAGCCCAGCCCAGGCAACTTAGTGAGACCCTGTCTCAAATAAAACGGGCTGAGATGTAGCTCAGTGTGAGGATTGTAGGTTTTATCTTCAATACTGGGGGAGGATAAAAAGACCCACACTCAAACAAAGTACTCAGCAGAGTAAATGGAAAAAGACCATACCAAGATATAGCACTGTGAATTTTCATACTTTAGGATAAAAAGACCCTAAAAGATTCTAGAAAGAAAAAACAAAACACTATTATGGACTGGAGCCAGGTGCGGTGGTGCACGCTTGTAATCTCAGCCCTCAGGAGGTTGAGACAGGAGGATCGCTGTGAGTTCGAGACCAGCCTGCACGACAGAGTGACTTCAAGGCCGGCCTGCACTACAAAGTGAGCCCCTGTCTCAAAATACTAAACAAACAAGTAAAAACTATTACGAATTGGGACACTCAATAACAACACTCAAAGATATATATATGAAAAGAACTTCTATACTTGGAAAGAAAATAATTTCCAATCTGGAATTATAAGACCCTGTCAAGCTTTGTAAGAACTTCCCAGCCTCTTCTGGCTCCTCCTGGTGGCTGCAGTTCTCACAAACAGCTCTGAAGGTGTTCTTCCTTTCTGTTGCCAGAGACTAAAGTAGGATCCTGGTCAGGGACTCTGAGTCACAACAGGACACAGAGGAAGATATCTAGATAGTGAGTAACTGTATGTCCAAAAAAAGCACTTCTATATTCACTGAATTTTTTAAAACTGCAGTTATTTTGCAATAAAATTTTTAAAAGCCTGTCAAAATGTCAAATTTGAGGCAGAAGACATTTTCAGATGTATAATAATTCAAAAATCTGTACTCCATGTAAACTTGCCCAGAAACTACTGAAGAATGTGCTCCATAAAAACAAGGCAGTAGGTAGCCAGGCACGGTGGGAATGATTTGTTTGCCCGTTGATAAATGTTTCCCAGCTTTGGGGACAAGTCTGGTAATGAATTACTGTAATAGTAACTACATTTACAATAGTAACATGTAGAAACTAAACATGAAAAAAATGGGGCAAGTATTAAGAAGGAAAAGAAGAAATATAGTATATAAAAAAAGAAATAGAATATACTACTTGACTCCCATACACAAAGTATACATGGTCATAATAATGTAAATATTGCAGATTAATTAGAACTTATGATATAATTAACTACAGAGTATGTGTCGGGGGGGGGAGTTAAACCCTTATCAAAGTAGGAACAGAATAAGGTCCACAACTGATAAGGCAGTAACAATAAATGCATGTGGTTTGGAAAGACAGGTAAATGTCCAAATAAGTTGGTAAAAGATATGAAAGGAGCTGCTGAGACACATGAGGCAGGTTTGTTCTTTTTCTTTGTAGTATTCAAGCCTTGTAGTATTGCTTGATTTTTTTTTTAACTATGTAACATTACTATTAAAAATAAATTGGGGCTGGGCATTTAGCTCAGTGGTTCCAGCGCCTGCCTTGTAAGCTCAAGGACCCGAGTTCGATCCTGGGTACCAAAAAAAACCAAAAAAGAAACAAAAAAAAACTGACAAAAAATAAATTTTGCAGGGCCGGAGATTTAGTTCAGTGGTTCCACTGCCTGCCTCGAAAGCAGATGGTCCCAAGTTCAATCCCTGGTACCAAAAAACCAAAAATAAATAAAATAAAATTTGCAATTATACCAGCCACAGTGGACAGTTACTGGGTTCTGGCTGCATGAGTCTTGAGCCAGGTTCTGCCTCAGTTGTCCGAACAATTCTGGGGGAGAGTGGGTTTTGTCCAGGAGCTGGCCACAAACCACTTCACTGGCAACCTTGCTTCTGAAGAGCCCTTTCCTCACCCAAGCCCTCATCCATGCAACTTATCGTCTTCATTTGTTTCTCCCCTGGGTGACTAAGAAACCATGAAAAGCTAGACGCCACCTTTCTCATCTCTGCTTCTCCCCATGATCCCCCAGCCCCAGGCCCAGCCCCCAGCCCGGAACCAGGCAGGTGCTCAGTGTCCAGCAATTCCCTCCTATGTGAGAAGAGGCAGAGGACGCAAAGAATCCCTCCCGAAGCAAAAGTGCTATGGCAAGAGGGAAGCAGCTGAGTGAGGCTTGGCAAGCAGGTGGCAAGGCCTCCTCTGACCAACTGTGCAACTCCCCCTTATCCTTGTGCAACAGTTTGTCTCACCTGTTTTTTGCCATCCCTGAGGCCTCATGGCCACAGGTGCTTCTGTCTCCCCCCACAGGTGGCCAATGCACTCCTCTTGCTACCATGGGCAACCCAGGGGGTCAAAATGGACTGCTCCAATAAACTCCCACAGAAACCACAGCTACTTTTGGAGGAGCACTGCCACGTGCCAGACATGCCACTGAGTGCTTTATGCGGCTCATTTAACTCTCATAGACGCTCCATGAGTCAGACACTGGTCTGCTCCTCCTGCCTAGTCTGCAAGTGAGAGAATGGAGGTTACAGAGACTACTTTTTGGAAGTATTCTTAACCATTATCTGAAATCCCCAACAAGTGACATTTGCTTCCAGTGGTGCCAGTGCTGGCTGAAACCTCTGAGAAAGTGAAGACTCAGAGGGGAAAGTATCTCCCCAGGATGGCAGCAGAGCTGGCGGCAGAGCCTGCATTGGAACCACCTCTTGACATCTGGCCCAGTGCTTGCCGAGCCATGGTGCATGGACTTCTTGCCTCCACTGGTCTGTCTGTGAATGAGGCAGCAAGCAATGCCATGAGAAGTGACCCAGCCAGATCTGGGGTGAAGGGTAAGAAACTGACCCTCCTACCTTTCCAGCACCACTCTCTCCACTGACCACAATGGACTGGTTGACTGGCTCAATCAGGCTCTTGACATTCCTGTAGGTCTGTTCAGCCAGAGTGAAGATGTGGGGCTTCAGTCTCTGCAACATCAAAGGATGGAATGTAATGCAAGAGAAAGCCTGTATACTGGAGGAGTGGATACAATGATGGCTGAGATGGGGAGGCTGCCAACAGAAATAACAGTGTTGGGTCCAGCCGAGGGGCTCCTACCTGGTGGCTTCACTCATCTCCCCTCAGCCCGGATGCAGTGCTGACCTTGAGCAATCTATGACATTAATCTATGCTCCTGTCTTATCTTGCTTTAATAATTTTATTCTGCTACTTATTATTTCATGTTATTATACTTTGCAGTCTGCCAAAAACTTCCTTACAAGTTGCTGTCTAAGAAATCTGTGCATTAGTTGGATAGCTAACCTTATATATAGATGAGGTATCTAAGGATCAGAGGTGTTAACAACCTTCCAACACTACTTAGCAAGTGAGTAGATCCATTTAATTTGAATATCAAAGCCACTGTTCTCCTTTCCTTAACAGACACCAATTGTCCTCAGTGTGCTGGGCATCAAGGTGGACACTGGGGAAACAGAATGGACCATGACCTGGCCTTTGCCTTTGAGGGGGAAGAGCAGAATGGATACGAAGAAGGCTCTCAGGGCAGACCTCTCTGGATCTCACTTGGACACTTGCCCATGCATGAGCTCTTGCAGAGGATCAGGTCATCTGCAGGATACCTCGCTGGCCCAGCCAGCAATGATCGCTCACTGCCTCCTGAGGGAGCAAGCCCCCATCAGGATGGTGTTGGGGCTGCCCTTTCTGTCTGCCCCTCCCCGGCCACCTCTCACTTGGACTGTTACAAAACTTCCAACTATTCCTTCTGCTTCATCTTCCTGAACCAACTCCCAGAGTAATCATTTCCCCAGAGGGCTCTGTTCACAATCCCACCTCTGCCTGGATGAAGCAGCTGTGGATTCCCTGTCTGCTATGGTGCTCCAGACCCTACCCAAGCAGCCTGCAGCCTACAGCATCTCTCCTGCAGCCTCCCTCCTGCTGGCAAGTTTGCTCTTGCCTCTCCCTGAGCACATCAGCACTTTAACAACAAGCCCATTCCCTGCCTGCACCATCATTACCACCACCCATCCCCCAAATGATGTATTCTCTTCTCAGTAGAGATGAACATGGGCTGAATTTCCTAGGGCAATCCTTTTTGCACATAATTTTATTTTTTTCTGAAAAGGTAGTCTGTTAGGTGTACAAATATATTTTTGTAAATCCTTTCCTATTAATAAACCCATCATTAAGAAAAAAAAATCCTTTGCTCTCTGCCTATTTTAGATTGCAAACTCAGTTAAATAAATATTCATCTCCTACTCTGTACCTTCTGTTCTGCAGCCATTTCTTTTCTTGATTTTTTTTGACAGGGTCTCACTATGTAGTTCAGGCTGGCCTTGAACCTACTATGTAGCCCAGGCTGGCCTCAAACTCTCAGCGATCTTCCTGCCTCAGATTCCTGAGTGCCGGGCTTACAGGCATGCACTACCATGCCAGGCTTGTAGTGATTGATTTGTGTCCAAATTTTTGAGAGCTCCTATGGGGTGGGGCCATGACACCAGCAGGCTTTGAATGACTACATGGCTGGTGAATAGATGGGTAAGGATGGGAAGATGCAGCGGGGGTAGGGGGAGTCCAGGGAGCCAAGAGGGAGAGCAAACAGCTGAGCCTTACCTGGGGCTGAGGTGCAGTATGGTACTCTCTCATTAGCTCTGGCGTGTAGAGCTGACGGACCGGCTTGAAGGGGTTCAGAGCTACCAAGGTGCAGCCAGCATTGGTGTAGAACGTGTCTACCATGTACCGGGCCTGTAGGCACCTAAGGACTGAGGGAGAGACGCCTTTAGCAAAGTCTGGTTCAAAACCATGCACACAGGCACACATCAGTCTAACAGCCCTTCCTCTGTAATTAGCCAAGTGCCATTAGATTCCAGAAGTTCCCTGATGAGCAGATACAAGATCTAATTAAGACGAGTCCCAAATTTAGAGCAAATCCTGCCCTGGGGAGCCAAGGTACAGCTGCTAGGCTCCCTCGGGCTGAGGTCTAGAGCATGCACTTGGCCCTGCTGGTCAGCAGTTTTGCCTGCTATGGCCTACCCTGGGGAAGCCACATTGGACACCCTTATTGCACCGCCACCCTCTTAGAGATAGCCCTCCAGAGAAGAGGGAGGCCCATACCTGTCTCCAGTGTCACAGGATTCACCTTGGTCAGGTCATCCAGCTGGTGCAGTGGGGCCTCCCTGCCCAGGAACTCCTGCAGGTCTTCTCTGAAGGACGCCCTGCTTTGGTCATCAGAGCCTGAACCTTGGTCATCCACCTACAGGGAACAACACGAAAGCCATGGGGCTAAGACTCCAGTGCACTAGCAGCTAATAAAGGCAAGAGCCTGCAGAGTAGAAAGGACAGGCCTTTGGGATCAGAATATGGTTGAGTTCTTTCAGTTCTGCCACTTATTAGACCTATGAGCCTGGATCATCCACTAGCTCTCTATGCCTCGGCTTCTTTATTTTTTGTAAACAAAGGATAATAAACCTAACTCACATGGCTACTGGGAAGAAGAGACATACGAAACATTTAGTCAGGGCTTGTACACAGTAAGTGTTCAATAGATGCTCTCCTGCCTTCTCTGCCAAGAGCTCCAGCTGAGTCAGCTTCCAGACCAGAGCCTTACTCGGCCTGGTAGGAGTGGCGCCCAAAGGAGGGGCTGCTATAGAAGTATGGCAAAGGAAAGGGACAGGCCTTGTTTTTTTTGGTACCGGGGATCGAACTCAGGTCCTTGTGCTTGTGCAGCAGGCGGCAAAACCAGTGAGCCAAATCCCCAGCCCCTTCAGGCCTTGTTTGAAAGTGACAATTCAGCTTGCAGTGTGGAACGGCTGTATAATCCCAGAGAAGCAGCCCCATGCTTTTATTGCTTGCCTCTCAGGGCTTAAATTTAACCAGGCCAATGAACAGATTCCTCTACCCCAGGTCTATAGACCAGCTGCCTGGCTCAGAACGCTGGATGAGGCCAAGAACAAGCAGTGAGGGGAACAGGCTCCTCCTTCACTATTTTGCGGGGTGGGTTGGGATGGGGTGGGGTGTGGTATTAGGGATTGAAGCCAGGGCCTTCACACTAAGCTGTATCCCTGTGTCTGAGTTTTCTTGTTGCCGAGACAGAATCCCCAACATCTAAAATTGAGGAAAGGTTTAGATGGCTCACAGTTTGTAGAGGTTTCAGTTCATAGTTGGCTGGCTCCAAGGCAGGGTGACATGGCAGAGGGGGATCACAGAAGAGAAACAGTTTATGGTAGGCAGAAGGCAGCAAGGCAGCAAAGTGGAAAAGCAGCAGCAAGCATTAAGCAGTGACAATGGCAGCTTTTTCTGTCCCTTATATTTTATTCACTCACACCCAGGGTGGGACCCCTTAATCCTAGCATTGCACCATGACTCAATCCCAGCAACACACATTTATTGCCAGCATCACATTCTAGATCCAGTCACCTCTGAAAAACCCCACCGATGACCACACGAGGCTTTGTGAGGACATCTAGACACAAGCCATAAAACCCTGGCCCTTTTTATTCTGAAACAGGGTCTTACTAAGTCACTAAATTGCCTGGGCTGGACTTGAACTTGTAATTATTTTGCCTCACCTTCCCAGAGGGCCAGGATTATAGATATGTGCTACTACTCACAGCCCAAAACTTGCTGTGGGAGCATGAAGGCTGTGATATGACATGTGTGTTTCCAAGGAGTCTGGTGAGGCCTCAAACTTCAAACCCCTCGAGGAAACACACTAAGGTAGTAAGTTTTACCTGAGAGGCCCAGTAATGAGGTCCTTCCAAAAATATTTCCAGTTCTCTGAACTTTGGACCCATCATTATATACGAGGCAGGCTCTTGCCCTGTAAGATAACTGCCACAGTGAGCACAGATGAACCCATGCAAATCCCTCTGTTCTAGTGAAAAGAAAAAACTCACTGACCCAGCTACAATTTATGATCAGCTCTGATCCAACCAAGCTGAATATAATGACCAAGAGCCTGGATTTGAAAGCTAAATTGCCTAGGTTTGAATCCTGATACCACCACTTACTAGTTGTATAGTCTTACGTAAGTTTTAAAAACTATTTGTGCCTTAAATTTTTCTCCTCTGTGAAATGGGAATGGTGATTATACCTACCTCATAGATAATAATAAGGACATAAAAGGTGTGCTGGTACACACCTCTAATCACAGCACTCTGGGAGGCTGAGTTAGGAGAATTACAAGTTTGAGCCCAGCCTGGGAACTTGGTGAGACCCCACCTCAAAACAAAATACAGTAAAAAGGGCTGGAGATGTAGCTCAGTGCTAAGGCCCTGGGTTTAATCCCAGCACCACACACACACACACACACACACACTTGGGGGTTTAGAAAGACATTTGGAACATGACAAAAGAAGTTAGCTATTATTCTTCTACTGGTAGAAGTGGCTCTTATTAGTTTTATAGCCAGGGCTTTAAAACTATGCATGTCTCTTAAGCCAGCAATTCTGCTTCTCAAAGATGATTTATGCAAAGTAATGTCTCTATATAGAACCATTTATAATTGTAAGAGAATTGAAAACTACAGTGTCCAAGTAGTAGACTGCTTAAATTATGATACATCTGTACAATGGATGCAGGTTACCAAAAAATATAACTTACATGTTCTTAAAATATATATTTAGGGGAGGGCTGGGGATTTAGCTCAGTGGTTCCGGCACCTGCCTCAAAAGTGCAAGGTCCTGAGTTCGATCCCTGGTACCAAAAAAAATAAAAAACAAAATATATATTTAGGGGAAAAAATTAGGACATTCTCTAAAGTATTGGTTATTTCTGGGGAGTATGATTATGAATAATTTTAATGTTCCTTTTGCTTATCCTTATTTTCCAAATTTCTGATAATGACTGTGACCTTGAGTAAGTCATTTAGCCTCTCTAATCCTTACCTCCTAGAATGGGGACATAATAGCACTATCTAGTGTACAACACTACATTTCTCATGGGAATGTGAGAATAAAACAAAATTACATATAGCACTGAGTGTACTATATAACAAGGGCTCAACACAGGGGAGTTGATACTATGGTTATGGTAAACAACTACTTTTAGGAATAAAAAGGGTTAAAAATAAATACAAACATCTGTTTCTCTCTAGTCTTCAGGCCTATTTCTTGAACCAAATGGTAGGAAGGTCAAGCAGCAGTGTGTACCATGAGTCCTTTGAGGCTGGCTAGCCCCACACCTGGCTGTCCTATTGACACAGGACTTCACTACACTACAGAGTATGTGCCTCAGCCCAGTCAATGCCAAGCAATATTTGGAGGATTTGGAGTCCTATAGGCCAGGGGCAACAGTGGAATTTTCAGAGGCAGAGGCCTGGGGTACAGGCAGGTTTCATGCACCCCATAATCCGTTCATCAGAATCCTTCTGTAATTTCAGGTAAGTCATTTTCTCCCATATTTTTGCAGAGGCTGATCTCTTTGCCTGGACTGCTTATTGTCCTTCTCCATTTGACTAATTTCTTTTTATTCTTTAAGACTCAGCTTCAAAGAACCATCTTTTTGGATATCCTCAGCTTCCACTGTGCCTCAACAATATAGCCTGGCAAGGGACATTGCTCAAGATTCCCTCTCTGTAAAGTCAACAAAGTGACCTAAGGATTCCTTTATCTATCTCACCTTATCCCTCCCAAGGAAAAGAGTTAAAAACTACAACGAGAGAGATTCAAATTAGATCTCAAGAGCACTGCAGTGACTACCAAAAAGAAGAACAGAAGGAAGACCTTTAAGGGGTCTTTCCTGTCCTTCCAGGTAAGAGCAGCAGAAACTTCATTCAGGCACACGAAAGATGGGAAGAGGCTTCAGGCACCTGAGGGACTGGGTCATATAATGTTGACATCTTACCTGCTGGAGCATCCTGCTTTAATGTGGTCAGCCAGGGTTCTGGGTTGCAGGCCCAAGGAGTGCTATCCTCTTGGTCATGGGGCCATGGG
The DNA here is from genome assembly GCF_000247695.1 of Heterocephalus glaber. The sequence goes on from NW_004624871.1 coordinate 3,613,936, forward strand.
CATAGCTCCAGCAAAGTGCTCAGGTCTGGAGGAGTCTCAGGTGAGTTATCCTAGAGCCTGTGGCATGAGACAGAAGATAAGAGCCACACACAGGTGAGGACTTCTCCTGAGTGACTCATTCCTACTCCTCCCACCAAGCAGAACCAAAAGGAGAACTAGGACAGGCCTGGGCGAAGAGTGAGAGTCTGTCCTTTTCCCTGACAATTATGGAACAGGGGAAACTTTGATGAGAGCCTCCAGAGATCCCCCTGGGCTACTTTTTTAAGTTGTCCTTGCAGTAAAACCTCAGGGCCAGTTTTACTAATTTTAGGGTTAGGTGAGGCTGCAAATCTTCTGAGTCAGTATGCTGTGGAGGTTAAAGACATTGAGGAGACTGAGAACTTCATGCCCTATCTTTTTTTTTCATGCCCTATCTTTTTCACTGGATGGAACTATCCTGTTTTAGTATAGTCAGTAGCTGAGTGGGAGAAGAGGCTGGAGTCAACTCCTGATGTAAGAAAGCTGTTGTATGGGAGAGAAATCATGGTTCAGCCATTCACTGGGTGTGTGGCCTTGGGTAAGCCATTATCACCTACCTCCAATACTCACCTTGAAAACAGATCATTAAATATAATTCAGAGTAGTTGTGAAGGTCAGTGAGGTCATTTTTTTTTTCCCAGTACTAGGGATTGAACTCAGGACCTTGTGCTTGCCAGGCAGGCGCAGTGCCACTGAGCCACATCCCCAGCCCAGTGAGGCCATGTTTTGAAAGTACCATATACAGTGCAAAGAATATTCACTGAGAATGAACTGGGTTAGCACTACAACGAAGGGTTTCTAATCCACCTAGGGGTGCTAAGCAGGTGGACTGATCCAGTGTCAACTTCAAGGAGGTGAGACGGTGGACCTGCCTTTGAAGGATGTTGACCTTCAGACTTGGAAGTTCCCAGGCCTCAACACTTTCCCCAGCAAGGAGGGACAGGAATGAGTGACACCTGTAAATGGATTAACCCTAACAGACTTTTTTTTAAGAGACTTTTTAAGGCTCTGAAAACATCTAATCTTTTAAAGAAGCTAGAGACAGGGACTTCCATGGAAACTAGAAAAGGACAATTTGGACAGAAAAACGTATCTGGAATGTATTAGACACCTTCACTCTGGACACTGACACTACCCCATCCAAGAGACAGCCATACAGAGATCTCTGGAGATTCAATGAGAACAAACCTCCCTCAACTGGCAGCTCATCACCGAGAGAGGTAAGTCCATTGGGGGAGCCCAGGATGGGGGAGTTAGAATACAGCTAGAATTACAGCTTTAGGAGCTCTCTAAACCTTATTACTTTTCTTAATTTGCAAATGGAGTAATAACATCCAGACCTCATGGGGGCTAAATTGTCTCAAATGGGCTAGTATCTGTGAAAGCTTTGCAAATTTGGTTTTTACCATGCAGTATCAGCTCCCAGCTGGAGTCAAGTCAGAGTAGAGCGGTTTTCTCCAGTTCTTCCAGTTCCTACTCCCTCTGTTCGTGGTTACCAAGAATTTCTGAAAAGGGTGTGACCACAGTGGGCAGAAGGGAGTAATGAATAGGTGCAACACTGAGTCTAGGCAGGTGGCAACCTGATCACCACCGCCTCCTCTTCCTCCTCCCGGCTTCAATTTCTTTCTTGGTTGGGAGGGTAGGCGTGGAAGACCTGCGTACAGGTCCTGTGAGCCCAGCCGGCTCCGCCCTAGGTTCCTGGCGGGAACCACTACTCCTGGTCTGGGCGACATGCCCACGGTGCCCAGGGCAGGATGCCGCTCCGAAGCACCTGGCACGGGGAGAGTATGTCCTCGAGGGAAGGTTGACACGACCCCCGCAAGGGCGAGGCTTCACTGATGCCTCCCAGGGCCAGCCTCCTCCTCCTCTTCGGTCCCTCAATAGGGCAGGGAAAGGAGCAGCCGAGATGCTCTCCCATTTTGGGCCGCACCCTGCTGGCAAAGTGGAAAGGTGGAGGGTGACCGTGAAAGGTCCTTGCTCTTGGCAAGGGGCAAGAATAGGGCTACCTTCACCTAGGACGAGAGCGGGCCGAAAAGGAAAATGAAGAGGGAAAGGGCTACAGCGATTTAGGGAGGAAGGGGGGGGGGTCCCCCTTCTACCTCAGAGCTGCGGGGCCAACTGGCTCCCTTGCCCCTTTGGGGCCGTGAAGGGCTTTGGATCTGGGCTGGGGTGACACTCACCGGTCCCACGCCCCGATCTGCCTTGCGCGCTGACCCCGCCGGGTCGACTTCAGGGCAGGCTAGCCGGCCAAGGCAGCGGGAAGATTCCGAGGAGGGAAGAAAGGCGGGGGCTGGGGAGAGCCGGGACCCAGTCGCACTCTTCTGGCAGACGCTCAGACTAAGAGGCCGGGCGCCGGCCGCCCGGCTCCTCCCCGGGGGCGGGGCGCGCACAAGCTGTGAGGCGCACGTGGCTGGGCAGGGGCCCCGGTCCGGCTGGCTCCACCTGAGACAAGAGTTGAAACTCTGAGTAAGACGAAGGCCTTACGGCGGCCTCCAGTATTATGGGGGAGAAGCGCGGGAAGCACGGTTTGGTGGGCCCCGAGAGCTCCGAGGGTCGTGAGCTAGTTTGGTGGTGGTGGGGGTTCGCCGTGACTGGACCCTGCGCGGGCGCTCTGGACTGTTACCCTGACAGGGCCTCGCCGTGGGGCTCGAGGGCCACCTTTTCGGCTCCTCTCAGGGACCCGCCCAGGGCCACGACCTGATGGGGAAGGTATAGGGAACTGGTGGGACTCGGGCAGGCGCGGGAGCCGGGTCGCGGCGCGAGGAATCTGCCGGCCCGGAAGAGCAGACAGCCCCACGTAGACCGGAAGCGCTGCTCGGGAGGCGGAAGCGCTGCTCCCGGGTGCGGCGGGACCCCGGCCACGGCGGGCGACTGCTAGGAAAAGGACTTTAAAAGGTCAGCCGACTCATGTCGGTTACGGTGAGGTATATTGTTGCAGGGCCCAGTGCATGCATACAGTCATTTATTTATTCAGTTTGTTTGACCAATAAATGTGTTCTGCTAGTGTGCCACTTTTCAGACATTGGCATGTGTTTTATTAGAGAGATGTTTAGGGCTGGGGATTTAGCTCAGTGGTTCTGCTGCCTACCTTGCAAGCACAAGGACCTGAGTTCGATCCCTGGTACCAAAAAAAAAAAAAAGCATGCAGAGAGATGTTTTATATTCTTTAAAAAAGAATATGACTGTAAATAAGAGGAGCAGCAGCCTGGGGCTCAGGAGGTACCTTTTGTACCAGAGACAGAAGGTTCAGAGAGGCTCTGAACAGAAATCGAGGAATCCTCAACTCCAAAGCATATTTAGAGCTTCTCCCCGAATCTGCGCCTGGAGTTGTTGTTTTAGACAGGTTCTTGCTATGTACTTCAGGCTGGCCCTCAACTCGCTATGTAACCCAGGCTGGCCTCAAACTGGCAGCGATCCCCTGCTGCCTCAGCCTCCCCAGTGCTGGGATTACAGGCGAGCGCCACCACTCCTAGCTTGCAGTTTGACTTAAAGTCATTAGGAATATCTACTGTACTCATTTTCCCTAGACCGTATTCATGATATGGTCACATACATTACTGTGCTCATAATAAAAATTTCTGTCCGTGATGCCATTCTCAGAATTTTCATTCCAGATTTGCCTTATGAATCTGCCACATCCTAAGAATAGCTAAAGCTCATAATTTCATACCCTTCTCATAATTTCTACTCATAATTTCATCCCCTTCAGATGAGTTATCTATATCGAAATGCATCCGTTCAGTTGCTTCAAACAGTCCTGGGAAGGGGAATCACAAATCCTAGGTTCTCCCCTTGATTTGAAATCACTAGGGTCTGAAACCTATAAATAAGAGTAAAATCAAAGTCAGGTATGTATATCCCACTTTCATAAGAATGTTGTTTTCTGGAAATACATTCCTTCACTCTTATTTTCACAGGAAGAAAAAATGTCTCAAAAGCAGATGAAAGAAGCTTTTGTCAGTAATCTCAATGGAACTAGTGTGCTGGAAATCACGCAGGGCTTGTGTTTACCTGCATTCTGTATCCTGTGCAGAGGACTCCTGATCATTTCCTTAGAGCACTTGTGTTCTTTTTCACATACCTGGAGAGCTCGATTCTTCGTTGACTTTGTTGTCCTAGTAGTTCCCCTTGTGACTGCTTTGACCATTTTGTCTTCATTTGTCTTCCTTGAGCTTCTCATTGTAATTATCTGTGGGGCATGGCTGTTCTATCAAATATACCAAAGGAGGACTTGCTATGCTAGAGCGCCTGTCCAGAAAATCCTTGAAAAATTCTTGCAAATCAGTCTAGAATCGGAATACAATCCAACCATCTCCTATTACCGTGTATCTAACAGTGTATTTGTCGCTGTTGCCATTTTGGCTGTGGACTTCCCACTTTTTCCCAGAAGACTTGCTAAAACTGAGCTCTATGGGACAGGAGCAATGGATTTTGGAGTAGGTGGCCTCATTTTTGGGACTGCAATGGTTTGTCCAGAGGTCAGGAGAAAATATATGGAGGGATCTGGATTTTATTATCTTTTAAAATCACTGTACTCTGTTTGGCCATTAATTGTCCTAGGTATAGGACGATTAGTTACTATAAAATCCATAGGCTATCAAGAACATTTAACTGAGTATGGAGTACACTGGAACTTTTTCTTTACCTTAATTGTTGTGAAACTGGTAACAACAGTGCTTTTGCTTGTTTTCCCCTTAAATAAATCCTGGATCGTGGCCATCAGCATTACTGTGTTATACCAGCTAACCCTTAACTTAACCCCACTGAAGCAGTTGATTTTGTATGGCACAGATGGTAGTGACACAAGGGTTGGTTTATTAAATGCTAACCGAGAAGGAATAATCTCTACTTTGGGGTATGTGGCAATTCACATGGCTGGTGTGCAAACAGGATTGTATGTGTTTAGGAACAGAACACATATCAAAGACTGGATAAAAGTAGGATGCTGTCTTCTACTAGTAAGTATTAGCCTCTTCATCTCTCTCTACATAGTTCAAGTAAATGTAGAAGCAGTATCTCGAAGAATGGCCAATTTAGCCTTTTGTATGTGGATAGTTGCTTCTAGCCTCATCTTTCTTAGTTGTTTATTACTGACTGATATAATTTTGAGTTTTGCCAAATTTCTGATTAAAGGTGCTATAGTACCATGTTCTTGGAAACTTATCCAGTCACCTGCTACAAATAAAAAGCGTTCTGAATTTCTAGTCCCCAGAGCTGAAAGAAAGGAACCCAGTCCTTGTTTAATCACAGCTCTAAACAGAAATCAGCTAATATTTTTCTTGCTGTCAAATATAACAACTGGCCTGATCAACCTAACGATAGATACATTACACAGCAGTACTTTGTGGGCATTATTTGTGCTCAATGTCTATATGTTTACCAATTGTTTAATTATATATATACTTTATTTGCAAGGTAAAACTATGAAGTTTTGGTGATAATAGAGGTAGGACCTATTTATCTTTGAGATCATATTAATGGGGAACAATAAATGTGAAAAAAAATGTGCTTTTGGAAACCCAATCTTTATTCTGTTATAAAACTAAAGTTCCAGTCAGGTGTGGTGGCACATGCCTGTAATCCTAACACTTAGTAGGCTGAGGCAGGAGGATTGCCATTTGAGGCCAGCCTGGGCTACATGGTGAGTTTTGTTGTGTTTTTTTTGGTACTGGGGATTGAACTCTGGTCCTTGCACTTGCGAGGCAGGCGGTGGAACCACTGAACTAAATCCCCAGCCCTACATAGTGAGTTCAAGGTCAGCCTGAACTATACAGAGAGACCCTGTCTCAAAAAAAAGGGCTGGGGATTTAGCTGAGTGGTTCTGGCACCTGTCTCACAAGTGCAAGGTTCAGAGTTTGATCCCCGGTAACAAAAAAAACAAAACAACTAAAATCAAAACAAAAAAAACCCTAAAGTTCCAATCCTCTCTAAAAGTAATGTTTTTTCTTTCTATTTGAGTAGGCATCTCATTAGTTTGACCAGGTGGGGGTCATCCTCCCTCAGCTTCCTAAGTAGTGTGGATTATAGGCAAGTGCCACTGGGCCTGTCTGTTTAATGTTTCTCAGCATTATATAAAACCAACAGAAAAGTAAAACCTTGTAACTTGTTAAAAATTGTTAAATGCCAGTATTTTAAGAAAACTTCAGAGTTTTGACACTGGAACATGGGAAAGTTGGGATTTTTTCTATCTTAATATCACCTTATGTCATTTTGTATTTTATAATGTTTACATTAAATGGAATGTTTACATGAAGACATTTCAGTATAAAGTGCAGATTGTCAATACTTTTTTATTTCTCAACTTTAGTCTAAAAGCCTAGGGAAAAGCAGCAAGTGTTTAAAATCAAATACTTAAGAATTGAGAAAAGTTAAATGCTCCCAATACTGAATTGTATGATATAGTTTATGTATATAATAATTACAAGACAATAAAAGTTCTGCTTTGAGACATTTATTTTAGCCTGCTCTACTAGGGATACAATGATAGGCAAAGCAAAAATTTCCTAAGATCTTGGATCTTGCAATCTAGTAGGAAAAGACACATTAAACAAACATTACAAACTGTTAAAGTAGAGGGGAAAAAAAAAGTATAGGTTGCCACAGCGTCAAATAACTGATCTAGTAAGGAGTCAAAGTTTTCCCCACAAATAGTTTGATGAGGGATGGGATGAATGTATGTATGTGGAGGGGGACAAATGGGAGGTGGACACAAAATATTCTAGAATCCTTTCTAGATAAGGGATGAATCCCTCAATAAAAGTCCTAAGTTGGGTGGGGATCCAGCGCATTTTAGAATGGAAAGGCTGGAACTCAGAAAAAGGGAGCAAAAGCAAATTAGGAATGCCTCCTTTACCTTGTTAAAGGGAAAAAAAATCAGTGAGAAAAATGAAAAGTCATCAAGTACCTAATTTAATAACACTATGGCTATAATAAGGTGCTTGTGTGGTACTAGAAGAGTGAACCCCTGGCCTTCACAAAGAGATACATCCTCAGCCCTTTTTTCTATTTTTTTGTTTGTTTTTTGAGACAGGTTCTGTCTTGCTATATAGTTCAGGCTGGCCTCAAACTGGAAGCAATTCTGCCTCAGCCTCCCAAGTGCTGGGATTACATTTGGGCCAGGGATTTAGCTCAGTGGTTCCACTGCCTGCTTTTCAAGCTCAAGGTCCTTCGTTTGATCCCTGGTACCAAAAAAAAAAAAAGTGGCTAAATTGCCCAGACTGGGCCTGAATTTAGGACTTTTCTTGCCTCAGCCTCAAAGAGTGCTGGCATTAAGGTGTGTGCTGCCACAACTGGTTTATGTTAAGGTTTAACATCCTACTGAGAACTGGAGTCACTCGAACTCTAAGGTGATTTGAACCTGCTGTTCAAATGGTGGCATACATGTATAATCCCAGCTACTCAGGAGGCTGAAGCAGGAGGATCACACGTTCAAGGCCAGCCTGGGCAATTTAGTGAGACCTTGTCTCAAAATTTTAAAAAGGGGACTGGGAATGTAGCTCTTGTGGTAGAGCACTTGCCTAACATGTACTGGTCACTGTGTTTGATCCCCAGCACTGGGAAAGTTTTGCCCAGCCTGGGCAGTTTAGCAATTTAGCAAGAACCTCAAAAAATAAAAATGGCTGGGGATGTAGCTCAGTGCCAGGGCCCTGAGTTTCATCCTCAGTATTTAAATATAAATTTTTAAAATCCCACAAAACTTCAGTTTCTAGTTCTAAATTTTAGTGTTTATCATTGAAGTGGGCAAAAAATAAAATTTGACTTTAGTTCTATTTTCAAGTAGAAATCTGACTGTAGAAATAGAATGTTTAATTTGATATTTGATGAGCAATATGTATAGAGCAGGAGGAGGCTCTTCCCATATTATATTGTACATTTGTCAGTTACCTCCAAATTAATTTAAAATTTGTTGTTTGGGCCGGGGATTTAGCTCAGTGGTTCTGCCACCTGCTTTGCAAGCTCAAGGACCCGAGTTCGATCCCTGGTACAAAAAAAAAAAAAAATTAAAATTTGTTGTTTGTAGTTCTGGGGATTGAACCCAGGGACTTGTGCACGCTAGAAAATTCTCTACCATTAAGCTATACCCTCTAGCCCCAAAATTTATTTGTTTTTGAGACAAGGTCTTGATATGTAGCCCAGGCTGGGGAATGAATTCAGGGTCTTTACACTGACCTACATCCTCAGCCTTTAAAAAGAAAAAAAATTTTAAAGAGTTTTTACATTAAATGGAGTTACAGGTTTACAGGTTTTTGCTAAGTTGCCCAGGCTAGGCTCGAACTTGCAATCCTCCTGTCTCAGCTTCCCAGAATGCTGAGATTACAGGCATCTGCCACCATGCTGGATTAGGAGGCTACCTTTTAATTTGTGGATATTATTTTTCCTTATAAAATATCTAAGTGAGGAAAATATTTCTATTTTTAACATAGACCCTCCCACTGTCAGCTCATGAAAAAAACCCAATTTACAGTTTCTCAGATACAACTATATTTAAATAACATTCTATCATTGATTTCTACCTTAAACAACAAAGTTATAAAAACTACAGAAGGGAGTTGGGGATTTAGCTCAGTGGTTCTGCCACCTGCCTCGCAAGCTCAAGGACCCGAGTTCAATCCCTGGTACCAAAAAATAAAAACTACAGAAGGTATTTTAATCAAATACCATTTTCTTTGCTAGTAGTCAGTGTGTTCAGTAATGAGTAACTAAAATAATATGAATTACGTTTGTTACTCTCAATATTCTTTCTTTACCAAGCATATACCAAACGAAGTTTTAAAGACTTAAAGTAGGTACACTGATGTGTACCTACAGGAGCACTTCTAGACCCTAAAAAGCCACAGTATTCTTAGAGTGTTTTATAATGCAAGATATTTTTAAAATGTCCACATTTTGACTGTGTCTTGTAACCTGTCAAAAACTGCATGTACATCCTATATGCCTGTGGGATTTAAGCTAATATCATATGGTTCTGCCTTTTTTTTTTTGTACAGGGGATCGAACTCGGGTCCTTGGGCTTGCGCAGCAGGCAGGGAAACCACTGAGCTAAATCCCCGGCATGCCTTTTTAACATGAAGAAAAGATAAACACTAGTCACACTTTGGGACTAGGTTCTTCCAGCTTATTATGTCACTTACCCTAACAGTGACCACACAATGTCATAAATCAGCATGGCTAAGGATGCTATGGAGTTTTTGTTGTGAATTTCTAAGACTTCATATGATGACCAAAATACTTTTTAAAGATCCGTAACAAAACTCTAGCCTATTCTACCAGGAAATACAGAGCTGTCCTTAGGATTAATCAGTTATAAGAGCAGTAAATGTATTTAGCCTTAAGTTCATCAAGACCTTCACAGGCAAAATATATCCCAACAACTGTTTTGGCCTTACAACTGGTCTTTAAAGTCTTCAGGGTAGGATCTGAGTGCACGGAATGGAAGGTGTACAGGAACTGTCTTTACAGTAGCTCTGCTTCTGAGAGCCGGTCAGAGGGAATGGCCTTTGGCCACCACCAGTACGTTGCCCAAAGCAGTCCCTAAGTTAATATTAACTCAGTCTAAACTCAAGCTCCTTTGGCCAGGACACATACATAAGCCACCATCCAGAGTTCTATCTGCCTCCAGCGCAACAAAACCAAAAACCTGTCAGCACTTCTCGGCGGGATCTGGCAGTCTCAGCTTACAGGCAGATCTGCAGCTGGCTCCCGCTGAATCAGCTGGGGAGGCAGAGTCCTTTCTTCCTCAATCTATCCCGTGGTGGGAACTAAGTGGCGTCAAGTGCCTGGGAACCAAGGCCAGAGTTTGCTCCTTTCCTTCACTGACCTTGGGAGCCTTAGCTCCTCACTACTTCTCTTACCCAAGCCCTCCCCGGGCCAGGACCCTGAGTTAGCTCGTCTCGGCTAGCTTCCCTCTGGAGAGCTGTTCTCAGCCCCGTGTGGAGGAGGACTGAGGTTTAAACCCACTTAGCCCTCCTATCAGCCCTACTTCGGGTTTGAGGACCTAAACTCGGGAGAACGCGGGTGACAGGGACCGGAAGGCCGGGGCAGTAGCCCCCCGCACCTCTCGGCGCAGACTTCTGGAGCCGGGACGCGAGAGTCTCGCGAGAAGAGGCGGGACCCCGCCCGGAGCACTCGGCCCCTCTCTGCCCCACCCTCCCCACGTCTCCGCCTTCCCTCCCCCACTGCCCGTGGCGCGAGCGGCTGACAGAGCTTGGAGAGGAAACGGCACTTGCAGCCGCGCTCCTGCCCAGGCCGGCCCTGACGCAGGCCTCGTCAGGCGGTAACGGGGAACAGAGGTGGGGGCCAGGGAGGCGACCGCGAAAGCGGTGAAGGTCAGAACCGGGAGCCCTCCAGCTACCAGGGTGAGGACCGGGTCCGAGCCTGCCCTCTTCTCGGACTCCGCAGAGCTGAGGCGGGGTCGATCCCTCCCAGGGGCGGGGTCGTGCTGGGCAGCTGCAGCCTAAGGGACCCGCTGGGCAGGGTGCGCCAGGAAGGGGAGTAGGGGTCAGCTGTGGACAAGGGCACCTCGGCAGCAGGAATCCGGGAGTGGGTCGTGGAGCGGAGGCCCAGGGTGGGATCCCGGGGCTGGGACTCCCATGACGGGCGGGGAAGCCCCGGGTTGGCGGGTCCTTTCCGCCTCGCCTTTGGACCCTGACTGGAGGCCGGCGAGCTGGGGGGGGAGGGAGGGAGAGAGGCGCGAGGGGGCGGGTCCCGGCCCTCCTCGGCGCTGATTGGCTGAGCGCGTGCGGAATCGGGTGATGGGAAACGCAGCGCAGCTCTTCGGTCCTCTCCTGCTGCGCTCCCTCCTTCCCGTGGCGAAAGTGCTGAGCGGCGGCGGGTGCTTACGTTCGCGGGGTTTGGCTGTTGCAGGCAGGAGCTGGGAGGAGGCGGCAGTGGCTGGAGGAACAGCGGCGGCAGCTGGGAGGAGGTGGTGACGGTGGCAACGGCAGCGTCGGGGACGATGGCGCGACTGGTGGCCGTATGCAGAGACGGGGAGGAGGAGTTCCCCTTCAAGAGGAGGCAGATTCCCCTCTACATAGACGACACACTCACGGTGAGCGGGCCAGGCCGGGCTGGGCCCGCTGCTCTCCTGGCAGCTGTTTCCCCTCCTTCCCCTCCCCCAGGCCGAGCGCTGCGCACTGAAGAAAGAGTGTGTTGCAACTCCTAGGCGAGGCCTTCTCTCCGGCAGGCCCCACAAACTCGCCTTTGCAGTGGATCTTAGTATCCTCTTTGGTCCCCAAGGCCAGCGCCACTAATGCACTTTGAGCCCCTCTCCCCAGGTTTCCCTTCCTATTGAACCCTCTCCCTTTCACCTTTCTCTTTAGGAGACTGTGCTTTTGCCAAAGCACGAGACTTGGAGAAGGGTTGAACGATCTTGGGCGTTTGAGGCCTATCCCTTACAGAAACTGCCTACCCTCGGGGAGGCTTAATTATCTGGAAATGTCGCAGCTGCATTGCTGCTTGTGTATTTTCTGTTTTAATGCCATAGCTCTCACTACATAAGCATAATTATCGAGGCCAGGGTGACATACTTTTGCACAGTAAAGATTCCACTAAAATGATTCGGTTTGGTTGCAAGTAGTCTCATGTTGTCTAGCACATTAAAACTCTTGAAATGATTGTATTGCTAGGCCCTGACTCTTCAAAATGGGCTTTCTCGGCGTTATTCTTTAGTTTATAGCCTTTTTTGGGGAAACGAAATGATTGAATGTGTAAGAGTACTATAGCTGATTGCTCACATTGAGTGTAAAGAACTAATCCTGAGTAGTTTTCTTTTTTCTTAAGTCTTAGTATAGCATTGGTGACCCTCTGCCCTGTGTTGCTGTACTATTTCCTCTAAAAGGAAATGGCAGAAATTTGAATTGAACCAGAACAGGAAATGAGTATAGTTGCTTGTCACTATTTCTTAAGAAATTAAATGAACTTTTTCTGAGTATCTTTTGAAACCTACATTTTGGTTGTACTGACACTGTGGGTTATACATTTGCCTATTTTGATAAGATGTAAATAAGTCTCTTCATCTTAGCATCCTTGCTTGGCTCTTTTGCTATTCAAGGACAGTTGATCAGTTTTCTTTCTGAATTTTTTTTGCAAATACCTACTGAAGGCTTTCACATTTTATATAAAATGCAAGTCATTGTAGAGATGCCAGCCTGTGCCTTTCTTTTTGCTAGTCTCAATTGAGATTTGATTGAACTATAGTACTTCCAAAGGATTAAAAGAGCTGTTGAATAACTTACTTTGTTAGAACTTTTCAAGTGAAAGCATCTCTAATTATTCAAGTGATTCCCCCCGCCCCCAAGGCAGAAAGATTTTTAGAAATTATCTGTATGCCCTGGTTATGATTTCGGTAAATTTTTAATTTTTGAAGTGTAATGGACTTATATTTTTATGTATTTAATTTTGCCCCTTTTTTTTTTGAGATAGAGGTCTCTCCAAGTTGCCCAGGCTAGTCTTTACTTTGTGGGCTTAAGCATTCTCACTAGGTGGACTGTAGGAATAAGCTACCATTCCTTGCTCTGCACTTGTGTTTTATTTATTTTTGGTTTTTTGAGACAGGGTCTCACTGTGTAGTTTTGGGCTAGCCTTGAACTCACTATGTAGCCCAGGCTGGCCCAGAACTTGCAAGTATCCCTGCCCAAGAGCTGGGATTACAGGTGTGCACCACCACACCTTGCTTGCATGTGTATTTTAGTATATGTGCTGCCGAAGCAAGCACTGCACTTGTATTTTAAATAGATAAAAACAAAACAAAAACCTAACACTGATCAAATTAAAACCTTTCTCAGTGTAGAAACCCTGGTGGGAACTTATTTGTTGATTTTTTTTCTCTCTTTCCCTCCAACATAAACACTTCTAAGGCACATACATAGTTTGATTAGGCTTATTGTCCCAGAATGGCTTTAAAGTGGTTGTTTTTTTTTAAAATCCTGGGCTGGGGATTTAGCTCAGTGGTTCTGCTGCCTGCCTCTCAAGTGCAAGGACCCGAGTTCCATCTCCGGTACCAAAAAAAAAAAAAAAAAATCCTAAGGGTTCGGATGTAAAATTCTTTTTTTTTTCTTTTGGTACTGGGGATCGAACTCGGGACCTTCTGATTGCGAGGCAGGCAACAGCACCACTGAGCTAAATCCCCGGCCCTAAAATTATTCTTGAGTATATCAAAACATAAGGAAAAACCAACATAAATTTGAGTATTTACAAAGTTTTAAGATACTTATTCTTTCTTTACACCTTGATAGCCCAACTTGAATATGATTGCAGCACATTTTCGCACCTGTCATGTAGCACTTTTAAATGACCAATATAGTGTACATGGTGTATTTTCCACAATGATTTGAGTTTCCAAAATTTTTATAAAAGAATATGCTACCTTTCACTGTGGTTTAGTATGACACTTACTTTACACTGTACTAGGTGGTTAAGGTTTGCTTTTATTGTTTTACGGATATGTGACCAAGGCAAATAAAATTAAAGATTACGTAAATATCTCAAAATACCATTTTATTTAGAAAAAGGTGTAATGTTTCTTTGCTTTGGAATGGGTTTTTATCATGAGGGATTGAATGAGACATTTTATTCATTACTTTGTTTTAGAAACATCTGCACACACATCAGAGTGGGGAATTTAGCTTAGTGGTGCCGCCACCTGCCTCACAAACACAAGGTCCCAAGTTCCATACCTGGTAAAAGCCCCCCCGCCAAAAGAAACATCTGCATAGTCGTTGAATGCTGTTAATGAATGAATGTTGGTAAAATCCCTGTCAAGGATGCACCGTATTTAAACAAGTTTCTTACAGGACCTTTCTGTCCAGTCCCACTTAAAGGAGGATGTAGAGCAAAGCACCTGTTGGGAGAGAAGGGGGAAGATGAAGATGCTTGAAGTTTATGTTCTGATTTGGTCCATTGATTGTTTGATGGCAGTGTGTGCCTGAAGTTAATATTTGGTTTGATCTTTGCACCTAGGGTCTAGAGGTAACATGCTGAGAAAACCTAGTGTGATCTTTATTTCAAGTGTAAGAGTCTTAGCATCTTGTTAGTAGCCAGGTGTTAATCTAGTTACAGTGTTTACAGTTTACATACAGTTACAAATATTATTTTAGTAAGATTCTGAAAGCTCGAGCCTTAAATAGGTGATTTTAACTTGGATTTATAAAATGAAATTAAGAAGCTTGTATGTGAAGAAGCAGACTCTTTATGTTATATGTTATATTTACATTTAAAAGATTTCTGTGGTAGTTTAGTGCTTGTAAACACTTGTATACAGTGCTGAAATTTGAGAAAAATCAGAATGGGGATTTAGCTCAGTGGTTACACCGCCTGCCTCGAAAGCACAAGGTCCCAAGTTCGATCCCCAGTACCAAAAAACAACAAAAAAAATAAGTAACCCTTTCAAAAAGTTCTCAAAATTTGAGAAAAATCCCAAATAAATAAACTGGTAGAATATTAAGGAAAGTGTTAAGCCATGTGGTCAAATGTGGCTCGGTGTTAATAGAATTATAAAATAGCTGGACTGGGGATTTAGCTCAGTGGTTCTGCCACCTGCCTCACAAGCGCAAGGTCCTGAGTTCAATCCCTGGTACCAAAAAAAAAAAATTATAAAATAGCTGATAGAATAAAGATTTTGGCCAGATATTGTGGTGCATACCTGTAATCCCAGTATTTGGGAGGCAGAGACAGGAGGACTGCTGTGAGTTTGAGGCCATCCTGGACTACATAGTATGTTCAAGGCCAGCCTGAACTACATAACGACCCTGTCTCAGAAAACAAAAACAGAGCCGTGGATGTAGCTCAGTGGTGCCGTGCCAGCCTAGCAAGCACAAGGTCCTGAGTTCAATCCCCAGTACCAAAAAAACCCCTAAAAAATATAGAACCAAAATATATAATCCTTATAAAACAGAGTACCTTTAATCCTGCTCCCCAGAGATTAGATGTACTTGTTGTAATTCCAGACATAGACACAGACATAGGTGCAGAGTTGAGATACATTGTTTTCTGTAACATTTTATATCCTGCTTTTTTTCACTAAGTGTAATTTTGAGACCTGGTCTTAAACTTCTGGGCTCAGGATCCTCCTGCTGATCCTGGCAAGTACTGAAACTGTAGGCATGAATCACTGTAACAGGATTATCACCCACTCCCCACCCGCCAATACTGGAGATTGAGCTCAGGGCCTCCCACATCCTAGGCAAGTGTTTGATCACGGATGCATCCCTACCTCTTTTTTAAAAATTTATTTTGTGACAAAGTCTCACCACGTTGCCCAGGTTGACTTGGATTTGAGATGCTTCTTCTCCAGTCTCCTGAATGCTGGGATTATAAGCATGAGCCAACATGCTTTGCTCATTCTTAAACTCCCCCCCCCCCAGTACCAGGGATTAAACTCAGGACTTTGTGCTTGCCAGGCAGGCACGGCCCCACTGAGCTACATCCCTGCCCCCGCCCCTTTTAAAAGGGGTACTAGGGATTGAACCCGGATTTTCACACTGAACTACACCCCCAGCCCTTTTTTATATTTTATTTTGAGATGGGGGTCTCACTACTTTGCTGAATTGTCTAGGCTGGGCTAGAATTTGCAGTCCTCCCACTTTAGCCTCCCAGAGTGTTTCTTCAACTTTTTTTTTTTTTTGGTACCTGGGATTGAACTCAGGACTGTGAGGCAGGCGCTGGAACCGCTGAGCTAAATCCTTGGCCCCGACATCTCTTAATTTAATTATCCTTGCATTATTGGATATAGAGGAGGCTCTAATTTTTTTGCTATGAGTAATACTGTAAGAATATAAATAATGAGTTAAATCTTTGCTTTAAAATTTTTTTTCCTCAGGCTTTGGAAGTAGAATTACTGGACAGAAGAATAAGAATGCTTTAAAAAGTTCTTGAATTGGCTGGGGATTTAGCTCAGTGGTTTCACCGCCTGCTGCGCAAGCGCAAGGACCCGAGTTCGATCCCCGGTACAAAAAAAACCAAAAAAAAAAAAAAAAAAGTTCTTGATACCTATTGTCAAATTGTTACAATATTTCCCGAACACAGTTTATCCTTCTAATTCAGACCTATCTAAAGGGACTAGAAACTGAGACAAATTTTTAACTGCCTGAGACTTTAAAAGATAATAAATGGTAGCATATTTACTTGGGGATTAGGTGTTTAGCATTTGTTAAAAGTTTAGTATTTAATGCTTTCTTTCAGTTCTTTTCTTGATTTAATATTTAATTTTACTAGAAGTGATAGATGTTACAAATAGCTATGCAGATGAAGTAAAAGTAAAATCAAAGTGACAATAATTTTTATAAATACAAACTTAATATTGTTGGTTAAAGCTTATGAGAAAGAGCTAAAAACAGATTTTTTTGTGATCAGGAAAAACCAGGACAGATACTTAAAAGTGAAAGTGGGTGATAGATTCAATAAACTTCATAAAGCCATAATTGCAGCCCAATGACTCGTTCTGTTTTTGGTTAGCTATGGATAGGCAACCTCATCATGCAGCTGAACACTAATGATTCCTCTGTGAAACTACACCTGAATACTTAACAGGACTGTCTTCCTGTAGGTAACCTAGACTCTAAGATTAAGTCAAGGAAGTGGTTTTTAAAAATGGAGGAAAATAGTGCTACTAACCTTTTTGCCTTCCTCATTTCTTATTGTCATCTCTTAAACAGCAAGTGATGATTAACTAGAAAACAGTAAGATTAAAAAATTGTCCTAGGGCTGGGGATTTAGCTCAGTGACAGCGCCCTACCTTCCTCAAAAGCGCAAGGTCCTGAGTTTGACCCCCCCCCAAAAAGAAAAAAATTGTCCTAAATGTTTGAAAGGCAAGGATAGTGTAATTATTTAGGATAGAGTCTCTAGCCAGAATGGTATAGAGTAAGTTCAAAGGGCTATTATCCAACCCAGTGAACCCAGGAAAGACATAATAATAGCTTAGTGGTTTGTGGGGGTTTTTTTTTTGTTTTTTTTTTTGCGGTACTATGGATTGAACCAAGAGGTCCTCTACCACTGAGCCACGTCCTCAGCTTTTTAATTTTGAGGCAGGGTCTCCCTTGGTTGCCCAAGTTGGTTTCAAACTTGGAATCCTCCTGCTTTAACTTCTTGAGTAGCTGGAGTTAAAGGTATGTGCCACCACTCCTAGCTAATAGTTCAGTTTTTGATATTTATATAAGGTGAAAATGAAATGATCAAAATGAGTTTTTTTAAAAAGGATTCCTAAAGCAAGTATTGTCTATTAGTTGTATTTTTTTGTTTTTTCAAACTCAGGACCTTGCGCTTGCAAGGCTATTAATTGTAATTTTTAAAAAGTCAAGGGCCACGGATTTAGCTCAGGGATTCTGGTGCCTGCCACGCAAGCACAAGGTTCCGAGTTCGATCCCCGGTACCAAAAAAAAAAAGCCAGCCAGTAGGTCTCAATATTCTTTGACTTCTAAATTTAAAACAAAAAAATTGTAAGAATAAAACAGTTAATTTATACTAAGTCAAACATAAGATCTCATCTAAGAACCAGGTTGAAGAAACCTATTCTGGGGGAGAGATTGAACCCATAGCTTCAGGCATGCTAGGCAAGTGCTTTACCACTAAGATATCCTCTAGCCTGACAGTGAAATTTCTTAGTATGTTAATCCTGTGGTGATTCCACAAAGCATAATGTGAATTGATTGAGCTGTTAACTGTTTTATTCAGGGGTTTTTTTGGACCAGAATTTTCAATACTGAGATTATTAAATTTTTTTTTCTAGGGAGGCTGAGGCAAGGGGTTGCTGTGGGTTCGAGGCCAGCCTAGACTACATAGTGAGTTAAAGCCCAGCCTGAACAAAATAACCAGACCTTGTCTCCAAAAAAATTTAATTTTAAAGTTTGAGTAGGTTTTGTAAGCTACAATAAATACCGAGTACAATATTGATTTATATTTTGCTTATTTATTTCAGTTATCCTCACCAGATTATTTAGAGCTACATCATTATACTAGTGGCTTCAGTTTTACTTGGTAGGGTTGGTAAAGCTAATAAACTATGAAAGTGCTTAGAACAATATGTACCTAGTATGAATAAGGCTGTCTTAAGTAGTATTGTTACCACCACTCTTTGGAAGTATTAATGAGATTGAGGAGGAAAACTAGAAACAAGATCCTAGGATTGATAAACCTGAAAATTGGATAATTGGTCTTTGAAAGTGCAAATTATAATATATATATATATATATGTGTGTGTGTGTGTGTGTGTGTGTGTGTGTGTACACACACACACACACACATCCAGAAGAGTAAAAGCTATTGAGATAGAACCACGTAACTGAACATGTACAGTGATTATAGATTTGGAAGCAAGGAACAGTAACCCCCTTAACTTGGGAAAGATAGGGACACATGAAATAATCATCCTGTCAGCCTACTCTGTAAAAATAACCACACGTGGCCGGGGCTGTAGCTCAGTGGTTTAGCCGCCTGCTGTGCAAGCGCAAGGACCCAAGTTCGATCCCCGGTACCAAAAAAAAAAAAAAAGATAGCCACATGTTTCTTTTTCTGCAAGATAAAATATGCACATGTAAAAATTTGAATCACTGTACGTGCAGTTTTTGATTTTGTTACGGTGAATTCCTCAGGGTTAACTTGCTGTTCGCATCATTGTCCTTCCTCTTAAAATCCATTTCCCTACTTCATCTGTTTAGTTGTATTTCCTTACCAAATCAAGGAATGATCTTAATCTCTTGTTGTTAATGAGTCCTTGGTTTATTATTAGAAAAGGGCTGGGGATTTAGCTCAGTGGTACCAGCCCCTGCCTCGCAAGCGCAAGGTCCTGAGTTCGATCCCCGGTACCAAAAAAAGAACAAGAGTGTTTTTGGTTTTGGGTTTTTTTTTTGTTTTTCTGTTTTGGTACCAGGGATTGAACTCAGGACTTCACGCTCGCGAGGCAGGTGATGGAACCACTTAGCTAAATCCCCGGGCCAAGAATGTTTTTAATTGTTGTCTTTTTTTTTTTTTTTTTTGAGACGGTCTCGCTGTGTAGTCCAGGCTGGCCTTTGAACTCACTGTGTAGACCATGCTGGCCTCAAACTTGCAGCAGCCCTCCTGCCTCAGCCTCCTAAATGCTGGGATTACAGACATGCACTGCAACTCCTGGCTTAAATCTTGTAACTTCTCATGTAGAGGGAAGAGAATGGTCACTTTCATTAAAGAAGCAGGTCTTGCCTGGTGTCTTGTCTGCAGCAAGAGGATTGTAAATTTGAGGTCAGGTGGGGCAATTTAGCAGGACTCTTTTAAAAGACTGGGGATATAGCTCAGTGTGAGGACCTCAGTTCTATGCCTAGTAGTGTACTACCAAAAACAAAACAGGTCTTTATGGTGGTAGTTGGAGGAAGGAGGGGTCTTTTTAAAATTACATTTACCAGGTGGTGTTTTTGTTACAGTGTTTGCTTCAGACAGGTGTCTATCCTGATGGCACTTTGGATGTATAGGAGTTTGAGATCAGTCATCTGAAAATAGTTTGTCCTACCACAGTATATTTGCTTTCTTTCAATGTTGTTTCAGTTAAAATTTGTGTATTACTTTATTTCATTGTTGAGGCATACTTTTTTCTCATTAAAACTCTGACATTGGGATGCTTGGGGTTTTTTGGGTTTTTTTGGGGGGGGTACCGGGGATCGAACTCGGGTTCTTGCGCTTGCACAGCAGGCAGCAAAGTCACTGAGCTAAATCCCCGGCCCTTTTGTTTTGTTTTGTTTTTGTTTTTTGGTACCGGGGATTGAACTCAGGACCTTGTGCTTGCCAGGCAGGCACTGGCGCCACTGAGCTAAACCTCCGGCTTGTTTTGTTTTCTGAGATAAGGTCTCACTAAATAGTTCCGACTGGCCTTGAACTCACTATGTACCCCAGGCTGGCCTCAAACTCATGGTGATCCTCCTGCCTCAGCCTCCCAAGTGCTAGGATTACAGGCATGTGCTGCCTGGCTGGGATGCTTTTTTACATTTGATGACATCCTATAGTTAAAATGGGTCCTTGTGGGCTGGGGATTTAGCTCAGTGGTTCCGGCGCCTGCCTTGCAAGCACAAGGTCCCAAGTTTGATCCCCGGTACCAAAAAAAAAAAAAAATGGGTCCTTGTGGTACACAACTATGGTTCTTAAGATTTGTGGCATTACAGATCAGTGAAATGTACTAATTGCTAATTTCCATTATTTGACATACTGTAACATTCTGGAGAGTTTTGTATCTGTTCCTCTGATAGTGAAATTTGATAATTGAATAAATACATCAGTGTACCTTTTTTGTTCTTAATTAGACCAAATGGCATGTGCTAGATAATAATTTGAGATAATATACATTTTTCTTTTTTCTTTTTTTGGTGGTACTGAGGATTGAACCTAGGGCCTCAGATATGTTAGACAAGTACTCTTTCATTGAGCTATATCCCCAACCTGATACATAGATATTTCTAAAGACAGTTATAAAATTTATTCCATAATTATGAGGAATTAACTGAAAATATCAGGGTATTTGCTTTATTACATGCTATTGTTAGGTACTGCAAGAAACACTTTAAAGTGCAACTTAATCTTTACAACCACTCTGTGAAGTAGATATTAGAAATTATTTTATCTTGTTTTGAAAATAAGGAAATTAACAATTAGGCAGGGCAAGTATCTTACCCAGGACTATGACACCTGTGTTAACTGACAGTTTGGATTAAACTCACGTCTTTCTTGCTTCAGAGTCCTTACTCCTAATGGCCATGTGACTGTACCATTCTGAATGTAGAAATCTGTATACTGTAGTTGGGTTTTGTTTGTTTGTTTGTTTGTGGGAGGGGCAGATCTGGCTCAACCCTAGAAGTTTGTCGGACAAGCTGTATAAGGTATTATAAAAGGATAAAATATTTTATTTCTGTTCTGTTTGCATTTTAAGATGGTGATGGAATTTCCTGACAATGTGTTAAATTTCGATGGGCATCAGAATAATGGTGCACAACTAAAGCAATTCATTCAGGTAATAATTTTTTTAAATCTGTGTGTTCAGTGGTGTGTGTGTGTGTGCGTTAAAAGAATCATTTAAAATAGCCATAAGATTTTATTTTAACCTAAGATTCCCTAGTTATTAAGATTGCATTGAAATTGCTTTCATTTTTTACTGTTGTTATGGTGAATATAGTTATGTACCTGCTTTATGGACCTGGCATGTGAAAGAGAATTGGTGGTGCTGTGTGAACATTTAACATGTCCCTAAGACTCTGATTTCACCAGGCCATCTTTGTTGGTTTTTAAAGATAAGGTATGCAACTTTTATTAAGAACTCATTGGGGGCTATGGATGTATTTCAGTGGTAGACTGCTTGCTAGCATGTGCCAGGCCCTGGGTTCAATCTTCTGCACCTCAGAAAACAGAAGCACGCTGTTGGGTTTCTTCAGTATGATCAATTTGTTCAATTAAAAAAATTGTATATTATGAAGTTTCTAATTTTTATCTCATTTTTGAGGAATGGTGCTTCCATTATGTGGAAGATAACTTGTTCGTTTACTTCAGAACTCTATTTTTACCTTCAGAGAAAACTTTGAATAAATAATTAATGTTAAATGTGAGAAAATGCTTCTTGGTAATTATCTTACTTTTCCATCTGATTTTGGTAAAATCTGGATATCTTAATTGTAGTGTAACTAATTCTGTCAAGTAGAAGTTTTTTGGTTTTTTTTGGTACCGGGGATCAAGCTCGGGACCTTGTGCTTGTGAGGCAGCTGCCGGAACCACTGAGCTAAATCCCCGGCCCTCAAGTAGAAGTTTTGCCCATTTCTCTGAAGCTATGGTTCTTGGTCATTTTTATAGCTTGTCATGACCAACAGATAACATTCATATACAGATGAATTGTTCACTGCAGGTTCCCACATATGTAAGGTCTTGTTCTCTCCCACTAAACCATAACACCTGTCTACCTGCAAGTTGAGAATTGCTGCTGTCCATGATCTTCATCCTAGTTTGACTCCTATTGCTAAACATAGTGTTAAAAGTTGAAAAGACATGGTAAAGCTGCATTGCATCTTTATTTATTTATTTTTGAAGTGGCAGTACAAGACTTCATACTCACTGAACAAGCCCTAAATTTCCAGATGCAGGAATTCATCCCACTATGCTGGGACTTATGCTGCTTAGTCTGGCATCCTAAGCAGAGTTTGTGGATCCACCCAGACAAGGCTGTACTACTTTTCCTTTCTAACTGAGTTGTGAATAGAGATGGCACACGCTCCCCAGGTTGTACTAACTGCACAAGGGTGGGAACCAGCATTAGTGAGAGTGTAATCTTAATGTCGTAAGATTCTTCATTTTTCTTTCCCTCTTTTTCTCAGCGACATAGTATGCTTAAGCAGCAAGATCTCAGTATTGCTATGGTGGTAACATCACGTGAAGTCTTGAGTGCACTTTCTCAGCTTGTCCCATGTGTTGGTTGTCGCCGCAGTGTGGAGCGCCTCTTTTCCCAGCTTGTAGAGTCCGGAAATCCTGCCCTTGAGCCCCTCACAGTAGGGCCTAAAGGGGTCCTATCGGTAACTCGAAGATGCATGACTGATGCAAAGAAGCTTTATACATTATTTTATGTACATGGGTAAGTATAACCAGTTAGGGGAAATTGTTTTGTTAATTTTTAAACAACTTAGCGACAGTGTTTTGTTTTTTTCCTTCCTTAAATTTGGTTAGGGCGAAGATTGAGTAAATTTCAATAGTTGTATTTGTTTAAAACGGGCTGGAGATGTAGCTCAGCTGTTATTTATCTGCTTTTTGTTTTGTTTGTTTGGTACTAGGGATCGAACTCAGGATCTTGCGCTTGCAAGGCAGCACCACTGAGCTAAATCCCCAGTCCTGCTTTTGGTTCTTTTGAGACAGGATCTCACTGTGTAATGTTCAGGCTGTACTTGAACTCATATAGTCCAGGCTGACCTTGAATTCACAGCGATCCTCCTGCCTCAGCCTCATGAGTGCTGGATTTGCAGGCATGCACCACCACACTTGGCTTAATAGTTTATCGAGTAAGTTTCAGTTTGTGCTTTCATATAGAGAAGGATATAGTAAGCAAATATATAATTTGTCAAGTATAAGTTAAAGAAGTAAAACCAGTAAAGAGAGAATAAGTCAAATTAATATGAGAGGGCCAGGGATTTAGCTCAGTGGTTTTGTTGCCTGCTACATAAGCACAAGGACCCGAGTTCAATCCCCGGTACCAAAAGAAAAAAAAAAAATTAGTATGAGAGGTGGTCAGTGTCATTTTAGTATATGTGCTGCCGAAGCAAGCACAATGGTCAGTGTCATTTTGATAAATGACATTGAATACATACAGACTTGAATGGAGTGAGTGAAGGAACCATGCTGATACCTGAGAAAGGGAGAGAGGAAACAAAGTAAAAAGATTTGGAAGTGAGAGTTTTCTTGGCATGTCCAGGAAACAGCAAACAAGCCATTGTGGCTAGAGCCACATGAATGAAAGGAACAGTGATAAAAAATGAAATCAGAAGTGTAATAAAAGATCTGGTCATGTAGAGCTTTATAGAGCATCCTAACTTTTTTTGTGTTTACTCTGAGTGAGGTGGGAAACTTTGGAAGGTTTGAGCAAATGAGCAATACTGGCCTGAAGTTTAGCTTTCTGTGACCTTGCTATTGAAATGTGGAGAGTAGTAAGAGTAGCAGTAGAAACAGAATCAGGCTGCTTTATGACCCATGGGAGAGGAGGTGGGTGACTTGAACAAGAGTTTTGGACATGGAGATAGTAAGAAATTGTAGGAATGTCTTGAGACACAGGCAATGTCTTGAGGATGGCCCAACAGGATATTTGGATAGATTGATTGGGGAAGGAGTGTCAGTGATGATTCTTAGATTTGTGGTCTAAAGAGCAGACTGATGGTTCCACTCACTAAGATGGACAAGACTGAGAAGAGAGGTTTTCAGAACTCACTTGTAGGTGTATTAAGTTTGAGGTACAGAATGGACATCCACACACAGTTCAGAGAGGTGGCCTAGAGCTGCACATTTGTGTTATTCAGTAATATAAATCTGAAGACCAAACCCTGAGGTTTTCCTGTTCTGAGGTAGTGGTAGGGACTTTGGATTTTTATTCTGCCTGAGAAAAGAAGTTTTGGAGGGTTTTTTATCAGAGGAATAATGTAATCCAATACTATGTAGTTGAAAAAAATAAAATTCTTTTTATTAGTACATGCTTGCAGTACATAATGATTGCATTCATCATGGGAAGTTGGTACATGTACATAACACATCTTAATTCTTTTTACTTTTCCTTCCCTTTCCTTCTGTTTTCTTCTCTTAGTCCCCTTCCCTCTTGCAATAGATCCATCTCCTGGGCCAGGGATTTAGCTCAGTGGTTCTGCCACCTGCCTCGCAACCACAAGATCCCAAGTTCTAGCCCCTGGACCAAAAAAAAGATCTATCTCCCTCTTTTCTATTATCTTTAATTGCTTTTTAAATTGTTTACACTTTGGGTTTTCTCATGTAAGAGAAACCATATGATTTTTGTTTTTGTTTTTGTTTTTTTGGTACCAGGGATTGAAGTCAGGTCCTTGCGCTTGTGAGGCAGGTAGCGGAACCACTGAGCTAAATCCCCAGTCCCAAAACCATATGATTTTTAAGCTTGTGTGTCTGATTTATTTCACTTAACATTATGGTCTCAAGGTGCATCTATTTTCCTACAAATGACTCAAATCTAACCTTCTTTATGACAGAGTAGTACTCCAGGAGACATTTTCTTTATCCATTCATCTTTCGATGGATATATAGGCTGCTTCTAAAGATTTACCTATTATGAGTTACGCTGCTGCAAACATGAGTATGCATGTATCCCTGTAATATGTTGTCTTTAATTCAGGAAGATACCTAGAAGGGGAATATCTGGGTTGAATGGAATTTTTAGTTTTTCAGAGACTCTCCATACTGATTTCCATAATGGCTGTACTAGTTTACGTTTCTACCAACAATGTAGAAAAATTCTTTTTTCTGTACAGCCTTGAGGGCATTTGTTTTTGATTTCTTGATGATGGCCATTCTTTCTGGAGTAAGATAGAATCTCAGTGTTGTTTTAACTTGCATTTCTCTAATGGCCAGAGATGTTGAACATCTTAAAAATGTATTTATTGGCTATTTTTACTTCTGAGAAATATTGCTTCACTTCAGTTGCCTTTTTCCGGAGAAGGGGTACCAGGGTTTGAACTCAAGACCTTACACTTGTGAGGCAGGCAGTAGCACCACTGAGCTAAATCCATGGCCTTAGTTGCCCATTTTTTGATTGGATCTTTTATTTTAGGAGGTCTCATTATTTTACTTCTTTTATTTTTTTTGGTACCGGGGATCAAACTTGAGTCCTTGGCGCTTGCGAGGCAGGCGGTGGAACCACTGAGCTAAATTCCTGGCCCCTTTATATGTTCTAGATATTAGTCGTCTTCTGAGGAGAAGATGACAGATTTTTAAAATTTGATACAATCCTGTTTGTTGATTCTTGATGTTATTTCTTGTGCACTGGGGCTCTGTTGAGAAAGTTTTTGCCTAAGGGCCAGGGATGTAGCTCAGTGGTGCCACACCTGCCTGGCAAGCACAAGGTCCTGAGTTCAGTCCCTGGTACTGGGGAAAAAAGGTTTTTGCCTGTATCTTCAAAAGTTTTACCTATTTTATCTTTCACCAGATTGTTTCTAACATTTAGATCTTTGATCCATTTTTATTTTATTTTAGAACATAGAGATACAAGTCTAGATGCAATCTTTTTTTTTTTTTTTTTTTTGAGACAAGGTCTCAGTGTGTAGTTCAGGCTGCCTTGAACTCACTATGTAGGCTAGGCTGGCCTCCAACTGAGGGCAGTCTTTTTGTATCAGCCTCTCAAGTGCTGAGATTAAAGGGGTATACTCTCATGGCCAGCCCCAGTACCTATGTTTTAAAAGGATTACTGTAGTTTCTAAGTGAAGCCTAGAATATAAAAGGTAGAAGGTGATAGCATGGGACCATTTGGGAGCCCAGCTTATTTAAAAGTTAGTGGAGACTTTGCTGATTGGTTGGATAAAAGGTGTCTAGTAACATTACATAGTCTATATTTGCATAAAATTTCTGTTGATCTCACCTCATCAGGGATATTATGCATTTATATAAATTTGGGCAAAGAAATACGGTTACTAGTCGTGTAGCAGTCCGTATAAGATATTGGAGTGCCAGGTATACTGCTAATACAAGGATGAGTGAGACAGATAAAGTCTGGGGAGAGTGCATTGAATAGAGCAGATTTCGCAAAAAAAGCATTTTGATAGGCCAGGAATGGAGCGAGAAAATGAGTGTACATACTCTTGGGATCAGAATGTGTTGATGAGACATTGTCAGGGTAGGTGATACATTTATAATACCTTAAAATACATATCATAACTAGGCAGGACATAGAGATTTTTAAAATTTGAAAGAAAAGTGACTATTAATTAAACCTTTTTGGTTTATTTTTTATTAGGTCCAAACTGAATGACATGATAGATGCTATTCCAAAAAGTAAGAAGAACAAGAGATGTCAGTTGCACTCCTTAGACACACACAAGCCAAAACCTTTGGGGTAAGTAGAATTGAATACCAAAGTGCTTCATTGTTGTTAAGACAATAAACGTTGGTCATAGTAAAAAAAAAAAAAATACATTGCTAGTTTCAATGCATTAATTGGTTACACTCTGACATAGGTCAAAATAAGTGTGTTTCCTAGTTCTCTATACCTTTTTAGATTGAGATTATATGGGGTCCTGTAGATTTGATTTTAAGATTTTTTTTCTTGCATTAAATATATTAGAAATAGTGAAATTTTTATAGAAATTTAGCTAATATCAGGGTTTTCAAAGTAGTCATAGCATCCTTTGATCAGTAGCCACAATGTATAAATTATTTTTCTTATTTCTAGGTTACTCTAATAATTTGTAAGTGATTTAAAAAACAAATGCCTCCTTAAATCAATTATGTCAGTATGTATTTATGTAACTACCTTGCAGTTTTCTTCTTAGGTGTTACAGTGTCTGATGCTGCTTTCACTCCTATCTCCAGGCACAGGGCCACAGTTGTCCTGTACAAAGTTGTTTGAGGGTGGGGATGGCAAGGAGAAGCCATGGAATTTGAAGGGAGTTTGTAAGAAGTAACTTATGTTTTAGAGAGAATGGGATAATATAAAACTATACTTCTGGCCAGGTGTGGTGGCACACACCTGATGCCCCTGGATTTGATTCCCAATAGTACCACCAAAAAAAAAAAAAAAGGCTGGGCCTGGGGATATGTGCTCTGAGAGGCTGAGGGAGAGAATGCCAAGCTCAAACCCAGTAAGACCCTTCTCAAAATGAAAAACAAGAAAGGGCCAGGGATGTAAATCATTGCAAAGTCCCTGGGTTCAATTCTCAGTACCAGAACAAACAAAAAATACTGAGTTAACTGTTCATTTTTTTATATCTCAGGGTCATCAACACCATGTTATAAATAAATATTTTTATCCTTAATGTAAGACCTAGATGAACAAATCATAGTAAAGTTAATAATCTCTTAATAGGTTTTTTTTTCTGAATAGGTTTTTTTTTTTTTTTCCTATACTAAGGAACCAAGATAAATTTAAAAAAAAATTTGTCATAAAACATGTCAAAGGAATGTAGAAAGACTATATGAGTAGTAGAGACTTTTTTTGAGATGAAGTCTTTCTGTGTTTCCTAAGCTGGTTTTGAACTCCTGTGCTCGAGTGATCCTCCCACCTCAGTCCCCTCAGTAGAAGTAGAGACTGTACAAGACCTTTACCCCGTGTATCTACACATGCTATCAAAAGTTTGCCACATTTATTTATCTACCTTTTTCCTTAATTTTCAGTTATTTATTTATTTGGTTTCTTGAAACACAGTCTCATTATATAGCCCAGGCTAGCCTTGAACTTGCTATGTAGACCAGGCTAGATTCAAACTTGTGATCCTCCTGCCCCAGCCTCCTGAATGCCAAGAACCTTGCTGAAATATTTTGGTTGGTTTTTTTTTTTTTGGTACCGGGGATCAAACTCGGATCCTTGCACTTGCAAGACAGGCGGCGGAACCACTAAGCTAAATCCCCAGCCTTGCTGAAATATTTTAAAGCAGGTTCAGGCATCATGTTATTCTACCTACGTCAGCATGCATCTCTAAATACATTGACTTTTTCTTTTTTCTTTTTTTTTTCCTCTGAGACAGGATCTCACTGGGTTGGCATTGAACTCTCTATGTAGCACAAGTGGGCCTTGAACTTGTGGTGATCTTTGTGCCTCAGTCTATTGAGTGCTGGGATTACAGGCATGAACCACTGTACCCAGCAACATTTTCATTCATAACCACAAGACCATCATAACACCAACAAAATTAACTATTATAAGGGCCAGGGATTTAGCTCAGTGGTTCCGCCACCTGACTCACAAGCACAAAGACCCAAGTTCGATCCCCGGTACCAAAAGAAAAAAATTATAATAATCTAATACCCAACCGATACTCAGATTTCTCCTACTATTGTTAAAGATTCTCTTTTTATATTGGTTTATTTGAATCAAGATCCAAACAAGAACCTTACATGCATGATATCTAAATACTAGGGATATTAGGATATCTAAATATTAGGGATACTCTGTACAGCCTAAAGTAGTTTTCTAAGGATAATTATGATTTTTTATACTTGATTTGTCAATGACTTTAGAGAATTCCTGATTCTATAAATGTAAAATTCAGTCACCATTTTTTTTTGTTGTTCTGGGGCATGAACCCAGGGCCAGGGCTTTCACATTGAACTACACCTCCAGCTGGTGGCCGCCTCCCTTTTTTTTTTTTTAAGATACAGGGTCTCACTATGTAGCCTTGGCTGGCCTCGAACTTCCGGCAATCTTCCTGCCTCAGCCTCCCAAGTACAGGGATTACAGGAGTGCACCACCATACCCAGCATCCAACTCTTTTTTTTTTTTTTTTGGTACTGGGGATCTAACTCGGGACGTTGGCACTTGTGAGGCAGGTGCCAGAACCACTGAGCTAAATCCCCGGCCCTCCAACTCTTTTTTTTAATAAAAGATTTTTTGTTTTGAGACAGAGTCTCAGTGTTCCAGACTGGGTATAAACTTTGAATTCTCCTGCATCAGCCTCCCAGAGTGCTGGGATTATAGGTTTACAACACCACACTAGCTTCAGATTTTTTCTTTAGAGAGCGACTTGCTGGCTGAAGACATAGAGAGTATTGTATAGTGAAAAGCCTGCTTTCTGGCTTGTTTTTTGCTTTTGAGGGTTTTGTTTTATTTTTGGGACAGGGTCTCACTGTGTAGTTCAGACTGACCTTGAACTTGCTATGTGGCCCAGGCTGGCCCTGAACTCAGGATCTTCCTGTCTCAGTCTCTTGAGTGCTGAGATTATAGACGTGTGCCACCAACTATAATACATGTTCTCCTTCCCACCCCCCAATGCTGAGGATTGAATCCAGGACCTCAAACGTGCTAGGCAAGTGCTCTACTACTGAGTTACACTTCAACCCCTTCATGCATAGTCTTCATTGAGGATCTAAAAAGTGAAAGGTAGTCCAGCCTCTCTTCCACATCTGTTCTTATTGCTGCCTTCTTTTAACACCAGTCCTTCCAGTTTGCCCTGGATCCCATCTGTTTTTCTTTTCTAGTGACTTTGCTTTGTCAGTAGTCTACTTTTATTTAATGGACATACTGCTATGTTTTCCTGTCTTTCAGCTTACAAGCAAAAATAAACCTCCACAAACTTCACTTTCCCTTCCAGCTATAGCCTCACTACATGAGAAGTCAAATATTTTAGAAGGTTGTTTGCTGAGTATGGAATCAATGTGAATGGAGTTAGTTGATCTTAAGCAGTCTCCCTCTCTCTCTCTTTTTTTCTCTTTTTTCTTTGTGGTACTGGGAATTGAACCCAGGGCCTTTGTGCTGAGCTACATCCCCAACCCCTTTTTTACAAAAAAATTTCTTACTTTGAGACAGTCTTGGTAAGTTGCCCAGGCAGGACTTGAACTTAGAATCCTCCTGTATCTGTCTCAGCCTCCCAGAGTACTGGTTTTACAGGCATGTGCCACCATGCCTGGCTAAGTAGTTTCTCTTGACTAAAGTAGCTTCATTTATTCCCATAGACCAGTGGTGGCAAACCTATGGCACTCGTCCTACAGCCGGCTGTCTGTTATCATTGAAAGCTCTAAAAGGCTTGCCATCACTGCTATAGCCTATGTGGATAGCAGGCCAGTGAATAGAGCCTGCTTAGCCAGGACACTTTTTCCAGCGTGGATGGTCACCCCTGTTGTGTGCTACTGCAACTCCCCATTTTATTATTTCTACTGTTAGCCCTACCTTTTTCTTTTGTTTGTTTAAGCTTTCTCAGGGAAAGTACAATAAAATTGATTAAGTTTCAGCCTAATTTTTGGGGTTTTTTTGTTTTTGTTTTTGTGGGTTTTTTTGGTACCGGGGATTGAACTCGGGTCCTTGTGCTTGCGTAGCAGGCGGCGAAACCACTGAGCTAAGTCCCTGGCCCAGGTTTCAGCCTAATAAGTAACAACAATCCAGGTCACCTTTTCTGAGTGTTCCCCTGTCTGTGCAAGTACAGTGGTACCTTGGTTCATGAACTCAATTCTCCATGATTCTGGTCACAAACTGAGTTGGACGAGAATCAAATCAAATTTCCCCATAAGGTCAGTATTGAACCTAACCATTGCATTTGATCATCCAACTCAGTTTCCAGTCAGAATTGTGGAAAGAATCAAGCTCTTGAACCGAAGTACCAGTGTAAATCCAGGTTATTGCCTGAAACCAAGTTTGAGATCTGAAAGGACAGACTAGGTCAAAGTTGTAGATTTGTAGCTCATGATTAAAGTTTATGTTAGAGAATGATAAATAAAATCACCCAAAGGGAAAGAATAGGGTCAGAAAAAAGAATGCTGAGGAATTAAACTCAGCATGGTGGTGTATGTTGTAATCCCAGCTAACTAGAGGTTGAGGCCAGGAGGATTGCAGGTTTGAGGCCAGCCTTGGCCACATTGAGACCCTGTCTCAAAATAAGAGAATAAAAACAGCTGGGGATGTATCTCTGCTCACTGGGCTTAATCCTTAGTACAAGGGAGGGGGAAAAAACCAAGGAATTTTAATTTAATTTAATGTTGGAAAAGAAGTAAGTAAATAAAATGGAGAAAGAGGGGCTAGTTAGGCAGCAGGTCTGGTCAGCTGTATTAAATACTCCTGAGCTATTGAGGGTCCTAGTAGACGCTGAATTTAGCAACGCTGAGATAATTGGTGATTGTGATTCGTGGAACTAGTGGTTGAGTGGAAGCAGAGTCCAGATTGTAGTGTGGGCAGGATACAGTATAAGGTGGTGATGGATTAAACTGAATGGAAAGAATAGGAGTAGAAGGAGGAAGTGGACAGCTTGATCTTGAAGGAATCTATGAAGGCATAAATACTTTGACCCATAGGTCATTCAAGCATAATTTTAAAAAAAGGAAGTGTAAAAATTAAGGGTAGAAGGATTTAACATGGCCACAAGCGCAGGAGTTAAGCTTTTTGTTGTCAGAAATAAGGGGAGTTGAACCTTGGCCTAAGCTCTTAGGAGAGGAAGTAGGGAGTTGAGCTGTACGTTATGAGCTGATTGGTGTTGGCTAGGGCTTGAGGAATAGCTGTTTAGCTATTGGAGTAGTAAAGACTCAGAGGTTTTTCTATCTCAAGCGTCTAGGGCAGTGAATTTCTAGAACTATAGTGAGAACTGCAGAGCAGGCAGGAGCCAGTTGTTCTGAATCATGAAAAATCAAAGTGATTATCCTTGAGTGGAATGTAATCACACGTTTCTCTTAGAATATACATTTGCAATAAAGCAGAATGCATGACCAGCACCATATTGAATCCAGGGGGTAGGGTGAGAGTTGGGGAGTTTTTGTTTGTTTGTTTGGTACTGGGGATTGAACTCACGACCTTGCGCTTGCAAGGCAGGCGTGGTGCCACTGAGCTAAGTCCCAGGCTAGAGTTGGGGAGTTTTAAAAAAAATTACTTGTATAGTACTTATTACTGATTTAGAGTATGTAAGTTGTTCATCTTAGTGTGCTACCTTTAGTAAATGTAAATGTTACAATTAGATTAACCAGGGACTTTCCCAGCTACTACAGATGTGAAGGTAAACACTTTGTTGCCCTTGCCTAGCTATAAAAGGGAGTCATTTTAAGAAAAAAATTATTTAATGATTATGTGAAATAGATATTTAGAAACTTCAATTTGTGAAAGGTTGACCCATGTTTATAGATGAAAATACAATTTTTCAGCACTTTTGACTTCATTCCAAGTATATTTCCTCATAAAATGCTTTATAAACCAGTTGATATTTATAATATATAATATAGCTAACTGTAAATATTTTAAATTGTATCAAGTGAAATTAACAGGCAAGCAGTTTTTATATAAAGATGCATGCACATGTTTAAGTAACATTTTAGTACGGTTAAATATGTAATCATTATACAAATTTGCAAACTTATTCTACTAATACCTTATCAAAGAGTTCATTATTTTAATTTACACTATAGAAATTATTCCTAAAGATGATCTCAGTGTCACTAAGCTTTGTACCATACTGTACCACAGTGAAGGGAGCAGTAGCAGTGTCAGTTCAGAGAAGTTAAGTACAGATAAGAGAAGTAGTGAAGACCACAGGAAGGACAGCAAGTGTAGGATCATTTTCCATTATGGACCTTTCCAGGGAACATACAGGTAAAATCGAGCAATCCTTTGTTCAGCCTTTTGAAATGTCTTAACCCTTAGATATTCCTAATTTTCACTAATATTTGTTCTTTCTGCAGAGGTTGTTGGATGGATGTATGGGAGCTAATGTCCCAGGAATGCAGGGATGAAGTAGTTTTAATCGACTCTAGTTGTCTTTTAGAAACACTAGAAACATATCTTCGAAAACACAGGTAAGCCTAAGGGCGTTGTGATACGGTATGGAAGGTACCTTTGCTGTCAATTGTGGCCTAGCACTGCCCTCCTTTGGTGATAGTTGTCCAGCCTTTCCATTGATACCTGGCACTAGGGGGAGCTTATTGTCAGGGTGGGCAGTTCCTGTATGAGATGCCTCTCAGTGTTAGCCTTGTTTGAGCCAGTATCTCCTTTTTTATAATTTTAACCTCATGCTTCCAGACTAGCCTTTCAAGAAACAGACTGACTAAATTAATCAGAGTATACTTAGTCATTTTGGAAACACTAATACTCTGGGGTTTTTTGTTTTTGTTTTTTTGGTACTGGGGATCAAACTCGGGACCTTACACTTAGCGAGGCAGGCACTGGAACCACTGAGCTAAATCTCCAGCCCAAATACTCTGTTTTTATGATACAATCATGATAGCCTTTGCAAGATTATAAAGTTAAATTAGCAGCTTTTTACTTTGTAATAGTTTGAAATAGTCTCATTTATTTGCCAAAACCTTTAAATAGAGTTGTTGGAACTTGTATACTTCATATACTGTAAAAGTGACTTCAGATTTTCTTTTTAGAATACTACTTTTACAAAGGAATTTTCTAAGTGTCATTAACATTTGGAAATTCATAGGGAGAATGCAGTAGGAAAGGAAACTGGTAAGGGAGCCATCTAGAGGTGGTGTTCTTGGTGGGAGTTCTGCTGTTATGAATTTGTCACATGTTGGATTTGTGGTTGTGTGTTAAAGCTTTGACTTCGGGACAGATTGCACAATTACTTTGGGGCTACTTCTGAAAAATACAGGTAAATACTAAGACCTGGAGGTACCAAGATTGTATAGCAGTGAGCTGATGACTTAACCTACAGACTTAGTCTTTTTTTCTCCCCGTAGTTTGGACTTGCTTATTTGCCTTGTTTGGTTATATCCCAAAGTGTAGAAAATGTATTAGTTATTTGGAGGTGAGGGGGCTGTAAAAGACACGAAACATACATCCTTCCTCTTTAAATATGCATTGGTTAACCCAAAAGGTAGCATTTTGAGGTGTGATAAGTTATTACTTATCGGAGATAATGTTGTGGAGTTTACTGTGTTTGGGGATGTTTTCTATTCATAAGAAAGTAGAGTCCGTTTTATAAATATCTTTTTTTTCTCTTAAATTCTTTTATTGGTACATTTTAGGTATACAATACATTTACATTCATCATTGGGAACTTGTACCTTTACGTGATGTATCTTGGTTCTTATTTTTTTCCCCCATTATTTTATAAATATCTTAAGAGTGAGGAGAGAAATTATGATTAAGAGAGTAATTTAAGGGAGATTGATTTGAATATGAGTTCTATCCATAACTTTGTACAAGTTACTTGACTTTTCTGTGCCTTAATTTGTCTGTTAAGACAAAAATTATGATAGTGCTGGTCTTACAGGATTTGTTGGGATTAAATTTGTGAAGATTAATGATCATACTGAGTTTACTTGGAACAGTATCTGACAACATAGTAAGAACATCAGAAAATGCTTGCTTGCCAAATTGCAGATCATTATCACTCCTCTGTTTCTAGTTTTGTTTGAGGTATAGTTTGAGTTTTTGAGGTATAGTTAGTTGAAAATGATTTCTTTTTTTTTTTTTTTTGGTACCAGGGATCGAACTTGGGTCCTTGCACTTGCGAGGCAGGCAGTGGAACCACTGAGCTAAATCCCCGGCCCTTGAAAATGATTTCTGAACGTCTAAATTAAGACAATATCTACTTTTTTTTTTTTTAATTAGCACTTTATAATGAAGATCTAACAACACCTTTAGGCAGTTAAATATTATGGTAGTACATCATTAGTAATGAGGTGTTAGGAAACTGTGAAATCTCTGCCTTAAAGTTTTTAAAACTTCATATGCAGTGGTACTTTTGCAAACAAGAGAAATCACATTCTTTTTTCTTTTCTTTTTTTTGTGAGTTTTTTGTTTGTGCTCAGGATTGAAAGTAAGTCTTCCTGAATGCTAAGCATATTCTCTACCACTGAGCTGCCCAGCCAGTACCATATAAATTTTGTTGTTATTTTGTATTTTTGGACAGGGTCCAAAAAGCCTTTTAGCCTAGGCTAGCCTTGAACTCAAGATTGTCCTGCTTCAGCTTTCCAAATACTGGAATTACAGGGATATGCCACCATGCCCAGTTACCCATATAATTTTTTTTTTTTTTTTTGCAATACTGGGGATCAAACTCAGGAGGACCCTGCACTTGCGAGGCAGGCGTGGCTTCCCATATAATATTTTAAATTTGTGTTTACTTATGTTTATAGTTGTATAATAAAACATGGTGAACTACTCTGAAAACTTAAAAGCAGTAAAATGAAAATATTTCCAGTTTTATTACTGTGTTGTTTGACTGACTAAAAATGCACATTTACCATCTCTAACCTGAAAAATATGGTAACTGTTCGTTGTATCCATTTTTCCTCTCCTTTACTTTTCTTTCTTTTTATTGTGATAAAAAGAATAGAAAGCATAAATTTACCATCTTAACAGTTTTTAAGTGTACATTACAATTTTGTATCATGATTTTACAAAAGATCCTAGAGGGTTGGGGATTTAGCTCAGTGGTTCTGCCGCGTGCCTTGCAAGCGCAAGGTCCCAAGTTCGATCCCCAGTACCAAGAAAAAAAGATCTGTAGAACTTTTTCTTCTTACTTGACTGAAATTATACCCAATGAAAACACTGCCTGTTTCTTCTTCCCCCTGTAACCCTTGGCAACACATCATCTTACTTTCTGTTTCTGTGAAATAAGTGGAATCTGTTAGTATTTGAGTTTTCGTGATTGACCTATTTTGCTTGATGTAGTATCTTCAGGGCCTATCCATGTTGTAGCATATGACAGGAGTTACCTCTTTTTTTTTTGCCAGAGGGGTGAGTTCTTTTTGGTTCTTTTGAGATAGGTCTTTCTGTCTAGTTCAGGCTGACCTTGAACTCACTAGCCCTGGGTAGCCTCAGATTCACAGATTTCCTTATTCCATCACAATTGATCTTCTCAGAGACCCAGTTAGTAATAATGTGAGCCTAACTTTTCATCCAACCAAGTCTTAACTTGTTTCAGGAAGTCAAAGATAAAGAAACCAGCTGTTTTTCTTTCTAATTGATGAATGTGAGAAATTTCTTCTTCCTCTAAATTAACAAGATCTTCTGTCACATCATATACACTTAAGTTTAAACTACATTTTTATATATATGTTGTGTACATTATGTGTTTGTATTGGGAAATATGCATGTTTTTGAAGAAAGAAGTTGAGCGTTTAGAAATTATTTGTAAATTTAAAAATGATTTGTCTTTTTCATTCTCCGCATCTGTCTCCACCTCCAAATGCTTAACTAGTGATGTATTGAAATATTGTAATTAAAATTTGAATCAGAGTTTACTACCTGAAGATATCAACTATTTTCATAAATAGGAAGGGAATTAGCTAAGAGTCATAGTTTGTTGCCTTTTTTGTTGTTGTTGTTTTGTTTTTTTATTCTTTTTGTGCCGGAAATTGAACTCGGGACCTTGCACTTGCGAAGCAGGCAGTGGAACCACTGAGCTAAATCCCCAGCCCTTGTTTTGTTTTTTCAAAGACAGGCTCTTGCTGTGTAGTCCAGGCTGGCCTTAAACTCACTATGTAGTCTAGGCTGGACTTGAACTTGAGATATTCCTGCCTCAGCCTCTCGAGTGCTGGAATTATAGTCATATACCGCTATATCTGGCACAA
Organism: Heterocephalus glaber; assembly: GCF_000247695.1. The sequence goes on from NW_004624871.1 coordinate 3,650,593, forward strand.
ATAGCTCTTAAAGTAGAGCTAGACTAATCCTTGACACTTAATATTTTCTGGGCATGTATTTTATGAATAAATGGTAGGGCCATATGGTATCAACTTTTTCTTTCTTAAGTCTCTTCTATGTACCTTCTTTTCAATTCCCTCTGCCTCATTCTTTTAGGGCATGTGCTCCTTTGGTTTAAAAATCATTTCCAAATAATGATCTAGTTATATTTGTATAATCCCTAAGTTTGTATTTACCTTACTTGTGTACGTTTTGTTGTTGTTATTTTTTGGTACCAGGCATTGAACTCTGGACCTTGTGCTTGCAAGGCAGGTGCCAGAACCACTGAGCTAAATCCCCGGCCCTTGTTTTGTTTTGTTTTGTTTTTTTTAGCTGAGATATTGCTATATTTCCTACGGTCGCCTCAACCTCCTGAGCATAAGTAATTCTCCTGCCTTAGCCTCCTTCAATAGCTGGAATTACAGGCATGTGCCACCACACCCGGCCCTTTGTATGCTTTTAATATGTGTATGCAGGGTTTGTTTTTTTTTAATTCTCTCCATGGGAGGGGAGTGTCATTGTCTAGAATACTGTTAGATACTGCATGGAATAATTACACAGCCAGTTTGTAATTTACAGTTTTGTTTTTCCCAACAGATTTTGCACTGACTGCAAAAATAAAGTCCTCCGAGCATACAATATCCTTATTGGTGAACTTGATTGCAACAAAGAAAAGGGCTACTGTGCTGCACTCTATGAAGGCTTGCGGTGCTGTCCACATGAGCGACACATCCATGTTTGCTGTGAAACAGACTTCATTGCACATCTTTTGGGTCGTGCTGAGCCAGAGTTCGCAGGAGGGTATGAGTATGTAGTTTGCTAGAATGGGCTGTCTAGCGCTTTGCTTCATTTTATTACTGAAAGTTTATTTCTATCACTTTCTGCCTCAATACATAAAATATATGTATAAATTAAAGTGTTCTTGTATAAACTGTGCTTTCTTAATTGATTCAGTGAAAATACAGGAAAAACTTCTTTGGTGTTTGGTTTAGTCCTCTGTTCCTTCTTGCTTGAAGGGAGGCAGGCTTTTTTGGCTTTCATTATTACAGAATATCATTTTCACTTGAAAATGATTACAAGGAAGTTTTCTTCATCCATCCATGCATTTGCATGTTTAGATTTTATTCACAATGATGGTTTTGGGTAAAAGTGAGATCTTTGCAGCAGGGGATTAAGAAATGCTTTATTTAATGTAATTCATGAACTGGGTATAATTGTTATTAAATTATATAAGAATACCTAAAATGCCATCTCTGGCTGTGTTGTGAAAATAAAATCAGAAAAAGTGTTCATAGAATAAATGAAACTTATTTCCCTTTATTTTATGTATCTGTATCAGCCCTCATTTGAGTGCCTCTTTCAGGTAGACATTTTAGAATTCAGAGATCTCTAAAGCATCACTGTAATAGTGCTATGAACACTCTACTAAAGACTGGCATAAAAGGCTATTGCCCATGTTTGAATCACTTTGGTAGTGTCTTTCTCCATTCTTCCTGAAAACCAAACAAAAAATAGGCATTTTGCTGTAATTGGAAGGTAAAGGAACTGTCATGTCTACTCTGAGAGAGACACATAGGACTGCCCCCCTCTTTTTTTTTTCCCCCCCGGTATGATACTGGGGATTAAGTCCAAGGCCTTCACACTGAGATGTGTCCCCAGCCCTTTTTATTTTTTTGAGAAAGTCTTGCTCATGCACTAAGTTGCGCAGGCTGGGCTCAAATTTGCATCCCTCCATGCCTCAGCCTTCCAGAGTGCTACAATTACTACCGTGCCTGGCTGCACATGTGACTTCTCGGTGCCCTAAAAATCCATCTCTTTAGAGCCAGTTCCTGAATTACCTTATTTTTAGCAATATTAGGACTGAGTTCTACTTGCATGTGTATTTCTCACTGATTATTATATACTTGTATGCTCATGTAGTTATATATATATACATATATGTATATGTATACACACACACACATTGAGTGTAATGTGTAACTATGTTGCTGTTAGGTAGGCAGATTGTGTTTAAAACCTGAACTTGCAACGTTTACTGTTTCAGTTAAGGGGATTAGGAATCAATGTATGATTTATTCTCCGTTCTAGGCGAAGAGAAAGGCATGCTAAGACAATAGATATAGCTCAAGAAGAAGTTCTAACATGCTTGGGAATTCATCTTTATGAAAGACTGCATCGAATCTGGCAAAAACTACGGGCAGAAGAACAGACATGGCAAATGCTTTTCTATCTTGGTGTTGATGCTTTACGCAAGAGCTTTGAGGTAATAACAATGAGCTGCTTTTGTGTTCAAGATTGCTTAGTTAAGTTAATGAATCTTTTTTCTTTTTCTTTTAAGTTAATGAATCTTAATGTAAGCCACCAGAGCCTTAGAGAGCTGTGACCCACTGATAGAGTTTAGTGGCTTTAGCAGGGAAGGGACTCTGAGGAACTGGGATTTAGAAGTCTGTGGGGGTTTTTTTCATCATGTTACTTATCTAGACTTGGATTTTAGACTTACTCACAGTATAATACTAAAGTTGCTGATTTTAAAAACTGCTGCAGTGAAACATAACTGATAAAAAGTTAAAAACAATAGCTGGGTATGGTGGTGCACTCCTCTAATCCCAGGTATTAGGAGGCTGAAGCAGGAGGTTCATGAGTTTGAAGCCTGGGCTACATAGTGACCTCAAGGCTAGCTTGAACTACATACATATAGTGAGACGCAGTCTCCAAAAAAAAAGTTAAAAACAGCCCAAAAGTAAGCAACAAAACCAGAAGCCTTTAATAAGTCCCCCTTTGTCTGACCAAGTAAATGAGGCTGGGGTTGTAACTCAGTGGTGATAGAATGTTTGCCTACCTAGTCTGTGGGTTTGATTACAAAAATCCTTTAGAAGCAAGCTGGAGCCTCTTTATAAAGCAATTAGATTTAAGGCTTGTGGTTTGGTAACATTTTTTCAGTTTATACCCTATAAAGCATATATAGGGCCGGGGATTTAGCTCAGTGGTTTCACCGCCTGCTTTGCAAGCGCAAGGACCCAAGTTTGATCCCCGATACCAAAAAAAAAAAAAAAGTGTGGCACTATAAAGCATATATATTTGGCTAGTGAGTATTTTGTATATACTAGGCATGGTTGTAATCTTTTAATTGGGTCACCAGACTCTTTTGAAAATGCGATGAAAGCTTTTTCCACAAGTCTGTCCATGAACTTTAAGCACCCTGTTCTGGACAGCCTTTGAGATGATGTATACTAGTTTTTGATTTTTAATTCTCTTTGTATGTTTATGCCTTCAGAGATTAGATCATATAATCAGATTAAATAATTTTTTTATTATGTGAAATAAATGAATTTTTATTGTCCTATGTTAAAATTCTGAAATTTAAATTTAGACGATTGGTAGTTTGAAATAGGAATGTGTATAAGTGTATTTTTCCCATGGGGATTAGTTGTAAATTGACTTCCTAGGTAGATTCTTAAGACTCATCATTTAGGACACAAGACCCTGGGTTTGATCCCTAGCACAAAGTAATGATGATGATATTAAAACTTAAAAATTCTTTATGGGGACTATCTGGTAAAATTGTACCATGAAATATTAGCAAATTATTAACAATTTATTAGCAAAATATTAACAATTTATCATGGAAAAATAAAGTTATGTCCAATATTCACTCTAGACTGTTTTCATAATAGATGACTGTGGAAAAAGTACAGGGTATCAGCCGATTGGAACAACTTTGCGAAGAGTTTTCAGAAGAAGAACGAGTAAGAGAACTCAAGCAAGAAAAGAAACGCCAAAAACGGAAGAATAGACGAAAAAATAAGTGTGTGTGTGATATTCCTACTCCCTTACAAACAGCAGAAGAAAAGGAAGTAAGCCAAGAGAAGGTAATATTCTTTAGTATCAGTTCATTAATGTATAATATAATATATATAATACAGCATATTGCTTCAGATAGAAGTATTGCTTTAAGCTAGATTTGGGCATTTTTGCTGTTTTTCCGGATGTCAGCTCCTACATGGGTGTAACGGCTTTTATTGTGTGAGTCACAATTTGTAATGTCATACATTTGTTTTATAAAGATAACACTGGGTAGTTAACTCTTTACCTGCTTTTAGTGTGCTGCCAGATTCAAGTCAAAATGTGAAATGTTACCTCATACATGAAGAGCAGTTCTCTATTTTTTTGTCTGTTTTTTGGTACCAAGGATTGAACTCAGGACCTTGTGCTTGTGAGGCAGACAGCGGTACCACTGAGCTAAATATCCGGCCCCTGTTCTCAATTTTTTAGTCACAAAATCCCTTTACAGTCTTAAAATTTAAGGTACCCAGTGCACTTTTGTTTATGTGGGTTATACTTAGCAATTTTTTTTTTTTTTTAATGCTTTGAGCCATGTAGTTCAGGCTTTTTTTTTTTTGTACTGGGAATCGAACTCGGATCCTTACAGTTGTGAGGCAGGCAGCGGCACCACTGAGCTAAATCCCTGGCCCCTGTTCACGCTTTTCTTAAACTCACTATGTAGCCCAGTCTGGCCCTGAACTCATGGCAGTGCTGCCTCAGCCTCTTGAGTGCTGGAATTACAGGTGTGTGCCACCACACCTGGCCGTAAGAGCTTTTTTAGATGGTTGTAGAAATTCTTTGACACTACAACTGAACACATTGTTTCTGAAAGATTTGTGGTGATGCAGGATGATACTTCATCAATGACCTTTTCATAGTTGTTTTTTTTTTTTTATGTTTTTGTGGTGCTGGAAATCAAATGCTAGGGGACAGTCTACCACTGAGCTACACCTTTAGCTCTCATACTCTGTTAAATTTAAAATTTTTGGACTATATTGTACTTCAAATAGATCTTTTATTCATGGCATGTTAACATCATGCTATGGAATTCATTTGAGTGGTACTGGTTTACTGAGTTATACAGGTCTCCTAGAAAATGACATTTCATTATATATCAGATAATCACATATGCTAAAAATCTACTCTGAGCCAGGAATGGTGGCACATGCCTATAATCCTGGCACTCTGGAAGCTGAGGCAGGAAGACTGCAAGTTTGAGCCCAGTCTGTGCAGCTTAGTGAGAACCTGTCTCATAATAAAATAATAAGGGCTGAGAATGTGGCCTAGTACAAAGGTCCTGGACTCAAGTCCCAGTGCTGGGGGGAAAAATCACTGGTTCTGTTAGAAAAATCTTGAACATTATATCTGGATGAGGTGGTGCATACTCGTAGTCCTAGCTACTCTGAGGCTGAATTGGGAGGATCACGAGCACCATGAGTTGGAGGCCAGCCTGGGCAAAAGAAAAAAGAAAAGTCCAAATATTAGGATGCTTCAGGTTTGCAATGCTGTGTACAAGTTTTCAAAATTCTGACTGTTTTAGAATCTGAATTTTGTCATTGAAAACAAATACCATCCATGTTTTCCTCAGTTCAAAGCAACAGATTGACTTCATTTCTGAGGAAGTGCCTGCTGAGTATCCACGTCTGAATAACCATAGTTTGTTTCTCAGTCATTCTTTCAAGTGAACTTGACATTCCAGGAAACAAGCAGCTAGTTCAGCTTGTGACTCAAGCAGTTGGCCAAGTGCATTCCTTGAAATAGCCGTTACATTTCCGCACACAACAGACGCACTTTAAGCAGACCGCCAATCTGTCACAGATGATTAAAAAGATCACTCTGCACTCTTGATATCTAAGAAAACTAGTATTTTTACTGCTTCATCAAAGACATTTACAAGTAAAATGTCCTTTTATTTGTGCTAAAAATATTTGACAAATGAGGAAACAGTGACTTTTAGTATGATTATTGTTGCCACTGCCTTGATTTGTGCTAAGGCACCATTGCTTTCGTATTGTCGGTGTGTCAGTACAGTGACAAAGCCAAATAACATTGAAGTATTCTGATAAAAATAGTTTTAGAGGGGCCGGAGATTTAGCTCAGTGGTGCCATGCCCACCTGGCAAGCGCAAGGTCCTGAGTTTGATTCCCAGAACTGGAAAAAAAAAGTTTTGACTTAGAGAACCTCCTCCTTGGGGTCAGTGGACCACACTTTGAAAGGGCTGCTATCTGAGACTTGGTTGATACTGTTAGCTCTTAATGTACTTTCTATTGGTTAACAGTCTTGAGGTGGCTTAATGATTTTTTCATGAGAATAATCTTTCCAGTTGTTGATCTCATAACTAATTAGCTAAAGGTATTCAAATGTAGCCAGTTATAGAGATGAAGCTTTTTACTGTCCCTTAATGTTAATCTTTAAAGGAAACAGACTTCATAGAAAATAGCTGCAAAGCCTGTGGCAGCACCCAAGATGGGAGTGGTTGTGTAGAAGTCATTGTTACCCATGAAAATACATCATGTACCTGTCCTACCAGTGGCAATCTTTTGGGTTCCCCTAAAATAAAGAAAGGTAAGTAAATAATTTTTTTTTAATTAACTGAGGTTTGTTTGTTTGTTTTTTTTTAGACAGGGTAACGGGGTGTCACTATGTAGTTGAGGCTAGTCTGGAACTTGGGGCAGTCCTCCTGCCTCAGCCTCCCAATGCTGAGATTACAGGCATGCACTACCACATTTGGTTTAAAAATAGCTCTTTAGTCTGTTCTTTTAAATGTAAGAGGCTTTAGATATTTTAGAATCTAGAATTTAAAAATTGCTTTATAACCCTCCCAAATCATGTAATTTAGTCATATACTTAATATTTCCATTTTCTTTATGTTGTTTGATTTGTTATTGTTTGACAGAAACAAAGAGCCTTAAATCTTTTTTTTTTTTTGTTACCGAGAATTGAACTCAGGACCTTGCACTTACAAGGCAAGTGGTAGAATCAATGAACTAAATCCCTGGCCTCTTAAATCCTTAACATATTTTCATTATTTAATTGTTGCCTACTTTTTTTTTCTTGGTTTTTTTGTGACAACGTCTTGCAGTGTAGCCCAGGCTGGCCTTGAACTTGTAGCAGTCCTCATGCCTCAGCCTCCCAAGTGCTGGCATTATAGACACACACCACCATGCCTGGCTTGCCTACTTTAAGCCATCAATTTTGAAATATCTTTGGTTCGTTCTTTGTCCTAAATAATTAGGGTGTTAACTGTGAGTCTCACATGATCTGTTCTCAGGCATATCTCCACACTGTAATGGCAGTGATTGTGGATACTCATCCAGCATGGAAGGGAGTGAAACAGGTTCTCGGGAGGGCTCGGATGTTGCCTGCACTGAAGGGATTTGTAACCATGATGAACACGGTAGGTTCAGATTACACTTCTGTACTTTCTGATTTCTACTGCATGGCTGACTTAAAAGCATAAATAAGGATGATTATTATTACTTCCAGCCGATGACTCCTGTGTTCATCACTGTGAAGACAAAGAAGATGATGGTGATAGTTGTGTTGAATGTTGGGCAAATTCTGAAGACAACACAAAAGGGAAAAATAAAAAGAAGAAAAAGAAGAGCAAGCTGTTGAAATGTGATGAACACGTAAGTGTTGTCTTGGAATGTTAAACCTTTGTTGTTGAGAACAACCTGTTTTCCTTAAAAATTGGTTTGGTTTAGTTTTCTGAGACAGGGTCTCGCTATGTAGTTCAGGCTGACCTTGAACTCACTGTGTAACCCATGCTGGCCTCAAACTTGCAGCAGTCCTCCTGCCTCAGCCTCCTGAGTGCTGGGACTATAGGTGTTTACACCAATATTTAGTGGATTTGAATGAGTATTTCATGGATTTCCATTGATTGCTCATTTTGTGTGTCTGGGTGGGGGTGGTTATTTGCCCAAAAGCCCATGAGAGTCATAAATCCAATTCATTTCATAATGCTTTTAATATATTAACTATGTAATCTTGAATATTTGTTTAGTTTTCCCATTTGTAAAATGGATATAATAGTTCCTACCACGTTAGCTTCTGTGCAGATGGTGTGAGATTATATGGCAGGTTAGCAAAGCACCTGGGATATAGTAAGTACTTAATAAAGGCCAGCTGTGGCTTTTACTCTGTATTCCTTCTAAAGATTGAATACTCCATCAGCTCTTTTTTCTTTTTCTTTTTTTTGTACTGGAGATTGTGACCAAGGCCTTTTATTTTGAAACACTGTCTTGCTAACTTAATCCAGCCTGGGCTTGAACTTGGAATCCTCCTCCATCAGCTTCCCAGAGTGCTGGGATTATAGGGGTACGCCACCATGCTGGCTGTTTTTTGTTTTTGTTTTTAAGGATTGCTGTTATTCCCTGCCTTTTTACCTGGAAAATCTTTTGCTGTAATTTCAGATCCAGAAACTTGGAAACTGTATTACAGATCCAGGTAATCGAGAGACCTCAGGAAATACCATGCACACAGTGTTTCACCGTGACAAGACCAAAGATGCACATCCTGAAAGCTGTTGCAGTGCTGAAAAGAGTGGGCAGCCACTGCCCTGGTTTGATCATAGGAAAAATGTACCCGAGTGTGCAGAACCCACAGAAACATCATTTGGTCCTGATTCCGGAAAAGGTGCCAAGAGTTTAGTTGAACTCCTTGTAAGTAGTCCATGATGTCTTTCTGGGGATGCAGGGATAGTATCTTAGGTGAGCAGGAGAGTGGAGCTGTTAAAAGATGAAGGGCAGTGTTCCCTTACACTTCTGACTTCATTTCTGTTCTGCTCATGGTTTATGCAGCCACCCTGGAGCACATTTTCTTGTTCTCAGAGTTGGAGGGACTCCTTGGTGGAACAGGATAGATAACAGCATTATTGTAGGAATCTGCCTCCTTTGAAGACAGTTATTGAAGCAGATTTTGCCCACGTGGCAGTTTGTGATAATCACCCTTCCAGACCAGGAAAGAATACATACAGAATCTGAACCAAAGCCTGCATTCTGGGTTACTTCCTTTACGCGACATGTAGACTAAAAGCATAACTGAGCTTTTCCAAAGCTTTCATAATTGACACAGCTCCAGAGGCTTTAAGTGGATTATACTGGATTCCAGATGACTCAGTTTATAGTTGTGTGTGGGGAGGGGAGAGAGAAGATTGGCGATTTTCTCATAGTACCGTGGTACCTCAGTTCATGAACTTAATACTATGCTTGCAGTTTGGTTGCAGCCAGAATCATGGAATAAATTGTGACCAGAAGATCAGAAAGAATTAAGTTCGTGAACCAAGGTACCATTGTAATTAGGGTCCTGATAGAACCAAAAAAAAAAATTTTTTTTGGCGTGTGGTTGTAAATTTAATGGTGATGCTGTTTTCTTGTTTGTTTGTTTTTTTAAGTTATCTTTTACTTAGTTTGTGGAGATAAATTTCAACTCAGATCAGCCAGCGATATGTCTGGTTATTTAAAATTTATTAGTAACTAAGCTGGGAGTAGTGGCACACATTTGTAGTCCCAGCACTTAGGGTGAGGCAGGAGAATCTCTGTGAGTTCAAGGCCAGCCTGGACTACATAGAGAGACCCTGTCTCAAAAATAAAACAGAAAAAATCCTTAAAATCTGGTAACTAGTTGTCACCATCTCTGGTCACTTTTTAAAGGCAGAAAATAAACTCCTAGATGTGTGTAATAAATTGTAGATTCAAGGTTTCAAACCAAGATGAGTTGGATTTTATTTTCCCTTATTTTCTAGGACAAAGCAACATGCTGATTCTGTAAACACTCCAGCTAAAGGCTTTGTATGACTGCATTGAAACTAAAAAGCTAGGGTGCTTTAACTTTTTGTCATCCTCTTCTTAGGAGCATAGCATTTTGCATTCTTAAAGTCATGGTCTTAACTAATTGCTCCTTTAATTTGCAGGATGAGTCTGAATGTACTTCAGATGAGGAGATCTTTATCTCACAAGATGAAATACAGTCCTTTATGGCTAATAACCAGTCTTTCTACAGCAATAGAGAACAATACCGACAGCACCTGAAGGAGAAATTTAATAAATACTGCCGCCTAAATGACCACAAGAGGCCCATTTGAAGTGGCTGGTTGACAACAGCTGGAGCAAATTAAAAAAAATAAAATAGCTCTGTCTTTCAATGAAACACTCAAGATGACTACTGCGCCTTCTCTTTCAAAAAACTCTTAAATTTAGTGACTTATGGCAAAATTTTATCTTAAATCAATGTGGTTCTTTCTTGTTTTGGGAGATGGTGGAGGTAACTTCATTAGTTTGTTCTTTCTTCAGGCTTGTGTCTTTAGTTGCGTGGCTGCACAGGCCTCCCATATGATTTAAGCCATCTCTTTTCATTAAATGTTTCTCTTCCTGTGAGACTTACTAAAGCAACTTAGTGGAAAAAAGTAATGTACTTATACTTCTGTACAGAAATGACACTGAGCTGAATATATGGTTTTACAAAGTAGACATCCACTTGCAAAATGTTTGGATGTAATGTTAAAGCGCAATGTGCAAAATTTAAAATAAAGAATATTTATTAATACGCATAGTAGAATTTGGTGTACATTGTTTCTACTTAATGTGTAGCAGTACTTTAGATTTTCCCTTGTACATAGCCAGTGTTGATGTAGAGAATGAAGAGTAAATGATGTAGAGAATGAAGAGTAAATGAGAGCTGAGCATAGTGGTGCACGCCTATAATCGCAGCACTTGGGAGACTGAGGCAGGAGGATCGCCAGGAGTTCAAGGCCAGCCTGAGCTACATAGCGAGACCCTGTTTCAAAAAAGCATTAAAAGAAAAAAATGAGAATAGAGATACAGAACATTGTTGAAGATAAAATTCTCGATTAAAATTGTACAAGTCTAGAAAAGCAGTTTCTAGTCTTATTCTGAAAGAGTAAATTTTCTGCAGTACATTTAAAATACTGACTAGCATCTTATTTCCTCATGAGACTTTACTGTTAAAGGTCCCTAAGATATAAGAAAAAACACTTCTTACATTCAGAGGTTCATCTTCACCTAGAAGAGTGAAAACAAAATGAGGCAGAATTTCAACCGAGGGTTGTCTGATAAGGAATTGCTCAGCACGTGTGACTGGGATGAGAAGGCTGCACTCACCCCACTGTGGTCTGTAGGTGCATATCAGCCTTAGCGGTTTTCCAACAATAAAGTCACTATGGCCTTACAATTCACTGCTGTCACAAGCTGTCTGAGTACTGAGGGAGAAAGATTTCCCAAGTGTAGCATTTTGCTGACATTTAAAAGATCAGATCAAAATAGTTCAATAAACACATGTACTTAGAGCTTTGTGTCTGCCGTTGATAATACTTGGTGGCAGCAGACAAGTGGCAGGATAGCCAGTACCTCTGTGCAGTGGGGATGGTGCAGATCGTATAGGCTTGCTACCACTGGATCGAATTTCTAATCTGATTTCAAGTGGGCACAGAGGACTCATTTAATTTTCATAGTTGGTAGCATTTCTTTGATATACTTCTAGTCTTTCAATCAGTGTTGTCTAGGAATTGGGGCAGAGGTAAAATGAGTAATGACTCTTGTTTGCTTCCATCATGAAGTTACAAAAATGACTATGGGCCTCCCACATCCCTTGGCTCTGAGGCCAATCTCCTTTCTACCATCCCCTCACCCCCTGCCCTTTGTGCTAGGCATTGAACCCAGCATGCTAGTAGTAAGGCAAGTGCTTTACCGTTGAGCTAAAACCTCTGGCCTCAGAGACCCAGTTTTCTTCGGGAAGATGGCTGTATTAAGAATCGGAAGTGCCCTACACAGTGGTGCATTCCTGTAATCCCAGCTACTTCAGAGATTGAGGCAGAAGGATCACAAATTTGAAGCCAGGCTGGGCAACTCAGCAAAACTCAAAATTTTGGAAAAGGGCTAGGAATGTAGCTCTGTGAGGCTCTGGGTTTAATCCCTAGGACTGAAGGGGTGAAAAAAAAATAGAAGTGAGCCATTTTCAGAACTGATGGAATAATCCAAGTAGCCAGAGACCTTTATTCTGCTTTTTTTTCTTTTTGGTATGGGGGATTGAACTCTGGTCCTTGCGCTTGTGGGGCAAGTGGCAGAACCACTGAGCTAAGTCCCCAGCCCAGAGCCCTTTACTCTGAAACCTATAACCCAAGAAGGGAAAATGGAGTGAAGGCAGTTGAAGAGCGTATTTGTGGCCTAAATCTGTCTTCACACCATGCTTTTTATCAATATTCTCATTTTTAATATGAAGGTAGTAAAGTAAAATGAAAAATTGAGCGGGGGGTAGAGCATTTGCTTAGTTTGCCCTGGGTTTAAACCCCAGTACCTAAAGGGGGAAAATAGAGGATGGTTGTACAGATTAGTTAATATATTAGAAGTGCCTGCCACGGAGTAAGTACTCAGTAAGTTGTTGGCTCTTTACATTTGCTACAGTGTGAAGGGGTGGGATCCCTGTAGGACAGTTGGAGACATTAGACCGTTTAGGGACAGAATCCCCTAACACTAGTGTTTTTATCCTAAACCCAAGAGAACAGGTAGGGTCAATAAGAGTTCTTCCCAAGGTCACCCACGGTTGACGGTGGAGACATTTGGCCTTTTCTGGACTGAATCCTTCCCATCAGCCACCAACTGGTTTGAAAGGGCATTGGAGTCACCTTTAGTGTCCTTAATTCCTCACCCCGAGTTTAGAAGTCTGGTACAGGTAAGAGAGACTGAGCGGGAAACCTTGGGAACGCGCATCCTCGCTCGGGAAGCCGGGAGCTGTCAGGGCGACCGCAGGGGGTGCAGCTTCCCGGAGTCGCGGAGGGCGGGCTGGCCGCGGGCGGGGCCAGACCGGAAGGGGCGGGGCATCGGCTGGCACAGGGGGTGGGGCGCCAGGCCGCGGGCGTCCTCCGGCGGGATGTGGCCGGGCGCGGAGGACCGGAGGGCGGAGCCTCGGCCTGAGGCCGGCCAGCATGGGGGTGGGCCGAGGCGCGGCTCAAACGCGAGCAGGTTGGCAGCCGCTGCCGGGGCAGTGACAAGGGAGCGGCCGAACCTCGCCAGCCAGGGGCGAAGCTCTGTGAGCGAGGTGGGCGGGCGGCTCGGGACTATGGCCAGGGCGGGCATGGAGAGGTGGCGCGACCGGCTGGCACTGGTGACAGGAGCCTCGGGGGGCATCGGCGCAGCCGTGGCCCGGGCCTTGGTCCAACAGGGACTGAAGGTGGTGGGTTGTGCCCGCACCGTGGGCAACATCGAGGTAAGGCCTCTCTGGGAAGCGAGGACGCTCTGGGGACGTCGTTTCCGCGGGGCAGGGGAGTCGCGGGAGCCGGGCCAAGACCCTCCAGTCACTGCCTGTCACCCCAGGGCCATTTGTCACGTGTTTAGGGACAAGAAGAATGAATCCCTAGCAGGAGAGGCCTCTTGGATCCCTTAGGGCAGGCTTCCGCCTTGGCTTTAGGTCGTTGTCTTTTGAGGAGTCATTTACCCCTGACAGCTCCTGCTCCCAGTGTACCGAATCTCTGAGCCCTGGCACTCCCCCACTTCGGCCCTCCTGGTCCCCTTCCCCAACGAGCTGGGCTGAGGAAAGGGGAAGTCAGAGATCAGGGGCCAGCTGTGCAGCCAGGGTGAAGGAGAGCTTTCTAGCTTCAGCGGCTAGGTTGGCTTCCTCTGGTCGCCAGACCTCACCCACCACGCCAAAGTGCTGGCCAACCAGAGGTGCAGGAGCTTGAGGATTTGAATGTTTGACCCAGACTGAGGGTGAGCCTGGGGTGGGAGCTTTTTTGAAGAACCACTCCCCACCCCTATCAATCTGAAGGTTAACCTATACCCTGATGAGGGCAGGAGGGATGAATGGAATGATTACTGGTAGATTTTTCTCTAATTCATTTTTCTAGATTGGACTGAGTAGGTGAAACAGGGCAATGAATATGTAAATCCTGAGGGGACAAGGCAATGTGGGTCCAGAGCTTCTAGTTTTTCTCTTACCATGGAGTTGGAAACTCCCAGAGTTATGAGCAACAAGAGATCAGAGAAAAAGGAAATGAAGTTGGCTATTTGAGGGTAGGAGGAAGGAGACAAGAGAAATTCCCATTGTAGGTTGTTTTTGGAGTTGGTGTTCCAAGACCACTCTCAGGGGCTAAGACTAGTGCTCAGTTGCAGGGCTGTCCCTCTACCATCTCTCAAAGTCCCCAAGTAGAGAAAGGGTGAGGAGGTCTTGGGTGGGGGCAGAGGGAGAAGGTACACAGGAAGAACTGTCCCCTCCCCTGCTGCTGACCAAAGGTACACTTTATAACCTCCCAGATAATCCCAAGGTCATCAGGCTCAACCATTGCCCCACTCTGCCCCTCCCTTTCTCCTATGCTGAGAAGCTCAGGGGCCAGCCCCAGCCTTGGAGCCCAGAGGATCAGGTCAGGGGTTAGACAATTGGATTGCCTAATTCGGAAGCCACTCTTTCCTTCTATTCCCCTTCCCCAAGCTGGCCAATAAAGGGGATCCCCAGGCAGATCACTGAGCTCCAGGAAGACTCCATGTCAGGAAGGGAGAATGCCTGTATTGTGGGAGGACTGCCATGATTTCAGATCATTTAAGGGGAGGTGGTCCAGTGGCACAGGTGGGCCAATGAGAAGGCAGTGACAGGGAGAAATAAATTCTCAGCCCCTCCTTTCTGGCTTTCCGAAGGGGGACTTTAAGTCTAGAGGAGGAAGGGAAGTTCCATGCTAGAGGAGGGAAGAATTCCAGGCTTTCTGGCTTCATTGATTGGTTCATTCATTGATGTTACACCAGAGTTTGGGTTCTGGATTTCTACAGAGAGAAACTCTGTTTTCCTGAAGTGGTCATGGGTAATAAAATCAGGTGGAAAGGGGCTTCTGAGGCCCAGAGTAGTATACCTTTTGAACTCACAGAATGTTAAAGCAGAAAAGAATTTCTTCAGTCACCTGATCCGGCCCTTTATTCCTAGCTTGGCTTAGGAGGAGGAAGGGGCTCCAGGCCAGGGCAGCTGGCCAAACTGGCCTTCCTCTAGGGCTCCCCCTCCCCCTCCCACAATGTACACAGTCACCTTCCCAAGGCTCAAGTGCCTGCCCGGTCACTGGCCTCCAAGGCCATGCAGCCCGTTTTCTTCCTGCTCCTAAATGTCAGCTCCCCTCACAGTCATCTCAGTGGCCCTGGTTTTTGTGAGCTTTCTCAGGAGAGAGGCACAGGAAATACCCAGTGTCATCTCTCACCTGACTCACCCCATAGGGTCCAGGGAAATCTTGGGATGGAGGGTGGTGTGCCAGGGTTCTAGAAAGATCAGATTTGTCCTGATGTCCTCACCCCTCCTAGAGAGAGGGAGAGGGGGGATTGGCAGGTGTGTGCTGCTGAAAGGTGTGAGTATGTACCTTTGAGTTCAGCCAAGCTGACTGCAGTTTGAAGGGGAGGATGATGGTTCCGTGATGAGCTCTTCTGGGAAGGGTTGGTTGACACTAGGGGGAGGAAGGGAAGGGAGGTCTTGGAGCAGTCAGCTCAGAGACTGCTGGCATTGGTAGAAGAAGCGGGAGGTGGGGTGAAAGGTTTCTTTTATTACTTGCAGACAGAGGAGATGTTCTTGATGGGAAAGAGGCAGAAAAGAGATCTCCCTCCATTGCCAGGATCCCTGCCCACCTTCTCCCTCCTTAGAACAGAAGGCTTGCATTTATACTTGAGGTTCCTCCGTTGGTCTGCACAATTTTGCTCCCCTCCTCCCCTGAGAGTGCCCTTAGCCCCTGGACTTTGACCAAAGAGGACAAGCTTTGGGGATGGACAGTCCTAACATCTTTGTGGCCAAAAGGCAGCTCTCAAAGGGGAGAGTTTTATGATGGGAGGGAGGGGAGATGTGGGTGGGAGGTGTGGGAGTGAGCAGCTCACCCCAGTTAGACCCCTGTTGGGTTTCATAGGAGCTGGCTGCTGAATGTAAGAGTGCAGGCTACCCCGGGACTTTGATCCCCTACAGATGTGACCTGTCGAATGAGGAGGACATCCTCTCCATGTTCTCTGCTGTCCGCTCTCAGCACAGTGGTGTGGACATCTGTATCAACAATGCTGGCTTGGCCCGGCCTGATAGCCTGCTGTCAGGCAGCACCAGCGGCTGGAAGGACATGTTCAACGTAAGGGCTCAGGGGCCTGGGGCAGTGTGGGCGGGGGCTGGGAGGAGAGCAGAGCTGGGTCTGTGAGCTGGAGGCTGGAGGGATAGGATATTCAGTAAGACCTTTGGCTTCCTGCTAGGGGCATCTTCACTCTCCCCTTCTTCTTCCCCTACCAGCAGGGTAGTAAGTGGGTACATGCCCATATCTTCTCAGCTCTCCTTTCCTTTGTGCTCCGGGTGTGGTTCTTCAAGTCTAGACTGATTCTGCCATATTGGAAGAAAGACTGGTATGGAAGAGAACTGCTGTTTACTGAATGTCCCTGTGTATCAGCAATGTGTGGTATGCTTGAGAACATGGTCTTAAAGGATGAAAAGGAACAGAGAAAAGAGATAATATCCTTACCCAGTCCTGCTATCAAGCAGGGTATCATCAAGCAGGTTACTGTCTCTGAGCTTCCATCTTGTCACATTTAATTGGGGTGAACACCCTGTGTCATCAGTATCTGGGGTCACAAACTCCAGTGTTCCCTAGGTCAAGGTAATACATAAAGGAATGAAGTAAGCCAAGTGTGGTCTGCAGTGCATGAGAGAAATGTGTTCACTGCTCAAATCCGAGAGAGTTGCTCTCTAATAGTGTGGACGATCTTGCAATTTCTTTAAGAGAAGCAGAGAGCCTGTATTTTTATGTGACACTCCCACCTGTCCCATTCACTAAAACATCAGGTCCACCAGGGCAAGGACTTTTGTCTGTTTTATTTTCTGGGACAGCTCCACTCATAAGCCCTCCACAGATACTTATTGAATGAATGAGTATGTGTTGGGAAAGTATTTATTTATTGTGGTGCTAGGGATTGAACACAGGGTTTTGTGTATGCTATGCAAGTGCCCTACCATTGAACTATTTCACAAACCCTTTTTTGATATTTTAAAGCCAATACATAGGCCAAACACAGCCTTCAGGAATAGGTATTCAACTTCTGGGCTGCATTGTGGGGGAAGCATTAGGGTATGATGAAAGTATTCTGAAAAGCTGAAAGCAGTGTCCAAACAGGATGCTTCTTTTCTCTCATAATCCTTTCATACCTGCATTGGTAGATTTTGTATTTGTTTTGGGGTTTTTTTGTGTTTTTTTTGGTACTGGGATCGAACTCGGGACTTTGCACTTTCGAGGCAGGCGGTGGCACCACTGAGCTAAATTCCCAGCCCCTGCATTGGTAGATTTTGTATCTAATAGGTGCTTGGGCCTGGAAATGAAACAGTGAACAATGGAAAGGAAGGCACTGTCCTCAGAGAGCCTTCTGGGGGATCCCGGTGACGGCCCTTACCTACTACAGTGGGTCTCTAAACTTGGATCTCAACTTGCCCATCTGTAAAATAAGGGACTTACATCTCTAAGCCCCCCTTTTGGATGAACGTTGTCTATTAGGATCATTCTGGGCGGCATCTTCTTCCCCATCCTGGCCCCTAGATGTAGGAGATTTCCTCACTTGGTCCCAGGGGTTCATTTCTCCTTTCCATCTGCCCCACAAAGCTACCTGCTAAGAGGACCAGAAACAGGGCTGAGAACCCTCCTATGTTCCAGGACCCATCATCTTGCTGCCACCATGAGTACGAGGAAGGTTCACACTGAGAGTTCTCTATCCGATGCCTGGTTGACACCTGATAAAGAGAGCCAGCTAGTATCTGCCAGCAGGTCTCTCTTCCCAAGAGGCACAAGGTCCAGCTGAAAGCTTTATCAAAGCTTGTCCTCCTGGCCTGGAGGCTGAGGGGTGGGCCTGGGCAGGTGCTTCACAGCCGATATTGCTTCAGGCCTCTGTTGCATGAAGGGTAGGGATTTGGGGTCACATCTGCCAGAGGGAGCAGGAGTGGCAAGTGACCCTACTTCCAGGTGGGACACAGGCTGAAGGCAGGTATAAAAGGCAGGAGGGTAGGCCGTCCTCCTCCTCCTCACCTACAGAGAGGGGACAGGAGCAGAGTGGCAGGCTGAGCAAGGTGGGGGGAGGCTGGGGTCTGTGCTTCAGGAGATTCTTAAAGCCTTTGAGGGAGGTTTTCAGTCTGTGTGGGAGGGAGTAGATATAGGGACACTGTCACAGAGAAGGGTAAGCTATTTGGGGAAGAAAAGGAGATGGTTCTCTAAAGCAGAGGTGGCTAAGCTAGTCTCCTGGGTCCAGCTGGGTTTGGGGGGTTTCCTTTCCTACTTGGGGGGTCAGCCAAGAGAAGAACTATCTGCTGTCAGCTTTTCTGGAAGGTGCACCTACATGGAAGGTCTCTGGGAGGACCTGGACACTGGAATGTCACACCACCCTCTCCCCATGGAGCTCAGCAGCTCCATCAGCTGGTCTGTTGGGCCCAAGCTGGAAACACCCCATTGCCTCCCCTGGCTCACAGGTGAATGTGCTGGCGCTCAGCATCTGCACCCGGGAAGCCTACCAGTCCATGAAGGAGCGCAGTGTGGATGACGGGCACATCATTAACATCAACAGGTGAGGGTGGGCGCCGGAGGTGGAGCCCAGGTAACCGTTGGCCTCCATACTGGGTAATCTGCTGTAGCACATGTGAGCTCTATGGGCCCCAGTTTCTTTGCTGGTAAAATGGGGATTTCATTCCAACTTAATATCCAAATGGCATGATTGTGGTGAGGGAAAAATTGTTGTCCAGTGCCAGCCCCTGGTTGCTGAGGTGGGCAGCACAGCCCCTTCTGTCTGCAAGTCAAAACCTGAGGACTCTCCTGGGACTGAGCATCTCCATCCTCCAGGCCCTGAAACAAACCCTCCTGGTGGCACAAAGAGACCATACAGGTTCTGCCTTGGGGGAGCCCCAATCCGAGGGGGGCAAAGGCTCCTTCCTGGCTCACAGGTTCCCCAGTAGAGCTGTGTCCTTGAGCACACAGATAGAGTGGCAGTGCTTCTGATATCCAGAATGACCCAGATAGTTCATTCCATGGTCAACAGAAGGATGACTTTAAGGCAGAGGAAGGTTACAAGAGCTGCTGGGATATCAGGCTAGGTGGCTGAAGGCTTCCTGTCTGCCTCTGGGTAGCGAGATGGACCAGAAAGTCAGGGAGCACTGCCAGTTTCTGCAGAGCTTCACTCTCTCCTCTCCACCCTCCTTCCGCGCAGCATGTGTGGCCACCGAATCCTACAAGACAGTGTGATGCATTTCTATACCGCAACCAAGTATGCTGTCACTGCGCTGACTGAGGGACTGAGGCACGAGCTTCGGGAGGCCCAGTCCCACATTCGAGCCACGGTGAGGCTGTGGCCTACCCCTGGTGGGGACAAGGTGGGCAAAGGCCCTCCCACCTTCATGTGCTGCCCAGGAAGCCCTGTCCAGGGTGGGCTGCTGAGAGCCCCTGGGAGTGGACAGGGTACAGAACTCCTGGGCTCTGCTGTCACATGCGTGGTCCTACTCAGTCCTTGAGGATCCTCATTTCATTCATCCAGAAGCCAGTGACCACACTTAGACTTAAAGGTGGGAGAAGGCTGACTTCAGGGAAACATGGTGGAATAAGACTAAGAGAAAGCAAGGGACTATGGGAAGCCAGGTATACATGGCCTGGATAGCAGGATTCTGGGCTCTTCCCTTGAGGGCTGGATGACCTTGGACAATCATTGAACTTCTTCTAGGATTAGCTTTCTCATGTGGAGAAAGGAGTTGATGATCTCCTCCTGATTGTGAGGCTTTAAGGAACCCCACTTTGTAAAGGACTTACCTGGCTGTGTAGATAGTTGGGAACATCATGATCATTGCCAATGACATCTTTGGAGGGAGGGGTCAGTATCTGGACATTGGACAGCCATCCCTGGGAAGCCGGGCCCTGTGGCCTCCATCCTTTCTCCCCACCCTACCCAAGGCCTGGCAAAGGTCTACCCCTGAACAGGCCCTCTCTGTTGGCCCAGTGCATCTCTCCAGGCTTGGTGGAGACACAGTTCGCCTTCAAACTCCATGACAAGGACCCTGAGAGAGCAGCTGCTACCTATGAATGCATCAAGGTGGGGCCCAGTAAAGGCAGCTCCTAGGTGAAGGCAAAGGGAACCCTGGCCTTCAGACTCCACCCTTCTGGCCAGTTTATCACCCCTCCTGGAGGGCTGGGGTGGGAATATGGATGCTGGAGAGGACCTCCATGGTGGGGAGGAACTTGGGTCCATTCTATCCTTGTCTCTCAATTCTTTACCTTGGTGCTCTTAGTGTCTCAAACCCGAGGATGTGGCTGAGGCTGTCATCTACGTCCTCAGCTGTCCCCCACATGTCCAGGTGAGTCTAGCCTTGACTGTCCACGCCCTGGAAGAGTCTAACCATCCCCAGAGAGGGGAGTAGGGAGGCCTTAAGAGGGTGGGGAGTGTCCAGCCACCTCAAGCCTTGTGCCTTCCACAGATTGGAGACATCCAGATGAGGCCCACGGAACAGGTGACCTAGTGTCCAGTGGGGAGCTCCTCCTCTCTGCCCCTCATGGCTTGGCTCCTGCCTGTGGATTTTAGGTGTTGATTTCTGGACCCCTGGATTCCACTTTCTAACCCCACCCCCACCAAGGGCTAGAAAATTTGTAAAAGGTTTTAAAATCAGCTTGTCAAATTATTTCCAATGCAAATGTGAAAAAATGGGCAGGGCAAAGGAGGTGGGGTCCATGATTATTTTACCTGTTAGTTTGTTCTGGGTCCCTTTCTTGGGCTCCTTGGCCTTTGTCTGCTCTCCTAAGTCTCTTTCTTCTCTTTGATCTGGGAATGGGAATGTGGCCTAAAGGGAGGCTTCCCTCTATCTTCTTGCATCCCAGCCTCTTCCCTTCAGGGTTGAGGTGGCAGAGAGAGTCCCTCACCTTATATTCGAATGGTTATCCAGGTCTCCAGCCCTCCCCGCCCCCCGCCGCCAGCTCTCCACCCCAATCTTGGCTTCCTGCCTCCAGTGAGGTCATCACTCCCTTCAATGACAGCAGAATACCAGAGCCTGACTTCACTGTGATGATTAAAAAAGGAAAAATGGCAACCAACCTACCTTGGTTTCAGGAGTGTCTTTCAATTGTTCCCCCTTCTCCGTGGTCAGAGAGATTGTGTCTCAGAATTTCTTCAAGGTGAGTGGGAGGCCGGGTCGGTTTGGGGCATCTCTCCTGGAGTTCGGATTACCACAGGAAAGGGTTGGATTAGGTCTTGAAAATGGACAGGTGTTTCCGAAGACAAAGAGAAGGCATACAGATGTGCAAGGTTGGGGCCCCTGTAAGAGCGTGCAGTGTTGTGTGAACTACACACAACTTCGTGCAGGAGCAAGGTGGGGATGCAAAGGTGGCCCCTGCCTGTGTCACTGGGGGTCTGAGTGCCGAGGAGCAGTCTGGCTCTTACCTGTGGCCAGCCCGATCAGCTGGCTTCTTGGCAGAGACTCGACAGGCTCACAGCTGTCCCTTCGGGAGAGAGTCAGCGGCCAAAGAGTGGGAAGAATCTCCCGGGTCCTGCTGACCGGTAGTGAGGGTTTGACAAGAAGCTTCTGAGGACAGTCACCGGCAGCTGGATGTAGGAAGGGAGCCACCAAGGTTGAACAGGAAGGCCATGAGATTCCTGAAATTGTCCTTTGCTGCTGCTTGGGTGAATGAGCCCTCCAGCCCCCAGCTACCTGGGACTTCTCCGCAAACTGGGTACCGCCAGCGAGGTAGGGTCAGCTCAGCTTCAGCACTGTCTCCCCACCGGGGGCGGTGGAGGGCGCGGATCAGCCAGCCCGGCAGGGGGCACTATAGGGATGTCCTGCGGGTTGGGCATGCGCAGTGCACTGCTGGGCAGGGGGCGGGCCTCCGGAACCCGGAAGCGGAAGGCCAGTGTGGGAACCCGGGAAGGAAATAGCTGTAGCTCAGTAGTTGGTTTCAGGGCAGTCCTGGAGTAGGTAGCCGGGGCTGTCTGTCCTTGTCTGAAGGAACAGAGTGAGGACAGCTGTCGGGTCCTCTTCACCTGAATGTGAGCATCGAGTTCCCAGCGCAGCCCGTGCTATGGGGCTGCTCTGGACCATCAGGGCCGCGACCCGCGGTTGCTCGGATCGCCTCGTCGCCCGTCATTTCTCCCAAGCGGCTCGGCGAGAGGTGCGGCCTGGTGGGGAGGAACTAAGGCGCCTGCGGCTGGATGACTTGGCCCCGACCCCACGGCTAGAGCTGCTGTTTGGCCTGTCCCCCTGTCTCTTGGCTCTGCGGGCCGCCCGCCGCCGCGTGGCCCGGCTCCTGCTCCAGGCCGGCGGGGCTGGCCTACAGGAGGCGCGGGCCGAGCTGCTCCGGACCGCAGAGGCGCGGGACATCCCAGTTCTTCGGCCCAGGCGGCAGAAGCTGGATGCCCTGTGCCACTACCAGATGCATCAAGGCGTCTGCATGGAGGTGACTCCTCTGCGGCCCCAGCCGTACACTGAGCCCGGGGAGGCGAGCCCAAGCGATGACCCCCAGCAGCTGTGGCTGGTCCTTGAGGGGCTCCAGGATCCCCGGAATCTTGGTGCTGTGCTGCGTTCCGCTCACTTCCTCGGCGTGGACAAAATCATCATCAGCCGCAGAAACAGGCACGGGCATCCCTTATTTCCCGCGTGGCCAAGTAGGAGGCACAACCGAGTTCCTAACCACCTTGGCCTTTGGGTGCTCCCTCAGACATGCCGCACCATCGCCAAGCTCCTCACCCTAAGCCCTGGGAGCCCGGGAGTGGGTGGGGCGCGAGGCTTAAGATCGCCCAGCCTAAAGGGGGAATGGGGAATCTTTGCAGCTGCCCGCTCACTCCAATAGTCAGCAAGGCCAGCGCGGGGGCTATGGAGGTGATGGACGTGTTCTCCACCAATGACCTGCCTGGTTTTTTACAGGTAATGAGGGGCGAGAGGGAAAAGAGCAGAAAGAGCCTGTAGCCCGACCACTTCAAAAGCTCTCAGCCAGCAGCGGATGGGGGAAGGGAACAGAGGAGGGGATGTTGACATGGATTCCTGTGGCTTCCTAAATCCCATTGGGAAGGGAAGGGTTCCGGAGAGTTTTTTTCTTAAACTACAAATGGAGTGCTGTCTGAAGTTAGGAACTTCCTGGAGTCATTCCCTCTTCTGTAAGTCTACCTCCTTGTCTCATTGCCGGCAGAGTAGTTCTCCAGTAGTCCTTCCTGGGGAGATCTGGGTTCCTTGAGTAGGGAGCATCTTGAAAGAATCGTTGAGCTAGACTTTTTAAGAAGTGTAAAGTTTATTGGGGAGACATGAAGGTGAGAATCTTTTTTTAAAATATTAATATGTTTGCAGCACATGGTAATTACAGCCATCGTGGGGACTTGGTACATGTACATAACACATCTTACTTCTTTTTACTTCCCCTTCCCTTCCCCTCCTCCTTCCATACCTCCCTCCAAAACCTGTATGAGTTTGATATCTAGGAAGGGCAAAGTTCAGCAAGCCCCTCTCCGGTTCCTATAGCTGTCTTCAGCTGTGTTTCCTTTGCTGGACACACGGGGGCAGTATTGCCCTGCATTTGGCAGCCCCTGTGCTACCTGCGCCCCCCCCCCCCCAAGCCCCTCTCCGGTTCCTATAGCTGTCTTCAGCTGTGTTTCCTTTGCTGGACACACGGGGGCAGTATTGCCCTGCATTTGGCAGCCCCTGTGCTACCTGCGCCCCCCCCCCCCCATCCCTCTTGAAAAGAAGGGGAAGAGCTCTGGGATGGGTTTAGAACAATACTGCCCAGTAAACACAACACAACTCTTACATATACTTTTGGATTTTCTATAGTAGCCACGTTGAAAAGTAAAAAGAAGCAGGTTGAAATTAATTTTGCTATTTTACCCAGTATATATACAATATTATCATTTCTACATAAATTCATTCAAACTATTATTATTGGGCTGGGGATTTAGCTCAGTGGTTCTGGCACCTGCCTTGAAAGCGCACAGTCCCGAGTTCGATCCCCGATACCAAAAAAAACCCAAAAACCCCCCAAACAAATAAACTATTATTATTAACTATCAGTGCAGTACTGGAGATTGAGGCCAGGGCTTTTTCATTGAGCTACATTCCCAACCTTTTTATTTTTTATTTTTTAATTTGAGATAGGATCTTGATAATTGCCCAGGCTGGGCTTGAACTTGCAATTCACCTGGCTTAACCCCCCCCCCCCCCCAAATAGCTGGGATTACAGGTGTGCTCCACTACCCCTGGCTCATTTTTATATTATTAATGAAATATTTTCTGTCTCACCTTAAAATGTTTACATATAGCACATCTGAATTTGGACTGGCCATATTTCAGTTGCTTAATAATCACGCAAAGCTAGTGGTTACTGTATGGAACAGCACATGTTTTGTGGCTGTGCTTCTCTTTGGGAGCCCCCAGCAGAGGAATGGTGGCCAAGCCCGTAGGAGAGGGGGTTCCCCCTCCTCACTTCCAGCCCCTGAACCAGTAGCTTCTGAAAAAACAAAAACACTGTACAGGGCACTTCCTAAAGCTCAAGTCATTACCTCTGCCTCGTCCCGTCAGCTGCCGGGCCCAGAGCGTTGTCTTCCCTCCTGTTACTGTGGGAGAACCAGAGGGCCAGGTGTGCTTGGTGCCCACCTGCAATCCCAGCTACACAGGCTGAGGCAGGAGCATCTCAAATTGGAGGCCAGCCTGGGCTACTTAGTGAGACCCTGTTCAAAAACAGAATTTAAAAAAGGACTAGGGGAATAGCTCAGTGGGAAAGTGCCTGCCTAACAGGCATGAAGGACTGAATTTAATCTCCAGTTCTAGGGGGAAGAAAGAGAAACAACTGGAGGTCCTCCAGGCAGAGGTTAGGACTGGGCCTCACCCCCTCCTGCCTACTCCAAGGCACTGCTCCAGGAGTTTCCCACCCCTCTTTTGCATCATCATCATGCCAGTAAACATTTTCTTCCCCTTCTGTCTTGACTTCTATCAGTTGGATCTTCAACCCCCAGCTACATCAAAGCCCTTGACAAGGTTGCAGAGCTCGTGTTGCTCTAGCCAAGGATCAGTCCTCAGTCCATCTGTCTTGGCAGAGATGACCGCACCCTCCTCCCTGTGAGACTCTTCAACCTGGATCTTGTCTTTTTCAGTGTTAGGGATCTAACCCAAGGCCTCCTGGAACAAGCTAGGCAGAGATTCTACCCCGGAGCCACGCTCTAGCCTACACTTCACCTGGTTTTCCTCCTGCCTCGCTGTACACTCTCAGAGTCATCTTTGATGATTCGCCCTCACCAGACCTCTAGACATTAGCATTTCCTAGGTCTCACGGCTTTAAATACCACCTGTATTCCAATGCCTCCTAAATGGAGACCCTTGCCTGGATCGTCTGGTTGCCTCCATAGCAGCTCTTTCTGTCTTGAGGCCATTTCACGCATTTCCAAAGCCTTCCTTCCAAGGGGGCTTACCCAGCCCAATTGATGGTAGCTCCATCCTGTTGGTGACTGAGCCCAGAAACTATGGCAACATCCTTGACTTCCTGTTCTCATGCCCATGTCCCCCGTCACCAAATCCTTCCAGCTTTACCGCGGAGTTCTTTCCATGCTCTCAGCATTTCT
This sequence comes from Heterocephalus glaber, assembly GCF_000247695.1. The sequence continues at coordinate 3,676,006 of NW_004624871.1, forward strand.
CACCATCCGTATGGCTGCCACCCTCGCCCGGCCACCAGCTCATCTTGACCGATTGTGGAAACCTCGCCAGTCTCCTTGCATTGCTCTTGGCGCTCAGCACAGCAGGCAGAGATTCTGTTGAAATATAAATCAGTCTTGTGTTGTTTCTCTGCTCCAACCTTTCAAAGCATTTCCATCTTGGAGTAAAAGTCAGAGTCCTTCCAGGGCCCTTTGAGGTCCTACCTCCATGATAGCGAATTGATGGCCTGTGTTGCCCCAGTGGGCACGAGCCCTCTGTTAGCACATAAGCCAAGTTGCCATGTTGTTTTTTCTAAACTAAAACCCCAGTATTCAGGCTTAATTGCAGTGTTGGCACTTGGCGATAAATAAGTGGGTTTGGGAATGCAGTTTGGGCACTCGGTCTCTAAAAGGCTCGTCATCACGGCCCTACCTTTTGTGGCCATTGTTCCGTCTACCTTACTTTTCCTCAGATATGCAAGGTAAGTGAGGCCTTTGTACTCGAAGATCTCTGCGTGGAATATTCTTCCCCTAAAGCTCTGCATGATGCTGTCTGATCATCTTCAGGTCTGTACTCAAATGTTACTTCAAGGAGGCTTTTCCTAAATGCTTCCACAAGGCTGAGATTTTGGTCTTTTTTTTTTTTTTTCCTAGTAGTGGGGATTGAACCCAGGGGTGCTACATCCCCAGCCCTTTTTAATTTGAGACCGGGTCTCCCTGTGTTTCCTTGGCTGGCCTTGAACTTGAAATCCTCTGACTCAGCCTTCAGAGTGGCTGGAGTGACGTGTGCTCCCTGTGCCTGGCACAGTCTGTGTTGTTTGTTCATGGCCCTATCCCCAGTTTCTGGAGCCAAGCCTGGCTGGGTTGAAGTATTTAGTAACTGTTGACTAAATTGAATGGATCTGAGTGATTGCAAGGCTGTGCTCCTCCTTGGCCAGGCTCTGATGAAGATAGGATGAGCGAGAACTTGGTGTCTCCTCTTTTTCAGGCCAAAGCTGGACAGGGCTGGCTCGTAGCTGGCACGGTGGGCAGTCTGGCGCCTGAGATTTCCCAGTCCTCCAAGATACCTGTCACTAGTTGCTTAGAGTTCCTCTGGGACCGGCCTACTCTCCTTGTGCTGGGTAGGTAGATGACCCTGCTTTTCTCTGCTCAGATACACATGTCTTGAGCTCTTGGGTGTGCAGCAGGGCTTCCTAACCTCTGCCTGTGCTCTGCAGGGAATGAGGGCTCTGGTCTGTCCCAGGAGGTGCAGGCCTCCTGCCAGCTTCTCCTTACTGTGCTACCTGGTCGTCAGCTGCCTCCTAGACTTGAGTCTTTGAATGTGTCTGTGGCTACAGGTGAGTCTACTCCCCTTTCTTTCTTTTTTTTTTTTTTTAGTACCGGGGATTGAACTCGGGTCCTTGCGCTTGTGCAGCAGGCAGCGAAACCACTGAGCTAAATCCCCAGCCCTACTCCCCTTTCTTGGTGTCCTCTAATCACACAGAGGTAGCTTCCTTCTCATCCCATTTTTCTGGCTTCACGCTGAATAAGCTACTCAATCTTGCCCTGTATCAGTTGCTTTCAGTGCAACTTGGGGAAAATTTTGAAGATGAAATGAGGAAGTACCTGACCTGTGTCAAAGCCTTCATACGTGGTCCTTCCTCTCCTCTGTCCCTGCAGGAATTCTTCTTCACTCCATTTGCAGCCAGAGGAAGGGTTTCTCTGCAGAGGAGGAAAGGGGGCAACTTCTCCAGGACCCTCCAGTGGAAGGACTCAGATTGGCTCAACACCCAGGACTGTGTTCGGGATCAGAAAGAGAAAGGCACAAAGAGGGCTGAGGGGCCATCTGAGCTGTGGGGTACCCGAGTCAGGGTGGCTACAACGCCACCCGTGTGCTACAGTCTGCCTGCATGGGGAGCTAAGGCCCTGTTTATTGACTCCAATGAACTGTGGGGCAGGGGACTTTGAAGTAGAGACCAGAGGAAGTTCAGCCTCCTGTTTTGATGTTGGGCTTGCAGTTGGAGATGGTAGTTTGCTGATTTCCAGGGTGGGCTAGGATGGATGGTGTCTGGGCGCTGCCTGGAAGCCAAAGGAACTGTGCTTCAGGAGGGACCCAACCCAGGGGTCTGATTCTGTGGTGCACCCGAGTGTGGGAATGTTGAGAGGCCGAGGGCCTCGTGCAGGCAGACAACTGCCCCTCTGTGTCCCACAGTGCCTGTCTTTGTCCTCATGTGCCTGGGAACCCTGGTCTGCACCTACCCCTTAGCCCTGTGAGGATGAAATAAAACCATTCAACAAGAGAGTGTGTCTGATTCTTCCAGTAGGTGGCGGCCTCGCTCTTTAGTCCACAGTTTATGAGAAGCTTTTGTAGCTACCTGGGGAAACTCTTGGCCTCAGCCCCACCAGACCGGGAAAGTTAGCAAATACCCTGCCTTACTGCCACCCCCTGCTCCCCACTCCCACCCCCAGGGACCCAGCAGTTAATCCACTGAACCAAAGCCCTCACCTTTGAGTCTGCAAGGTGGTTGAGGACAGGCTTGCTGTTTTGGTTTGGTTTGGTTTGGTTTTGGGGTTTGGGGGGGGGGGTTTGGTACCAGGGACCTTATGCTTGTGATGCAGGCAGTGACAGCTTACTGTTTATTGTACAAACCAGACAGGTGGTGTTCCTGGGATATATAATGAAAATTATATATCCTTTGTACCTTTTTGAATTCTTTTTTCTTTTTCCAGTACCAGGGATTGAACTCAGGACCTTGTGCTTGCCAGGCACGTTCGGTGCCACTGAGCTACATCCCTGGCCCAACAGATGGTACTCCTTCACTAGGGTCCCACAGTGGAGCAGAACCTGCAGCACAAGTCTTGGCCTTGGCTGCACAGTGGACCCACTTAGCAGGCTTCAAAACAACACTGCCACAGCGGCTGAGGCCATGGGCCTGGGTACAACTTAGGTGCTAGGAGTTTTTTTCCTTTTACTTACTTATTTTGGCTAAGTTGCCCAGGCTATTCTTATACATGTGATCCTCTTGCTTCAGCCTCCTAAGTATCTGGCCCAGGCAACAGGAATTCTAAAACTCCCCAAAAGGATCTCATGTGAGAATCGGCAGGGCAGTGTTTCTCAGCCTTGGCATTGGGGCCCGATAATTCTCGACTGAGAGCAGCATTCCTGGCTTCTACCCACTTGGTACCAGTGGCTCTGCTGCCCCTCCAACTTAAACCAAAATGGTCTCCTGACATTGTCACATCATCCCCAATGGAGTACTGCTGCCCTGGACTAGGGTGGGGAGGACAAGGACTCCTGAAAGTCCCCCACACATCTGAGCCTCAGCTCCCTCCTAGATGAAGGGGAAATAAACCTACCTTCCTGGATTCCTGGGAGGAACAACAGGAACTGATGCCTTGTAGGTAATAGATGCTCAATGAATAGTACCCCCTTTCCTGTGGAATCTATCTGGCATGGGTTTATCTTGGAATTCTAGTTTTAATGCCAGTTTAGAACAAAATTTGGACTTGTTTCAAAAGGACCAAAGATCATGTAAAAGTCAAAGTTTTCCTCTCAAGAATGTGGACAAAAGGCCGAGGATTTAGCTCAGTGGTTTCACTGCCTGCCTCGCAAGCACCAGGTCCCGAGTTCGATCCCCAGTAAAAAAAAAAAAAAAAAGAATGTTGACAAAGCCCCCATCCCTGGACTCCACCGTTCCTCACCAGCACCTGTCCCTTTGAGCTGTGTCCCTCACTGACACGAAGTGTCTGAACTCTGCCTGTGTTTGCATCTTTCCCACTCCAGCCTCACCCTTGGCCAGGAGCCTAGCATGGTAATTTTTAACTGCGGCTGGACCTTGGAGCCACCAGGTCAGGGATGGGGAAAGTTTGTAGTATTCCAGACACCAGACTCATTAAGTAACAACCTCTAGGGAAGGAGCCAGGCATTGATATTTCCAGAAGATCCTCTAGCTGATACTGTGCCACTGGATTCAAGAGTCGCTGGCTTTTGAGCCACCTGCTCAGGTACAAGCAGGGTCCACAGTTACACCCCGAAGCATATTCACACCTGTGCTCGTCAGCTCATGTCTGGACGTTTGGGTCAGAGTGATCTTCCACTTGAGCCCAAGGGTGTTTGAAAGATGCAGGTTCTAGGCCTGGGTCCATGGCTCCCTTCCTAGATGGCTTCTTGGTCTCCCTGTCTCTAAAGCAGGACTAGTGCCATTAATGCCAGTTCTGTTCACCCCCTTCCCAACAGGAAGTTATGTTTTTGTTTTGCTTTGTTTTTTGAGATAAAGTCCCACTGTTCAGACTGGCCTTCAACCTTCTATGCAGCTCAAGCTGACCTTGAACTCATGGCAATCCTCCTGTCTCTGCCTTCCAAGTGCTGGGATTAGAGGCATGTGATACCACGCCAGGCTACCAACAGGGAAGTTATAAAAACAGAATGAGAGAATCTCATTAAGAATATTCTATTGAGCTAGGAATGTAGCTCAGCAGTAGTCACTTGCCTAGCATGTGCCCTGGGTTTGGTCCCTAGAATGGCAAAAACCAACCAACCAAGCTGTAAACTGAAGGGCCGTGCACCCTAGGACCAGCATGTATTAATACAGACCTTGATGTTATGATTGATTTTATGTGTCAGCTTGTCTGGGTCACAGGGTACCCGGATATTTGGTCAAAAATTACTCTTCAGTGTTTCTGTGAGGGTGTTTGTGGAAGAGATTAACATTTAAATCAGTAGCCAGCAGAGCAGAGTGCCTCCCTGTGTGAGTGGGCCACCTGCAGTCAGCTGAAGGCTTGAATAAAACAAAAGGGCAGAGTTCAAGGCCAGCCTGGACTTCGCAGGGAGACTGTGTCTCAAAAATAAATAAGTGAAACAAAAGGGCAACCACCCCAGGTGAGAGAATTCTTCCTGCTTTCAGAGTCAGCTGGGCATGGCCTCCTCCTGGGTCTTCAGCCTGCTGTCCTTTGGATGCAAGCTGTGCCATGGACTCTCTTGCTTCTGGCCTTCACCCTCAGGCTGGAGCATCCTCACCTCTCCTGGGTCTCCAGCTTGCTGACTCACCCTACAGATCTTGGGACTTTTGCCTCCATAATTGCAGAGCCAATTCCTTATATTAAATCTCTTGCATGCGCGCGCGCGTGCACACACACACATACACACCCCTATTCTAACCCCCATGCATTTGATGAAAACAAATGCAGGTACCCAGCACCTGTTCCATGTGGGGTACAAAATTGAACTCTGCCCTCTAGTGTTATAGGTGAGCAAGTTGGAACAATAGAGATGCGCCACACTGAGCCAGATTTGAGAGACTTTATTTAAAGCCACCATCCAAGAGGGGGCTATTGCTGTGAAATAACTCTTGGCACCGAGAAGCAGTTTGATTTCTCCTTTTAAACCATGCTTTCAGATGGGGAGGGCTCAAGGGGAGAGCAAGTGGGATTTTACAGAAGCAGAACCATGCCAGGTTAGTGGGGGCAAGAGGAAGTTTCACACACTAGGTGAGCCACAAAACATCCTGCAATTGGGCCGGGGATTTAGCTCAGTGGTTCCACCTCCTGGCTCCCAAGCTCAAGCACCCCCGAGTTCAATCCCCGCTACCGAACAAAAAACAAAAAAACCCAAAAACATCCTGCAACTGCAGCAAGTTTTCTGCCAAACAGGATGTGGGCTTTGGGTGCTTTGTCCAAGCACAAGCACACAATGGTGGTAAGACTCGAGATGGAGTCAGGTTGTTTATCACACTAGGACCAAACTGAGCCTTGAACCTAGAAGTTGGTTGGGAGAAGTCAGAGGGGCAGAAGAGCAATGGTTAAGTCAGGACCCTGCCTATGAAATCATGCTCACTTTGAATTCCTACTCTAACTTGCTAGGAGTGTAAATGTGGACAAGTGCCTTAAATTCCAAGTCTCAGCTTTTAATCTATAAAATGGGAATAACAATGGTACACATTTAAGATTGTGGTATGGATTAAAAGAAATCAGCACAGAAAACTCATCAGCCCCAGGCCTGGAGGAGGATGATTAACTGTCCCTGGCAGTACCTGTGGGCAGACCTTGAGGGCAAGGGCTTGGGCAATGCTCTTCTTCCAACCTGGCCTCAGTTTCCCCATAGGCTGTAGCACCCCTCTGGGCTGCAGCACACTGTGGTTTGCTCTGAGACTGCTGAAAGGACTTGGGGTGGGAGGGAGTTGAAAGGACACCCTTTTTGTTACCCCTCCCTGCACCCTGGCTAAGAAGAGAAGGGTTTCAGAAGGATTTGGTATTCTCAGAGCAACTGAATGGAGGCCAGGCCCCCTCCACCAGGGATGAAATCTTTTTTTTTGGCAGGAGGCTAAATTGTCAAATCTCCTTCCCCAGAATCTGGGTCCTAAACTGGATGGCCCCATTCAGCTCCTGCAGGGCCAGGCACCAGGGATCCCCAGGGTTTGTAAATGTAATCAACCTTGAGGTCTCTCACTTCCACAGGTGCAATTAGCCTGCCCATCTGCTAATCCCTGATTAATGATGTTTACAAACATGGGACTCCACCCCTCCTTCCCGCAGTTGGAAGGCAGGGGACTTCCAGAAACACCTCCCCCACTTCCTCAGGCCTCCCCAGCCTGAACCTTTCCCTCTCCTTCCTGTCCTCCTCTTCCTTCCCCTCTTTGGAACCCTGCCCAAATTCTCTTTGCACACAACGTGGAAAAGAAACTGAGAAAGCAGATGGGGACCTCAAGGCTTGGTGCTGGGGCTGGGATCCTGCCCATCCTCCTTTCTTCCCAGTTCTGGACAGTCAAGGGCACACGGTGCTGCCTTTATTCACCACCCCTAATTCAGGCTGGGGCCCCATGGCCATGCCTCCCTGTGTGGAGTCTCAATGGGTACATGTCAGGGGCATGGTGCCAACAGTGGAGAACACAGACACCTGAGCCAGACAGTACTGGGCCCCAGTGTTGGCTCTACTTTTAGGTACAGTGCTTAACTTGATTGAGCCTCAGTGTCTTCATCTATGCAATGGAGATAGAAATAGTATTTCCCATATAGGCTTAAGGTTTATAGATGACGATTAATAATACCATTATCCAAAAGACTTAGCACAGGGCCTGGGACACAGTAGGTGCGCAATAAATGTGGGCTGTTTACTGCAATGCAAATAATAATGATCATGAAAGGAGGCTTCTGAAGCTACCAAAATGCCCGAGGGCTTCTCCCCTCACCCCCTCCCTGGGGAGAGGGGCAAGTCCCAGCTCATTACTGTGGGGGCTGGGGTGGAGGTGTCAGATTGGAATCACTCCTGGGTCTGTTCACAGCTTCCCTGTTTCATTAACACCTCCCTGGTGGTCTTTGGCTCCTCCTGCTGCGGGAGGCTTCCAGAAAGTTCTGCCCCTCACTGCTGTGCTCCAGATGTGCACAGAGGGGGTTTTGTGCTGGGGAGAGACAGTAGCCACTGACTAGGAAGCTGTCATTGTCCCTCTCTCCCGAAGGTCCTGAAGGTGTGGCCAGGGGACCTGGTGTGGGGCATCCCATCCTTTAGGGTTCCCCATCAGTCTGTAACCCATAGGTTCCCATCCCCTCTCCCCACTGCATCTCAACCCTGCCACTCTTTTCCTCTTCCTTCCTTTGGCATTCTGCAGGACTTGGGGTGAACATGGCCCCTCCCAGTCCCCACCCACCTCTTCCTAGCTGGGTGACCTTGAGCAAGTCGCTTATCATTTGCCTTTTCTATAAAACGAAGACACCATACCTTTCAGGCAGCTAGGATTCTGCTCCCTAAACTGTAAACTCTCGTTAATTGGTATCAACGGTTGTTATTTTACCTCAGAATTATCTTTTCAAAGCAGACCCTTGTATAGCAGGCTGGGGTTTCCCCACCTTGGGAAGAGGGCACCCAGTGGCTGAACTGGGACCAGGAGATTCACACCTGGGGCTCTGCAGTGGTCCTAAACAAGGCTCCTCCTGACTGAATCCCAAGAACTTTTAAGGAAATCCTGTCTTTCGCCCCTGCCTGGTCCCCTCTTGGTCACAGAATTCCATTTCACAGGATGATCACAGGACGATCACCTCCAGGCTTTGAGAGCCAGGAGAAGGCTCGCCTGGGCTTTCTCCTGCCACCTCTGCAGCTGTCTCTGCCTCCTCAAGCTCCTAGCCATGAAAAGAGGCACCTTTTGTGGTATATCTGCAATCTCAAAATGCCCATCTTTTCTTTAGAAAGCAGAAGGAGAAAGACATGGGCTTGGTTCCTTCTTGCAAGTAGCCTTACGTAAGGCCCCGCCCCCTACATAGGCCTCTTCCGACACATAAGTCACCCCTGACCACCACCTTTACACCATCAAGGTGGAAATTAGCTTTACTGATTTTGTATTTCAGGTCCCAGCACAGGGCCAGGCACAAAACAATGCATAAGATGTTCAGAAAGGATGCATAGACTAGCAAATGTGTCCTGAGGCTGAAGACTAATTGCCCCCTCCCCCTTATAGTGGGTTGGAGAGCAAATCCCTGAGCACATTTCCAGCTGCCCTTGACCTTCCACTTTGAGACAACGTCAAAGGAGGCAAGTCACAAATTATCCCCCAGACACAGCTGCTCTTGATTCTCTGGAACAAGGGAGCTAATTGAGGACTGAGACTATGTTCCCTGGACCTGGTCCCCATAGAGCCCACCCTGGGCTCTGCTGATGGCCTTGCAAGATGGCCCTGTCCATACATGGGGGTGCAGAGGGGGCAGGCACTATGAAAGGGGTGGGATGTGGTCTAAATATGAGCCCTGAGACTGACGCACATACAATCATCTCCCCTTGGTGGGTATGGGACCTGGAAGCCAGGTGCTTGGAGCAGGAGGAGCGATACGACGGTGATGATGATGGTGATGTGGTGCCCAGTCGGTGTGTACTCTCCACATGCTCATTCCGTGTAACCCTTATGGTACTCTGGAGTAAGCACTGTTACCGACCTTGGCTCATAGGTAGGGAACTAAGAGGGGACGTGTAACTTGCCCGAGGTCATGCTGTGACAACCGGAAGGGTTTGGAAGGGAGAGGAGGAAGGAGGGAGGGTATGTGTATGGGAAACCTGCAGCCAGGTCTGTACCCATGCAGTCCCCACCTCACGTCCCCCTCCAACTGTCTGGAGCCCCAGTGGAGGGGTGGGGCACTGTTGCTCATCTTCCCTGTGGGCGGTGGGTGGCTGGTTTGCAGGCTGGGAGACCAGCAGTGACAGCTCAGGGCTCTTGTGGGAAACTTCAGATCCTGGCTCTTCTCCCAAGTCTCAGGTCTTAGAGTCTCTTCTGAGCTCCGTTTCCTCCCTGTAAGGTAGGAGGCAATAATCACTTTCTCCTGCCCCTGTGCTGGGGCTGAAGAGAAGATGCCCTTAACCTTGACCTTGGCTTTCAACAGCCCTCCCTTTTGGGGGTCTTCCTCTCAGGCACCTCCTTTGATGGCTGCCTCTTATCCATCTCATCTCTGGGCTGTCTCGTCTCTGCCTCTGGTGTCTGCTGATCTCAGTCCTGTCTGCCTGCCCAGGCTGGGTCACCGGGCCTGTATCTGCACTCCCTGCCGTTCCTCTTCTTGCCTCTCCCCTGGCTCCTGTTACCCTGGGGGCTGATCGATGGCAGCCGCTGGTTATTGATTGGGGTGAGCAGCCAAGTGTGGCTGCCCAAGGCCGATATTGATGGGCAGAATTAGTGCTGAGGCAGGGGTGGAGTAGCAGCTAGGAGCCTGGGGCTGCCGGGAAAGTGGGGCTCCTCCTCCCCTCCTGGGACCCGGGAGTGGGGGCCCTTAAAGCTGCAGACCCCATCCAGATGGGAGTGGGCTTGAGGGTAGAGGGCCAAGGCTTAGTTCATGGCTGTCTCTTAAGCATTTATTGCAAACCCACTGTGTGCCAGCTGTAGATACAGAAGGCAGCAAATCAGAAAAAGAAGTACATTATATAGCACTTTACAGTATTTTAAAAGTAGATCAGGGATAGGGAAATGGTTACAGTGGCTGGGGGAAGTGCAGTTTTAAATAGGGTAGTTAGGATAGGCCCCACAGGGAAGGGACCTTCAAGGGAGACCTGAGGGAAGGGAAGGAGCGAGCCTCTGAGAGCATTCAAGGCGGTGGAAACACCAGTTCAAGGGTCCTCCAGTGGCGGCCATGCCTGGTATCCTCTAGGTGCATTCAGGAGGCCAGTGTGGCTGAAGCGAAGTGAGGAAGGATGATGGGAAGGAACAGGGCAGGGAGCTAAGGTAGCGGGGACAGGCCGGCAGCTGCCCCAACTCCAGGCTCCACAGAAGACTCCAGAACACAGGTCTGCTGCCCTCACCATGCCTGGGGTTTCATAACCATGGTGACCGTCCCCGGGCCATCCGCCTTGTCAGTGAGATAATGCTCATGACTGTAACTTAGGTTCTATCATTAGCCTCGTAGAGCTGGGGAAACTGAGGCTCAGAGATACGCGGCAACTTGCCTTAGGTCATGTTGCTAGGAAACCACACCCTCACAATAAACCCAAATCTGTCTCACTTCCCACAGTCATTTTTGTTGGTGTGACCCTGTTAGCCATTTTAAGTGTCCAGTTCAGTGGTGTCGAGTTTACCCACTTCGCCATGCCACAGATCTACACTCACAAAACCAACATGCTATGCCCCTTAACAATAGCTCCCTGTCAGCCCCCACCCTAGACAACTGCTACTCTATTGTCTGTCTCTATGAGTTTGACAACTTTATTGTTAGTGGTAGTATTGGTGCCCAGGGCCTCACACAGGCTGAGCCCACCTCACCACTGAGCTACACCTCCAGCCCTGAATTTGACAACCTAAATACCTCCTATGTGTGCAATCATAGGGTACTGTCTTTTTGTGATTGGCGTATTTCACTTAGCATGATGGCTTTAGAGTTCGTCCATGTTGCAGCATGTGTCAGCATCTTCGTCCTTCTTAAGACTCAGTCGTACTCTATTATACACATATACCAGATTTTGCTTATCCATTCTTCACTTGGTGGGCACTTGGGCTGCTCCCCTTGCTTGGCTGTTGTGAATGATGCTGTTATGAAAATGGGTGTGCAAACATTTCTTCAAGATTCTGCTTTTAGAGGCCGATGGTGGCGCACACCTGTAATCCTAGCTACCAGGAGGCTGGGGTAGGAAAATGATAAGGTCAGAGCCAGCATGGAAAGCTTAGGGAGATCCTGCCACAAAATAAGAAATTTGAAAAGGGCTGGGTATGTGGCTCAGTAGCAGTGCAGAGCGCTTGTCTAGCATACTCAAGCATACTGGATTCAATCTCCAGTAGGAGGGGGAAATGATCCTCTTTTGGATATATATGAGAAGTGGGATTACCAGATCATATGGCAGTTCTATTTTCAAGTTTTTGAGGACTTAGTGTACAATTTTTTATAGTAGCAATACCATTTTACATTCCCACCAAAAGTGCAAAGTTTCCGGTTTTTCCACATTCTCACGTTGGTTATTTTTTTATGTAGCTATCATAATGGATATGAGATGATATTTCATATGATACTGTAAGGAGGATTTTTATTTTGCTTCTTTGGATTGACCCCAGAACTGCTCTATTACTAGGCTGCCCCCTCATCCTTCCACTGTGGTTTTCATTTGCAGTTCCCGTGATGATTAGTGATAATGAACATCTTTTCACATGCTGGTTGGCCATTCATATCTTGTCTTTGGAGAAATGTCTAAGTCTTTTGTCCATTTTAAAATCTGGAATTTACTTCTTTTTCACTGTTGAGTTATGTTTCTTACATATTCTGGGTATTACCCCCTTATCAGATAGATGATTTGCTAGTATTTTCTCCCATTCTTCGTTGCCTTTGCACTCTGTTGGTTGTATCCTTTGAAGCATGGAAGTGTTACATTTTAATGCAATTCCATTTCTCTGGTTTGGTTTTGTTATCTTTGTTTTTGGGGTCATATCCAAGAAATCATTGCCAAATCCATCCAAAATCATCGCCATTAATAATTCTGCTGACACTTTAGGTAGATGAGAGGAAATGGGTTGGAAGGATGCTTACAATAACCGAAGGAATAAGGAAGTGATTGGCCAGGAGAATGGAAGCTGCTGGTGTGTGTGTTGGGGGGCTGGTGACTGGTATTCAATTACAAAGTGGCTTTCATGAGGCACAGTGATGATCCAGAAAACAGGAATGGAACCAACTGGAGGCTCAGGCAGGCAGGATTCCAGAGGTGGAGTGGGATTCCTTCGAGTAAGCTCCTCATCCTCAGAGGAATCCAAGTGCACAAGTGAACGCCCAGGTAGGATGTTGCTGGAGGGTTCAGGCAGAGGATATGAAGGCTGGGTTGATGGCCTCTGACCCCCTCTACACTTCCTTAAGGAAGGAGAAGGCTCAAGTTTCAGCCAGTGGGGTGGGGTGGGCAGGGTTGCAGCTGACAGGAATCCCCTCTCCTAGGCCTGGGGAGGTCTTATGCCCTGAGGTCTAGCTGAGCAGAAGAGTCCCTTGAGTTCCTATCTCTGGAGCCCGAACCCAAGCTCTGGTCCAGCTGCCCATGGATCTGGGAGACCTGGGCTGCAAGAGAAATGAAGATATGGTTCTGTCTCTGCCTGCCAGGTGCTGCTTGGGACAGATTGGGGTTCAGGTGCTGCCTCCCTCCCTCACCAGCTGTGTGCTCTGACCAATTTCTCTAACCCCTCCTGATTCTAATTCACCCAAGGAAGGGGCTAGCCCTTCTCTTGCAAGGTTTTCTGCAGAGTGTCCCTCAGAGGTGCTTAGGCCCAGCGGTGCTCAGTAGTCTGCACTGATCAGAGTTAACTCTGAAAATTGCCTCTCGTCATCTTGGAAGCCAGGGGCACTGCTGTAGGGAACAGGGGAAGGGGACGTTACCAGAACCTCTGCAGTAATTCTTAGTCTCCTGCGAGCCATGGCAGCACACGGCAAATTACAGGAAAGGTAGAAAAATGAGACTGAGAAGAAGCTGAGCTTTGGGTCTGATCAGTGCTGCTCTGGGCAGCAAAGACAAAACCCCCCTAGCTTGCAGCACCTTTTATTCAGTACATCTTGAGAGAAACAAATGTAACAAGTGAAATGCAGAATTCAGTACTTCACATTGGGATAAACAAACTGATCAGAATTAACTCTGAAAATTGCCTCTCCTCATTTTGGAAGCCAGGGGCACTGCAAGGCCACACACCCCTATACGCTGTTGACCAATTTCTTCTGCTCTTGGTCCCTGACAAGCCCTCAATCTTGGGAGTCTTAGCCCCTCTGTTTCCTTCTGAGGGCCGGGAGTCCAGACTCCAGGATGCAGACTACTGTAGCCCCCCCAAGCCAGCTGTGCACTTGCCCTTGTCTCTGCACCTGCTGACCTGGGAGGTTCCTTGCTCCCCAGGCCCTTCTGGCTCTGCACCCTATGCCCTGTTCATTTCCTTGCACATTGCACCCGGAGATCTCCCACATCACCCTAGCCCATCATGGCAAAAAATCAAAATCTCATTAAAGGCCATTGATTTTCTTCCAAATTTGCTCTGAGTACACTTTGAGGCTCCTTAGTTTCCTGTCCGTGCTCACCTCCAACCCCTCAACTATCAATGCAACTTTTGTGGGGGAACAGAGGCATGCCAGGGCTGGCAGGTGGTACTGGTGCCCTCCCAGTGCACCTCAGCTTCTGGTGCAGCAAGACCTGGGTATGCGGAGGATCTCTTGGGAGTTTGACTGTCCCTGACTTCCTGCAGGGCTTGGGCAGAGGTGTGTGTTTCTGTGTATATCCATCTCTCTGTGTGTATGTTTGTGTGGCCTCTTTGTCTGTGAGTGTCAGTGTCGGTGGTGTGTCCCTGCAACTCTGTGTATGCCCGCACGTGCATGTGTGTGTACATATGTGTGAGTGCAGGGGAGAGGGCTTGGCTAACATCAAACTCTGTCCCTGAGACAGCCTGGGGAAGGGGGCTTCCCTTGGGATGAGCGAAGGGCTGGGTGGTGCTCTGAAGGGCACTCGGGCTTCTCTGCCCCTTCCCACTTGCCCTTGTTCCTATGCCATCCTGGAAGTGGACGCCGTGTGAGCTTTGTTGGGGTATTAGATTTGAGTTAGGGGGGCTGGGGGAAAGTTTCCAGACCTGAAGAGGAGAGGGCATGGGTTCCTGCTCTGCTCCTAACCCGAACTAGAGAGCTCCAGGTGGTGTGTTTAGAGTTGGGTGGATGCATACTGACCAGTAAGCCTGGAGAGTGGGCTGAGAAGGCTGGGCAGTGAGGGTGCCCTGGAACGGGACAGTGCAGCGGGTGCTGGAGCCTGCAAAGGTCATGTTCCTGAGGTGATACCGAACATCGAGGTCAGCCTTATTGAGAAAAAGTCACAAACAGGGACCTGTGGTCTTCATGGGATGGAGACGCTTGTGGCCTGGCTGGAGGCTGACCCACTCAGTTCTAGCCCCGCTGCAAGGGCCAGAGCTCTGCTGTGTGCTGGATTGGCTTTCGGAGCCCAGGGACACTGCTGAGATGCCCCGGACCTCAGGACTGGGACTTGACGGGGCCTCCTATGAATCTGGGGCATGGCGAGCATCCCCAGGTGTGGGCCCTCAATGAAGCCCTGCTCCACCTCCCGGCTGAGCCCTGCACAGGTGTGGCATATGAATTCACAGACGTGCGTGCCTGTTTTCCCTGCAGCCTCTGCCGGGAAGTTGGAAATGTTTCTCTGGGTTCCAGGGACAGGCCCGATTTATGGCACTGGGAGAAATATTTAGGCCTCAGACAGTTTGGTTGTGTTAATTATGGAAATCTAAAGATAATCTATATTTAATGCAGAATTTTGTCAAATTTGCTAAAGAATTAGGGGAGCGTGTGCAAACAGTGACACTTCAATGAAGAACAAGGTGCAATTAAACTCTGAAATTTACAGTGGAATAATTGGAGAGCATGACAAATATAGTTATCAGCAGCAACTAATTAGGGGTCTGCTCGAGGTTTCTGGGCTTGATTAATCTCGCCTGGGTGCTAATAAGTTATATGGAGCAGGCAAACTGGTTTGCAGCCTGCTTCTTCCCACCCTCTCTCCTGAGCACTTGGGGAGTGAGAATGTGTCCCATTCAGTTCCTCCTTCAGGACAGCTGGGCCTAAAGGGGAGATTGGGGTGCTGCAGTTCTTATGCTGAGATCCCTCTCTTCAGCTAAGGATGGGGTGACCACCTTGAGCTGCCCTGGGTCAGACATCCTGGGTCCCACTGGCTGGTAGTTCTTGGCATCTCACTTGAGCATTGTTGAGACCAGAGAGAGGATCGGAGGCTGAGCTGGAGGGCTTTTCTGAAACTTCATGGGCAAGATTTGTTCCCTTGCTGTTGAAATAGCTCAGCCTGTCTCCTGCTTCCTCTCCCCATTTTAGGCCCCATGGGAAGGGGTGCTAAAGCCCCCCTACTTTGACTTGCTATAGATCTCATGTACACCCTCCTTGGCTGGGGCCTCACTCCCAGCCCCCTCCTGGGGATCAAGCCTTTTCTGATCTTCCATGCTACTGACTGTAACAAGCCTGCGATCGTTGATTAAAGTTTAGGCCAGAGCCGAGCTCATTGCCTGGCTGGAGTGTGGCCAGCACCCTGGGCACCGCTGCCAGGCACTGCTGCCAAGTCCTGCTGTGAAACCAGAACCATTTCTCCTTCTCTCTGTTTCTCACCCTAGCTCAAATTTTGTCTCTTCTTTGTCCTGGAAGACTTCCTCACACCTGCTGTCACTGTCATCCTGTAGGAGTCCCTCCAGGAGGGGTCTCTGCATGGCTAGCTGCAGAGAGGGAGGGACCACCAAGGTCTCTCCCACCACCACCCGCCCTGGCCTCAGAAGTTCTCCTGACTGCCAGGCTCTCCCTTGGGATCCCCCAAGGCAAAGTGGGATCTGCCTGTTCTGTGCATGGGCACTGTTCTACATAAGCAGCCGCCCCCCCCCCCCACAGGATGAGGATGCAGACTGGCAGCCTCAGGCAAGGCTGATGAAAGTGAAATGGGAAGTTAGATGTTCATCCTGGTGCCTCGATGCCCCAGACCGCTCAGAACAAGTGTAGGGGTGGACAGCTGTGTGGGGGTGTCAGGAGACTGTGGGGAGAGGAGCCTCCAGGGGTCTCCAGAATGTCCCCCAAGGCACCTGGCCAGAGGCTGGTGTCTCCTCTGAGGCCTCAATTTCTCTCCCTGCTTCCGGTATGAAGAACTCTGGGGTCTTGGGCTGTTCTTAACTGTGTCAAGTCTGAAGTGTCCTTCTAGGCCAGAGCATTGCTATGATTAATAACAATGCACCAGAAGGTGGTGGTTCCCTCCCATTCCCATGCATATCTTTCTTCTTCCTCCTCCTCCCCCACCTCCCTCCTCCCTCCTCCCTCCTCGCGGCGGAATCACTGAGCTAAATCCCCAGCCCTCACACCTTCATTCTGAGAGGCCCAGCCTCCAAAATCTCGCCTGATTTTCCCAGTTGCACCTGCCATTCCCTCCTCTACCCCGTGCGACTCCCTTCTGGTTATGATGTGTCACTGTCCACCAGAGGGCGCTAGACACCGTGGGTACGGACAAAATGGACCCAGGATTGGCTGGGTTCTTCCTTGTTCCACATTTGCTGGACTGTCTCTTGGCCCTCCAACGTAGGGTCCTCCCTTCTTAGACTTAAGGGCTGGAGGATTTGGGGACAAGCCCTGTTTTGTCCCTTCTCAGCATGACTGACACTCTGCGATCCACTGAAGTCCTGGGTCCCCAGGGCAGGGCTGTGTTGGCCCAGGTTACAGATGGGAAAACACATCTTGGTCAGGACTGTATCTCACAGACACTGGCCAATCATGGGTGCAGAATGTATTTGGTAAACTGAGGCTCAGAGCAAACTGCTGAGGATAGTATATAAGAGAGAGAGTTGGGTCTCAAACCCAGGCTTGACTACCAGGTTGGTGCCTTCTCAGCCCCTCTGAGCCGCAGCTTTCTGTGCAGTGATCAGGCACTGCTTAGTCCCCTCTTCCCAGGGCCACCGTGGGGTGAAATGAGATGACAGCCGTGGAGACCCTTCTCCCCCAGGAAGATGGTCCCCTGTGAACCTGGCTAGCATGCTCTGTGGAGGCTCTTGGCCTGTGTCTTGGGGTGGGAGGGGGAATTCAAATGCCTGCCAGTCTCTGAGGGAGGAAAAGTGACTGGGGGGGGGGGCTCCTTCTTCAGGAGCCTCCAGCCTTCACAGCAGCTGGAAGTGATCGGCCCCCGTTGCCATGGCAATGTGGGCCAGCCGCCTGCAGGGCCTGTCCTGTGCCAGCCACATTGACCTCACTTAGGATGATTACCTCTCGGCAAATAAAATCATTGTGTTAATAAAGAGGCTATTCGTCCCTCACCCCCACCCTACTTGGCCTGCTTCCATCCCCATGCGGGGCAAGAACAGGCTCTCCCACCCTCTTACTCCTGGCCTCTGGCATGTCCAACTCTTTGATAAGTTGTGGGCTGCAATCTTGTCTGGGTTTTAATCTTCACTTTTAACGCACCCCTCCCCATCCTGCCTTCTGCCTCCTCACCCCAAGGTCTTTGTTGAGGTTGCCTGGTTGAGATGCTATGACTCATCCCGTCGTCCTCGGACATATTTCAGAGCACCACCTGGGCTTCGGAAGCTATCATCATAATAAAGCCTATTTATTGAGGGCCTACTGTGCATTATACCCTTTATAGACACCTTCACAAACATTCTTTCTCTAACCCCTGTGCCACCTGCAAGTTAGAGCATCAGTGGCATTTTGCAGGAAAGCAAACCAGGGCCCTGAGAGAGACAGTGCATGTTCGACAGGGATGGCTACCTGGGCCTGCCCAGCCTTGAGGCTGCAGAGCGGGCCCAACCTGACCGGCACACACTGCCCTGGCCTCAGCACCGGGCAGGGCTTCAGAAGGGAGGATGAGAGGACTGGGCTGAGGCCCCCAGGGGCTGAGAAGGAGACTGGCAGTGACTGAACCTCTATTCGGCAGCTCACACTTCCCAGCCAAGCAACTGACCGAGTCACATTTGTTATTGCATGAGATGCTCATTACAGCCCCATTTTACAGATGGAGCCAATAAGGCTTAGCAACATTAAGCAAATTTCTCAAGGACACACAGGTGGTCTGGAGCCAGGATTCAAAAGTAGATTTACTGACCTCCTGGCTTGTGCTTATGCTCATTTGACTTCAAGAAGCCTGGGGTGGGGTGATGGAGAACAATCTCACTTCATGCCCAGGGTGGGGCCTCTTGGAGGTCTGCCCGTGCTCCTCATTTGAGGGTCTTGTTAAGCCAAAGTCTTGCTGTAGATGAAAACAACACTGAGATTCCACCTCACCTCAGAAAGAATGGCTGCTATCAAGAAATCAACCAATAACAAATGCTGGCGGGGGTGTGGGGAGA